>VZSV01000010.1:4108558-4158441 GCA_013398735.1 Nothocercus julius | reverse complement strand
TCCCGATGTTTACCCTCGGTGCTACTCCCGATGTTTACCCTCGGTCCTACTCCTGATGTTTACCCTTGTTGCTATTCCGAGGTTTACCCTCGGTGCTGCTCCCGATGTTTACCCTCATTATTATTCCGAGGTTTACCCTCGGTGGTACTCCCGAGGTTTACCCTCGGTGCTACTCTAAGGTTTACCCTCGGTCCTACTCCCGATGTTTACCCTCGGTGCTACTCCCGATGTTTACCCTCATTATTATTCCGAGGTTTACCCTCGGTGCTACTCCCGATGTTTACCCTCGGTCGTACTCCGAGGTTTACCCTCGTTTCTACTCCGATGTTTACCCTCGTTTCTACTCCGATGTTTACCCTCGGTGCTACTCCCAAGGTTTACCCTCGGTCCTACTCCGAGGTTTACCCTCGGTGGTACTCCCGATGTTTACCCTCGGTGCTACTCCCAATGTTTACCGTTGGTGGTAATCCTGATGTTTACCCTCGGTCCTACTCCCGAGGTTTACCCTCGGTGCTACTCCCAATGTTTACCCTCGGTGCTACTTCCAATGTCTGCTTTTGGTGCTACTCCCGATGTTTAGGCTTGGTTCTACTTCCAATATTTGCCCTTGTTGCTGCTCCCGATGTTTATTCTCGGTGGTACTCCGGATTTTTACCCTCAGTGGTAGTTCCGATGTCTACCCTCAGTGCTCCTCTCGATGTTTTCCTTCGATGCTACTCTCCATTTTTACCCTTGGTGCTACTCCCGATGTTTACCCTTGGTCCCACTCCGGATGTTTACGCTCGGTTATACTCCCTGTGTTCACGCTTGGTGCTGCTCCTTATGTTTACTATCGGTGCTGCTCTCAACATTTACCCTCAGCTGTTTTTTTCATGTAGCACACAGATGCCACCCAGCCCTGTCCACCTGCTGAGGGTCTCGTCCCCAAGTGCTTCTCTCCAATGCTCCTAAGCAGCTGCATCTGGAACGTCTGTACTCAAGGCCACATGTGCCCTCACAACTGAGGGACACCTCGATCCGCGTTGCCACAGGCCTGTGACAGGGCACAGGGATGGACACGTCCCCAGTGCAATGTCCGTGGTCAAGCTCCTGATGCAGGGAAAGGGGACGTGGGAGGGCATCTCCTATGGGAGAGGAGAGATGGGGGCACCCTGGCCCATAGCGACGGACACAGGGGACAACCCTCCCCCTTGCAGAGGCGACATAACAGGCCGTGGGGACAATGTGACCCACAGCAGGACGACAGAGAGGACAACCTTGCCCCTCAGAAGGGGCACGTGATGGGGTGGGCGCAGGTCCACTCCTGGAGGGACGATCCACACGATGACAAAAACAGCCCTGTGTGTCGGCCACCCACCACTTCCCTGGGGGCTGCAGCTCATCAACGCTTCTTGCCAGGAAGCTTCATAAAACCTGGATTTTATTGGGTTGCTTTCAGGGCCTATGGTATTTAGTTGTTAACGCTTCTCCGCAGCCCCAGCGATATTTAGATCATGTTCTTCATGCTGTGAAACTGCCTTCAGAATCAGTGAATTTCCTCCGTGGCCGCAGGTTACCCAGCGCATTCAAAGCCCTTCCCTGTAATTGTTTGTTTTTTCTTAAACTCTGCTCATCGTTGGAAGATTCACCTAAGAAGTTATTCTGTGTCTCAGCACATCCCCGGAACAGGGCTGGTGTGTGTCTGCGTGCTGCGCTGATGCTGCTGGAAGGTTTGGGAGGTGGCAGAGGGAAATATTTGATTTGATTGCCGTGCTAAGTGTTTGTTCCTGCTCCAATTAATAGGGGCTAATTTAGGTTCCCCACGATCTGACTTCAAACAAGAAATTGGCGCTGATTGAAGTGTTAAAAATAGAATTTCTAATTGTGGCAGCATCTGGCAAAAATCCAGGGTTGCAAGTAAAGTCAAACTTGCTCTTACACCGGAGGCGAGGTGAGTCACGGAGGTGACAGGGTTCTATTTGAGGTGGAAGTCATTCATTTTAGTGTCTCCATCAGATTCTTCAAGCAAAAGCTGTGGCCCTGGGTAGGAGGCTATGGTTAATACAACATCATATACCAACACAGCTCTAAAGAGATGGGTTGGCATCCAAAGCTCTGGATAAAGAGCTGCTTCCTACCGTATTTATGAAACTTTGTTTTCATAAACTGCTGGTTGTTCAATAGGGCATAAAACAGCCAGTATGAGATAGCTATTTGCTCTACAAAATCATTTTGCTCCCTGGCTCCAATTTTATACAGCGCTTACTGCATTTCATTTAGTGCTTGAAGAAATGTGACACAGTAGATTAACTAGTGAGAGCAAAATAGGGAGTTTCCCATGGGACTGCCACTCCCCTTGCTCCAGCCTCTACCTTCCAACCCTAAAAAATGAAGTGATGGCAAATGGTGTTGATTCCATAAGGAAAGAGGTTCCAAAGTGTCTCAGTGAAGGGGGATTTTCCTAGGACGTCGCAGGTGTTTTTGCTCTTTCCCATCTCTTGTCAAAGTTGGCACCTGAGCAGCTCAGGTCTTCAGTGTGGGTGAAGTGGTTTGTTCGGAACTAAATGATGGTTTCTCTCTTGGTGACCAGTCAGGATGGAATTGCCATCACTGACATAGATTACCACATATTAAGTTGATAAGGCATAATTAATGACATATCACATAATTTGTTGTGCAGGCCATTGGGAAATGCTCACTTAGAAAAAAGAAAAAGAAAGAAGGCAAGTAGGCTCTGGAAACCTATCATGCTAAAAACTCAGGTAATAGCTGTCCTGGAAGATTTGAGACTTTATTTATTTTATTATTTATTTATTTATTTTATTTATTTATTTAAAGCACCCCTCACTTCTTCCTCAGGGGCCCAAGTGTAATTTCTGGGCTGCTTTGCCTGACCTTTGAGCTCGGAGAAGGCCACCCTTTCTCCATGATGCGTGAGAGCAGTTCTCTGATACCTGCAAGAAATGCTGTGTTCTTTGAACACGCCAACAAATTACTTGCCCTGTCCTGCAATTTAAGCTGACATTAAGCTCAGGGAACACCTATGTTTAGTTATGCACAAGGACCGGAACAGAATTTGTAACCTTAAAATGGCATAATTAAAAGTGAAGACCTTCCTGTGGAAGAAATTTATCCTAATAAAACCATCCTGCTTTGCTATGGTCCTTGCAAAAGATGGGTTCAGCAGATCCAGTGGTTTTTGGCTAAACCAACTTTGCCTGTTGGGTTTTAGATCTTGAACGCTTCAAGGCTTTGCTTATGCCAAGGGGTCCCCCCTTAGAGCAAGAAGACAGGGGAGCTGGAAGTTTTCCCTGTCCTCTGAGTTGCTCGTAGGGGAGTTTGGGAACACGCCTGCAAATGGGCAATTTGCCGCCGTGCTGCTGCCCATGCTGGGTTTTGCACAGTACGGGGAGCCCATTTACATTGATTTCTTTCCCTAGGTTGCAGTTTTCTGGTTTCTTTGCTCTTTTTCCCTTTCTCTTTCCCTCCCCTCACGTGCGCTGTCCCTTTGATCTCACATCGCGACGCGCAGAGGCCTGGGGAGATGTGGCTGCGCCCGGAGCCGCGGCGCTTTCTGCGTTGATTTGACACTTGGACTGACGTGCTTGGCGGGCGCTGTTAATTTTTGACTCATCACAAGGGGAGCAGAAGTCGGGAGAGCTGTTGTAGGAACCAAGGAGGGGTTGCAGCTGCTGCTCACGCTGCTTTTGCCCAGGGGTGCAAGGGGATGCGGGTGGCAGAGCATCCACGGGGCGGCTCCAGGGCCCCTTTCCCTCTGCCCGCTACAGCAGCAGGCTGGCGATTTGTGCATCCCTTGAGTCCTGAGCCGTTTTGGCTGTGAAATGTTTGTGGCCCTGAGAAGGAGGCTTCTCTTGTTCTATCTTCCCCAAAACCTGGGGCTTTGTGACATGAGAGCCAAGCGGATCTTCCCGCTGCAGACAGGGAGCGCCCGGCATCATTGCTGGGAGCGCAGCTGGAGGGGACAGGCCCTGCAGCCTTGGTGCTTTAAGCAGAAATATTGGGGGCTTCCCAGAAGTGGAAGCCCACCCTGTGAGCATGGAGAAGGATGGATGGGTCATAGCTCAAAAGGAGGAATGAATTTCTTGAATTTTCTGTTTGTCCTATTGGAGGAGTTTGGAGAAAACTGGGATTTTTGAAATAAATGCAACATTGGGTAATTCTTATTAGCAGTCCTGGCCGAATTACTCTCCTTTTCTTTTTGCGTTTCTCCCTTTTGTGGCCACATTTTGTGGCCCCTGCTCCCAAACATTACAATTCCAGTGGAGCAGTTGGATTTGGTCTTGGCAGTTTGCCATCTGCTGTCAGAAGTGGCAGCATAAAAAATTATGGATGCAATCTAGCAGTAGCCCTTTGCAAAACTGAATGTAAAAAGCTCAACTGGAAAACCTTTTCCCCTTTTAGAAGCAAGGCTGGGGTTATTGAACACAAAATATTGCACATTAAAATACCATTAATCAGCTTGCTTGAAAAAAATATATCCCCTGGAATGCTGCAAAATCCAAATCAAAGATAGGGTTTGTATCTGTGTCCTTGACTCGCTCTGTTCTCACTGTGTGTGAGATTTCTCCCATTTTCTCATACTGCTGCAAGTACAGGCTCTTGACAGAGGAAAAAGAGTCAACTGGAAAAGGACTTGGGCTTTTTAAAATTAATTTAGACTATGGTATTTGTGAATATCTTTTCAAAATTCTTAATATTCAGGGGTTTTTTTCTTTTTTTTTTTTTTTTTTTCCTCCTGTCTTGTGGCATGGAAAGTTTATCCTGCTGGAAAAACTGATTCTGCAGAGGAAATGAGGGAAAAACCTGAGTGTTGGTTCTATCTGATACCCAAAACAAAAGCACTAGCGGGCAAATTAAGAGTTGTTTCCATCTCCAGGCTGGGAGCCACTCATCCCTGGAGGCCACAGAGAAGGGAAAATCAACAGCTTCCAAATGGGAATAGTCCAACCCCTGCTCATAGCAGGGTCAACTTCCAAGCTAGGTCAGGTGGCTGAAGGGGAGAGCAATGCCTTGTTCCAGCTTCTCGGGGGAAAGGGTGCACTTGGACACAGCCCAAACACGACACTCAGCCTGTCATTGGAAAAGAAATCGGCTAAACTCCGCCACTCCAGAAGCTCCCGAGGGGCAGTCCGGAAGCGCGTTGGGAAAACCAGCTTCCTCACGTGAGATGTTTTAATCTTTGCCAAGCTTCAGGAATGAGTTTCCTGGTGAAGGTGCTCTCGGCTGTGCGCCGGGTCTGCGACGCCAATGGGGCCGCAACGGGAGCGTCTGGAAATGGGCAGGCTCTGCTTGGCTAATTCCCGCTCGGAAGCGGCACAGCTCAACCTATAAATACAGGGAGCGAGTGCTTTAAGGACTTGTACATCAGGCGGCGCGGTGCGGTTAACATTCACAGAGGCAATAAACACCATTTGCCTGAGATTTGTTCAGCCCTTCTCATCATCAAATCCACTTATATTAAAAAATGTGATTGGTGCCGCCGTGACTACATTGCTGGGGGAATGTGTGTTCCTTGGAAAAAATATCAGTTGCTGGTGTTTATCACTGAAATCCGGCAGTAAAAATAACATCTGGGGGGAAACATGAGAAATGAGCTTTAGTAGAATGCATGTTTAGAGTGTAATAGCCACTATAAAGTGGTAACTCAAAATGTAGTTTGTTAATGGCTTTTAAGTGTGTCTCCATCCTACTTCTCATTGTGAATAATCAGGTTTCAAAAGAAGAGGGGGGAGCAGAAGTTTAGTGTGTTTCATTACTGTCTGAGAGGTACCTTAGCCAACTTCACAATGCCCCTTTTTTGTTCAGGGCTTCTTCCCCTCTGCTGAGCTCCTGGGCAGCTGCCATCTCATTATTTTTCTTGGATCTTTGGATTCTTTTCTTACTGACTTCTGTGTGGTCTGTGACGTCCCTGAGCTCTTTGGAAGAGGGTCCCACACCACGCGGTGGGCAGGGAGCAGCGTCGCTTTTCCCTGCGCTGCCCTGCGGCATTTCCAGGCTCCGAGTCTGTCCCCAACTTGCCAGTTTAGACTCAATTTTATAAAAGGAAAAAATGGAAGACGAAAAAGGTGTTGAGCGTGTCATTGATTTTCGTGTTGTCGGTATCCGCTTGAAACGGCACTTGGGAGATGAAGCAGCAGTGAATATCCGTCAGAAGCCCGTCAGGTTTGAGGAATGCATCCTTTATGATTTGAAAAAGAAGAGGATGTGTTAAGCTAATTCTAAGGCCTTATTAACGGTCACTTTTTCCTGTTAACTGATAGAAGTGAGTGAGTTGCTTAAATCTCATTTGGCCACTCGGTGCCCAGTAGTCGTTTGAGTGAAATCCTTTAATTCTCCTTGCCAAAAGTTTCACGATGTTGACAGCTCCTGGTTTTTGTTTTCCGAGGTTGCTGCAAGGCCGTAGTGGTTTGGGATGAAGTCCCATAACATTTTATGGAGTTTTTTTTTTTTTTTTTTCCAAGTCTATATTTCAAGTCTTATGGACTGAAAGCAGCTTAGGCATGAACATGATGTTTATGCTGAAGCGCTGGAAAAAGCAAACTACAGGTAATGGGGCTTTTGGAGGGGCCTTAATTTGGGAGGACTCTTCTGAAAATGCCCTTGCTGGACCCTTCTGGGGTCCCACTCGTCCACGCTCAGCACCATGGGCTTTGCAGGAGAGGGGAAGGGACTGCTCATCTTTGACTTCATGACCATGGTCTCAATAGGGAGGATGGTGGAAAAGTCCATATGCAGCACCCTGGGGCAGAGCGTGGAAATCCCATCCCAGCCCTGTCTGCCTTCAGTGGGCAGCAGGGCAATCCAAAGATTGCCAAGTAAATATCTTTAGGCACACGTATTAAGCTCAATCCTCAGCATTTACACTAAGAGTAAACAGTAACAGTAAAGAATTACCATTTGTCCTACTGTTACTTCTTATTTTATGTTTGTGCTTTCAGACCACGTCTTTATCCTTAATATTTGAGGAGAACACAGAAAAGCAAAAAGGGAGGGGAGGGAGGAAAAAAGCAAATTCCTGGTAGACCTTTTACATAGCAGAGAAAGCAGCCCCAACCCAACCCATTCCTAAAGATGCAAAGGGAGATTTCATGCCGGCTCGGATCAGAATCGCTCCTTATGGGTGAGACGGGCCCGTGCGAGCTGCCCTGCGACTTCCCATCCAGCCACGCTGGGTGCTGAGGAGCTGTGAACCCAGCTCAGGTTGGCAGCCCGCGGGTGTCCAGGGGGGCAGCGAGCTCAGCCCGGTGCGAGGAGCTTCTTAGTCTTTACGTGTGTGCTCGAATCTTATAAAAGCTGTATTTTACGGAGTTCTTTTTTTTATTACGGTTATGTGAGGCTTGATCACATAAAGTTATATAGGCAACAAACAGGCTGGTGCTGCAGTGAAGCTCTTATGGCTTTGTTTTGATTTCCACCAGGAGAAGGGATGAATTTGAAATGCACCTTCCAGCTGCAGGCAAGAGTCTTATTGAAAGTAGAGCAAACTGAACAGCAGGTCTTGCTCGCCACAGGGTATGCGCCACAAATGTCCCCTTTCTGGCTCTTTTTCGGCATTTTTCTGCTCTGGGGGACCTAATTGTTCAGACAAGACTCTCCTTTGTCTTGTGTGTGTTCCCCTGGCTGGGATGGGAGCTTTGCCCAAGTGAGGAGTGTGAGATGGAGCCTGGCCTTCTGAGAGGTTGTATATATAAGCAATTCTCTAAAGGAAAACTGGAATGAGATCTCTTGATTCTTAGCAGAATCAGAATTATTAGAGCAATTAAGAGTCATAAAACAACAAATGCTGTATTTATTTAGCTAATCAGTATCTTTTTCTTTCTCTTCAAACGCTTTTCTGCTGTGGTGATTGGACACGCTTGAAATTGTGGGGTATGTGGCATCTTCCATTCTTCATCACAACTCCTCCTCTGGAAATTCCTGCTTGAAGGTAAGCCCCTTTTTTATAAAAAGTACTTGATTTTACCTCTTCAATGTTAGTAACATATTAGTTTAACATTACATTTTGGGCAGGAAATGACCAGAGTGGATACACGGTAAGAGCAATTGGGATTGATCAGTCTGTAGTATATTAGGCTCCATTACTGCGGGTTAGATATCAAAACTGCACCCTGCTCACCAGCCAGGATAAAATTAGATTCAAGGGGACATGTTAGTCAAACAAAGCATCGTATATCCAGGGAGCTGCCTGATGTTTCCAGCACTCCGGATTTTATCATGCCTTGAAACGTGTGGGGATTTTTTGATGGACCTCTGTAGGAATCAAGGTCTTACTTGCAGTGTTCTTCTGCCAGAAACAAAGTACAGTTATAATCCTCCAGCTCCTAAGGATAGCTTGAAAACAAGCCATAAATGCTCCGAGAGCAGAAGTCAAATACAAATAACTGACATGGAATATTTTTTTAGAGCCTGAGGATTCTGGGGGACTCGTCACGGATTTTGGAGCCTTGGTCTGGGTTAGATCTGGCCAGCATGGTATTAGCAAGAACACAGCCCTGCCCAAATTCCCGAACTCTTACTAGGAGGTGCCTGGAGACCTCCATTTGGGGAGCTGCTCCAAAGGTCACACAAAATATTTTCTCCTGTCTAGGGCCTAGCCAAAGCCCTAGGTGCTTTTTGATCGAGAAAGGACAGAAAAATATTAATCTTAACTGCTGCACGGGTGAGTAAGCATAGAAGGAGATATTCTGAGAAACTGGATGCTGAGAATCTGGTCTCCCTTGCTTTCCTGCACTTTCCCACCTGGCTCCGTGCACATGGATGTGTGCGGGCTGTTTCGGAGCAGCCAGCTGCTGCCCGCTCTGGCAGCTGCCTTGCACGTCGTGCTCACCCCTCCTGCTGCCCTGTGCCAGCGGGTCGTCCACCCAGGTCTGTCTGTCTGTCTTCGCGTTTGGTGTCTAACTGACAGCCCCAAAATTCTGTGGCAGTTTCTCCCAGATCGACCCGCTCAGTCTTTTCTGCTTCCACGACAGAGCAGGTTTTTTTCAGCAGAGCACAGATTGCCGCTCTTCTTTTGCAGAAGCAGATTTAATTACAGCGTGAGTGAGCCACATCCATCATTTCCAGTTCAGAGCCCATCCAGAGCTCCTTTCTGCATTTCGGGTACACAGAGTCGCAGGTCGTTCTCACTGCATCTCCCTGGGTTTGCCAAAATGATAGCTAATTAGGGCAGAAGCAAACGATCCTCCAAACTGTTTCCTTGGAGGGGGGTTTGGGATGGCACCGCGCGCTTTCCCCAGCATTGCAGCAGCTCATGCTCCTCTCCTCAGTATTTTCTTGCAGTAAGCAGAGGAAGCTTCTGAATTTGGAGCCTGGAATGAGAGTAATAATGCAGTGTTGATTTTAGTGAGCTGTAATAACTGACCTGGGAAACTGGACAGAAATAGCGAGGCAAGTGCGCGCTGGTTCAGAACAAATGAGCAAGAATTGCTCAAGATTGGGAAGGTTTTTGTTTGTGTTGCCATCTCCCTTCCCGCTCATGCTGTTTTTATGTGGCTCTCATTGGCATTTAAGTCATTCTCCCTCTCAGTCTGAAGCAACAGGAGGCCTCTGAAGCTGGGGGCTTTGTATTAAAGGAGGCTCAGGGTGAGCCTGGCAGCTCAGATTTTGCGTGTCCACTTCATTAATGTCAGGCAGATCCTATTTTGGGGACATTCTGAGCCTTTCTTGCTTTGCCGCAGGGAGTTTATGCCAGGAAATGGATCCTCTGGCATTGCCTGCCATCTCTCCCACACGCATGAATCTAGAATTCAGATGGCTTTAGGGGCAGGAGAGACTTGGCCTGGTGGCCTCGTGGTGCCCCGAGCGCCCGGGGTTTGAGGCCTGGCACAAAGCTGCTCTAGCTGCCGCGCAGGGAGGTGAGAAACGGGCTCAGCTGGGAGGCTCAGGCCCATAGGCAAGTCCCCAGGATGACTCGCAGCTGCTGAACACCCACACGAGGTGGCTGCTTATACCACAACTGCATTCTCTTGCGGTGTATTAAATACTTCTTGATGCTTTGTGTGGCCGTCCCGCAGCTTGGCTCGGGGCCGCAGCATCTCCCGCAGCATTGCTCACCTTGCAGCGAGCCAGCCCATCGGCACGACTTTAAAAAATGCAGTGAGGACAATAAGGTAACAATTGCTTTAGCTATCCCTGTTGTACATGCAGTTGCATAAATGTGCTAGATTATGATTATCTCTGCCTCATAATTAGCAATTTGCATAACTGCTTGCTGTGAACAAGAAGTCCCATCAGTGTTATGAAGGATTTATTTAGCTGTCTGAATATATTTTTGTTAGCCAGTGCAGAAAGAAAACAATTGGAATAGAAGCAGTCCCAAAAGCCTGGTGTTATTTCTAACCCTCATGCGTAATTAACAGGAGTACTAATTGTTCAGAACCAGAAACTCATTTGTTTCTCTATATACTGCAAGAACGTTATTTCTCCGAGTGACTCTCTCTCTTTTTTTCCCCATACCCGGCCGTATCGTAAGGTCTGCAGTCAGTTGTAACCAGATTATGCTTCTTGTTTTTGCACTGTATCGTTTGTGGTCGTCTTGTCTTTTCCCAAGCTTCTGTCTAAGCTGTAAAATGTATGTAAATGTATGTAGTTAGGGCCTCACTTCAGTAGTCCCTGCTGTGGGGCCTGTTACTGTAGCAGATGCCAAGAGATGGGATCTGGCTGTGCTTTTCTGCCTTTACCTGCCCATCTAGTCATATGGAGCAGGAGATAAGCTGTACCTTGGAGGGGGAGCTTTGCACACTTGGTCCCCAGTTTGGAAAAACAGGTAAAAATTGGTTTTGCACATGCAGACTAGGCCAGTGCTGGAGAAAATAACTGCTTGGTTGCCCTTGCGTAGCTTGGAAATCCCAGGAGCTGGCAATGCACCTCTGTGAGCAGCCAGAGGGCTGTGATTGCTATGGGGCGAGGGACTCAAAAAGCATTTACGTGTGGTCCCCAGGTGAATCCTGTGCCACATAACGCGAATTTGCTGTCGTAGAGCTGTGGGTATGTAGCACAGGACCTTAGCTCTGTGAATGCCATGGTGAGGGACATTCCCCTATGAGGCTGTGGCTTTTTTTGGGTCAGTTAACACATAAATCCTACTGGAGAAAGGTAATTTGCTAATGGACTCTGTATGTGCGATGATAAATATATTTACAGTGCATCTAGCTCAAGAAGCACTGCTGTTAGGAAAGCTCTGCAGCTCATGGCACTGAAATCGTGGGGCCCTAGGTGTGTGGTGACAAGTGCCCTGGAACAGGGGCCCTAATGCAGGCAGTTTATAAAAGCAGAGCAGTGTCTGTTAGACAACTTGCTTGAAACAAGGCGATATTGTGCAGTTCAAGAGCCAAATGATTTAATATGCACTGAACCCAAAATCTCATTTAAAGAAGTGAATGTGCAGGCTTGCACCAACATAATTTACTTATTTTTATATGAGTATCTTCCATGCACTGCTAATAAATACGAGCTATTAACGGGTTTTTAATCTGATCCACGTTTATTCCAAGTTGAGTGTGAGGCTATAAATAATGCTTGCTTAGAGGCACAAAGTTTAAAGCTGTGCGAGTGCCTCTATCATCCTCTTGCGGGGCCCGGGCTGTGCAAGGCAGCGCTTATTTGCAATGCTGATCAGCAACCAGCTCGGCGAGGCATTTAGTTAATTCATCAGGCTTTTCTTTTTTTTTTGGCATGGCTGTGAAGATGCTTTTCTGGCACATTCTTACCATCCTGTCCTCCCTGGAAGGAGGGATTGCTCCTGCTGTATGGCCCCAAATGGAGGTTTAGGGGTGTAATCAACATTTCTCTGTTCCGTAGGGAGCGACTGACTTTCTGCCTGGGGAGGTGGTGGAGTCTCCATCCCTGGCAGTGTTCAGGAAACTCACAGAGGAGGCTCTTAGGGACATGGTTTAGCAGGGGTGGTGCTGAAGGGCTTACGGCTGGACTCGATCTTGAAGGGCTTTTCCAACCATAACGATTCTATAGTTCATGAGCCATCCGTGCAGGCAGTGCCCGCTGCCTTCATCTTGGTTGGGTTTAGTCTCCTGGCTGGGAAAGCAAGACTCCTTGCTGTGCTTTTGTTTTGTTTGGTGCATTCCTGATAGTCCGGAGGGGATGGCTGAGCATCTGGCCCAGGTATTGTATAAATGCTGCTCTCCAAACGGTCTCTCCCCGGCGAGGCCCATGGTTTCCTTGCAGAGGGGCTGGGTGTCTGTGTCGTTGCTGGCTGGGGACATCACTTAATAAAGAAGCAATTGTAATAAATAACACGTTGTTATTTAGAAATCACCAGAGCTGCAGCCAGATTACTTGTGACGGGGGAGAGGCCTTGGGATATATTCAGCGCTGACATTTTCCAGTCTCCATTGCGCTCGTCGTCCCTCCTGCGCGTCCCAAGCTGTCAGGTAGCACCAGTAGGACGTGCGGAGGGGAAAGGATCGAGCAGAAGTGATCGGCAGGAGAGGGGAACACGTTCTCAGGCTCCTTTACAAGTTTTATTCCCTTCTTATTTTTCTTTTGTTTCATGGAGCTGTTTCTCCAGTAAGGTTGAGTCTCCAAACAGAGGCAGCTTTGGGAGGGGGCTGCAGAGGTTACCCCTGTACCCATCTGAACCCCCCAAAAGGGTGAAAGGGAAGTTGCTTGTCAGGCTGTTCCCAGGGCAGTTTTGCTGCTGAAAACTTAGCTTTTATGAAAGAGGATAAGACTTTCTCTTTGCAGGGATTGCAAAGAGGCCTTGCGTTCCCATCGCACAGTGTCAAGGGCCCGTTTGGAAAGGCACCGCGTGCGCTCGGTGTGTGAGCAGCGTACGGGGCCCAAGGCAGCTCCGTGTGCCCCCGGTGCCCTGGGGGAGATGCAGCCCAGACTGGGAAACCTGGCCCGGAAGGTTTCTAGAGCTGCCCGGGGAGATGGTGCAGCCCAGCTTCTCGTCGAGGTGGGAAGCCCTGTTTGCTTTGTCTCAGATATTTACCTTTCTGATATGCTGAAGCTCCCTGGGCGAAAAGGAACATTCTGTGATAAATAGTTTTGTCAAAAACCCAGTTTTTCTTCAGAAGCGTTCTGATGGAAACTTCTCACTGACACGCACACACTTGGGCTGGCGCCTCCCTTATTTACCCAAGCAGCCTTGATTTATTTAGCCCTTTGATGTGCCAGGCGGCTCTGAATAACTTGTGGGAGCCGCCCTGGGATGGCACCAGGGCTGCATTATCCCGTGGGATGAGCCGTGGTGGAAAGGGCAGGTTGGTGGAGCCAGGGCCAGCAGGACCCCTTTGTAGGCATCAATCCGAAGCACCAGGTGGAGACCGAGTGACGGCGGCGTTGGCTGCCGCGTCCAGCCGCTCACCCTCTGGTTTCCGCTCCGTGACGCGACTGAACAACGGAGAGAAGCGCCCGAGTGCGACTGAAAAGCAACGGAGGGGCTTTGCTTGGTGACGAAGGGCTGCTCTGGTGGTTTTGTTTTCTTAACTGCCTTAAAAGAGATGTGGAATAAGGTAAATATTTTTTGCTGCTTTCTGAGTGAAAGAACAGCCTGGGGCTCCCCGTGTCATCAGCGTAACTTCACCATCGGTACAAGAGTGGGAAGGACGGGAGGTTGTTCCAAACTTCCTTGCAAAAGCCGCCCTGATGCCGCTCGTTGCTGCATCCTGGGGAACTTTATGTGTCGACAGCATCCAACTTTTAATATTCTCCCTTCTTCCTGCTGCCAGGTAGTGTCTATTGAGCGCAGCCCGTATCCCAGCCTAGCTTTGCAGCCCCAGCAATATTAAATGAAAGGAATTCTCCATGCCTGTAATGTTGTTTGCTGCTTTGTTATTTAGTCTGGAGTAAGTCTGGGTCAATACTGCATTAGTTCTGCCTTGATGTGACCTATCCGAAGCCACTGGAGTAAATTCAATTTGTGTTTATTTCTGTGCCGGAGTCTGCTCTTCACAGCCTTGACAAGGAATTCATCTTACCTTGTTTTTACTTATTTTGAAAGGAAGAACAGTGGAAGGACTTAATCCTGGAAAGACTTTGTGCTGGCTTTCAAATGCTCCTTGTCTAATGTTTCTGTACAGCTTTGGCCTGTTCATGCTCAGCTTAATCCACCTTACTGTAATTCTTGCAAAGTCATTTGCAGTCCTTGCTCCTCCTGTAGCTCCCGGGAAGGGTTTTTTACAGCCCAGACAGTGCCATAGGAAGAGTGGTTTATTTAGACATGTAAAATGCTGCGTTTCTTATCCAGGACTCCCCTCCCAACCTACCCCCGCACATGCTTTTTATGGAATTCAATACTGCTCAGTGACTTTCCCAGTAAAAGAGCGTTTATAGATTTTATTCCCTAGTGTCTAATCCAGCACTCAGAGTAGTCAGCAAATGGCTTTCTGCTCCCCCCATCAGGCTTTGGGTCGGCTGCTAGCAAGTGCTTTGAGTGAAAAGCTTTTCCCTTCTAATGGCAGTATCGCATGTCACAGGCGTTTTTTTTTTTCGTTTTCTCGTTAGAAAATGATATAAAAGCTCCGACGCTGGAAGCCGTAATAATTTGTTAATTGGATTGCATTAAAGCACGTTAATCAAACTGAAGGGGAAGATAAACTGCATCTTCATATTTGCTTAAGATTCCACGATTGAGGGAATTGCTGGCGAAATGCAGGGTCTGCCCTGCGATCTCAGCCTGTGGTCCCAGCCCTTGGGATTTGCTGGACCTGGGGTCCCTGGGACCTGAGCTCAACTCTGCCCAGCAGCTGAGGATTCAGGTAGCCTGGGATCTTCAGGCAAACGAGCTGCAATGAAGGGTTCACTTAAAGCAAGACTGGGGTGGCTTTGTCACCTTGCCCGCTTCTGGAAGCTCTTTCTGTGGAGCTCCTTCCTGGCACGAGTAGCTTTTTCTGCCCTTCTCTGTCCATTGGACAGAAACTGCAGAGCCAAACGTATGAGCGTGTGAGCTCCTCGCAAACTGGCCAGCCCTCATGGTTATATATGTGTTTTTTTTATAAGAATCCCTTGAAAATACAAGACTACAGATGAGATAATAAAGATATTCCTGTGCCTATTAGGAATCTTTTGTATGTGTGTCTGTTCTCTGGGAAGCCTGTTGTCAGCAGCAGCTCAAGAACAGTAATTCTCTCGTTTTTATGTGTGTTTTTGTGTTTTTTACAATAGATTATTTACCATTTCAGTGGCAAATTCTCATTATGCAAAAGGGGACATGGCCAAAGCGAGTGTTCAAAACTGCTCAAAAGCTGGACCGTGCCATCTGTATAACCAAAACCCACTGCTCGGGTCACTGGTTGGTTGCGGTTTTGCTGCTTCTCCCTGGGCAGATGCTCAAAGGTGCCGCCTGCTCGCTTGGTTATTATTTTTGATTGAGTTTGCCTTAAGCCACATCAAGTTGAAATTGCCTTTCTAAAAAATGACTTTTTAGACTAGACTAAATGACTTATAGAATTTCATGCTAACCAGCTACAGTAAGTCAAAGATGGAGGGATATATAAGGACAGGATATATAAGGAGACTACTAAGTTAGTTGAAATAATGTTTCCTGCATTCAGAGTTGACTAGAGGAGGAAGTATTACCAAAATTTCAGATGAACGTGATGATTTTGGTCATCCTGTCCTTCAAGATGAACTGGTAACGTCCATCTTCTCGCATCTGATTTATATTCATGTTCAGCTGCCATCCGCTCTCTCTCACTGCTCTGCTTCTCGGCTCTGACTGCCCTGGTCCGTGGTGGACCTGTCTGAGGAAATAAATGAAGAAAGTCCCATCATTTCTTGGCAGATGGTCCCTAGGGTGCCCTCGAAACTGCATTGCCTTGTGCCCTGTCCCGTGGCCGAGCCACGATGGGAGCATCACCGGCACCCCGCGAGCCTCTGCACATGGCCCAAGGTGATGTTTCTGTTGCATTTCTGATGATGTGAAGATAACAAGAGAGCAGGACCCTTATCAAAGGAGTCTCAAAGCCGGTGTGAATGGGTAATCCCGGTGGTGGGGCTGCTTCATCAAACCAGTGAAATCATTATGTTAGGATTGATTAATTTGGGTGCTAAATTGCAGTCTAAGAGGGCGACCCTCTGTCTGATAAAGGTCTTCTTCTGGGATTTATAGTTCCAGTCAATCAAATCTATAATTGCAAGCTGGCTAAGTCATATGGAAAATAAATCATCACCTGACGCTTCTGCCAGAGCCCAACGTGTCTGTGTGGTGCCAGAGAGATGGGAAAGGCTCCTGGATACCTCCTGGCTTGTCAGGGTGTTTTCTCAGCAGTGTTTCTGGGGACAGATGATGCATTCAGTTTAATGAGAGGGAAGTAAAAACCTACTGTGTTTTTTGACCTTTTTGAGTAGCGAACAGTGCTGGATGGAGGCTCTTTTACTGGTCCTGAAGGAACAGAGTGGAGCTAAAACAAGGGAGAAGTGTCTAAAAAATGCTCAAGTGTTGGGTCGGCATCGTGCTGACCTCAACTGCCCATGAGTTTTGTTGCGTGGCAGGTTCCTGGTGCCACTTTGGGATGCAGCGTTGTGACTTGAGGACCTCTGAAGGGACGCGGGGCCTGGAGGGCTCTCCTGGGGCCAGTGATGCCCAGGGGGCTGATTTGGGCCAGGCTGAGGGCAACAGACGGCCGAGCACATCCAAGATGGGATTTCTTGGTCTTGACAACGCTGTCCTAAGTGGCCAGCAGAAGGATTGCCATTGGGTGCTTTTATTGCCCAAGGGAAGTAATAAAAGTTGGAGAAAGAATGGAGGTTTTCTTTTTTTTCTTTTTTTTATACAGAGGAAATTCATAGCAGATGTAATCCTGAAATACTAATTTTGAAGCAGCTGTTGCACATTACATTCCCAAAGAGGAGTGATGAGCTGAGGCTTCCAGCGTCCCCCCGGCCGCATCCTTCCCCCTTTGCATCTCACAGTGGCTCCAGCCTCCTGCTCCAGGGCCGCAGCTTCTACTGGGGAAAACTCGGATGAGGAGCTGCGAGTCGCTTCCCCTGATGGCCCTTTATCCAGCAAAATGCTTTGCCACCTTATTTACGGCTTCGTCAGTAGTGCGGAGAGGCTGGAATAAAAAGGACCGAAGGCTTCCTTTTATTTTTGTGCACAAAGTGCCTGTCGCTGCCGCGGCTTTGCAAGTTCTGTAGCAGGATGGAAGTTGTGGCGCAGCCTGGCCTTCCCCTGCGCTGTTTCATTATGCTGTTGACACGACCAGTAAATCCTGCTTTCCTTTTGCTGCATGCTGAAGGTCACTGCTGCAGGATGATCGTAATGAGCCTCGTAAGCCAGTGTCTCATCTCAGCAGGGCTCGCCGAGGATTGCCCAAAAAACCTCCGACCGTTTATTCTTTAACCTTACCGGTCCACGGATGCCGAAGGCATCGTGTGAGCTTAGAGTCTTACAGCTCATCAGTGTCAGATGATGTTTTGATCTTACAGGACATGGAGGAATAAGGCAGTGGAATAGTAATAGGCAGAGTTTTAAGTAAGAAATGCAGTAGATGACACTGCATTTCCATGACACTGGAGTGACCACACCGAAAGCGATGCATTTCCCCGCTTATGGGTGATATTGGCTCTGTCTTGGCAGGAGGGGTTGTCTTGCCAGCCCAGCCTGTCCTTTGCTTACACGCGCTGGCCAGGCTGCCTAGAGCACATCGAAGGTGTGCAGAGGAGTACCCAGCACAGAGCCAATGGCCACCACGTCCTGCCCTTTCCAGCGGGATAAAGCATTTCCAAATAGTGGGAGAAGTTGGAAAGGAGCCATTTAAACAAATGCACCTGCAACCTCTCCACGCTCTCTCCGCTGGTGCTTTTCACGTTAACACCTGCACATTTAGAGCCCATTAAAATAATAATTTCACACTCCAGTGACTACCTTGGCTGTTGCAAACGTGCAGGGATAGCCTGGGAATGCCCAAGCAATGTTCTTGCGAGGCGTTTGTCGCTGCATAGACTGACATCGAGAAGCAGCTGTTTGTAGACTAGTTACGTTGCCATTTAGACTGTGCAAGTTTGAATTAATTAAAAGTAGAAAGAAGGGGAGAGAAGTTGCCCAGTTTCAGAGATAAAGCAGCTGACAGAAAATGTTTATCTCCAATATAACTTGTACCAGCTTGGTGTTGTGATCAGAATAGGTCTCTGATGACATGGGAAAGGAAAAGCAGCTTTGTTGGTCTGTCACGCACCGTGGGAGGAGGTTGGTGACAGTGGGGACAGCCGCAGAGCGCCAGGTCACCCAAGATCTGCTTCACTGGGTTTCCATGAGTTTTATTGCTTGCTTTGTGGTTGAGCCTGTTTGCAAATAAGTATTGCAAAGTGGGCAAATACAGAGCTCTGTGAGGCACCTGCACTGGGTCGGCAGCCCTGGGCACCCACCTTTCTGCATGTGGCCTGCTGGGCTGTCCCTGCCGGGCTCTCCCTTTCCCTGCAAAACGCACCTCAGCTGAGGACACGGGGACACCTCGCTCTTGAGCTTGCAAATTTTTCACAGGTGTCAGTCTCTGGAAGCAACTCTGCTTTTTTTGCAGCTTCTGTTAAACGCAGTTGCTCCTGAGTCAGGCTCAGGTCAGCAGGAGTGCGTTCGTCTCCTCTCGCTTCCAGAAGTTTAGAAGTTCCTTGGAATTCAAAGCCTACGCGTGCGCTGGGCTGGCTCGGACACGCTGCGCTTGCAAAGCCGCATTCGGCATCAGCCCAGGAGAGACCGTTCGCTGCTGCTTAGCCACCTCTGGAATTGCACGAGCCGTCATCGGCGTGTGGGAATTCTCCTTGGCATTTGTGAGCCACGGCAGGTACCGGGGGGACCTTTGCAGGGCCGTATTTAGGGCCGCGTTTGCTGCTCAGCGCAGTGCAGACGAGCTGGCAGTGAGGGAGGAGGCAGCGCGAGAGCCGGTTCCGCCCTGCGCGGCAGCCCAGCGCCATGGGCCGCTGTATCCCGCCTGGGTCTCCATCACAAATATCCCTGCGCAGGAGCCGCTCGCTGGCGGTGCCGCGGCAGCCCTGCCTCTTGGTGCTAAGGTTAGCTCCATCGTGCACGCGCAGCGCTGCCAAGGCCGTGTTCCTTGACACCAGCTCCGTTACTTGTTCTTTGTGACATTAATGATTCCTCCCGTTATTTTTATACCGCAGAGCAGCACGCTGGGTTGCAGGATGGGGCTTGCTCAGAGCACAGAGCTAAGTGGCTTGTTGCAGCGTTCAGATGTTTCCTCTTTCTTTTCTGCTACTTTTTCTGGTCAGGGCAAAGGAAAAGGGAATATTGTGGGATTAACGAAGCTGGTGGGTACCAGAGGCCTCTTGCCGCGGGCTCCGTTGGGCACTGCCGGAGGCTGCAGGATCTTCTGGCTCGCTCGGGCCTGGGGGCTAATCCACAGCGGAGCTGCTGGGTGTCACCGGAACAGCAACGTCCCAGCAGGCAGAGGTGTAACACCAGCTGAGACGCGGTGCTGAGTTTTTGCAGGAGTCCACGTGGATTAAAGGAATGGCCCTTATCATTTGTTCTGCAGAAAAAGAAGGGGCTGACACAAACCAGCAGGCAGTTTTCTGGCCGCATGCTGCTTAATAACACATTCGATATTGATTAGCTGTAGTTTTAAGCCCGTTTGGACAATTCAGCCACTTGATTGAGGGGGCAAAGCACAGTGGAAGAAATGTTAATAAATGTAGTTCCCTGTTTGATCATGAGTTTAAATTTTAAAATCCTTGTATGGAGCAAGTTGTTGTATTCCCAAGGGGAAGCCGGGTTGATTTATGACCTTTTGATGTCCCCAGTACAATTAGCACACCGTCAGTATGCAGATACTGTCGCCGGCTCTGGTGACTTGAATGACTTCCAGTTAGCCCTGTATCGGGAAGAGGTGTCACCGCTAATGAAATTCTCTCCAAAAAGTATTGATTCATTAGACAACACAATCCTTTGACTGTCCTTTGCCCAGTGAGCTGTCAGGAAAAATGCATCTCCGGATGTCAAAACCGTTCCTCCTGTTTCTGATCACAGGAGGCTTTAACCAAAAAATGGATGGTAATCCTTTCGGACACTGTTACAGCTAAATAAAGGACCCACTGTAGCAAAATCAGTCACGCACGCGTGTGTGTGAAACTCCTGTGGTTGCAGAAGGGCTCGGACACCCCGGCCCTGCGGCTCTGGCTGTGGGCAGAGGAGGTTTGTGGGGTCCTCAAGGCAGGTGCAACGAGGGAGACGCGATGGAGCTGATGGAGACGCGGAGAAGTTGGACAGTTTTGGTGGAGCCCCTTGAGCAAATCCAGGGGTGGCGTGTGCCATGGGGTGGCGGTCGGATCCCCTCAGTGCCCCTGCTGTGGCAGACGTGCACATCTCAGCCTTCGTTTAAGAATCATCTAGTTGCGGCTGTAAGTTTGAGCCTCGTTGAGAGACAAAGGAGCTATTGATCTCTCTGTGTGTTCGCAAACTTGATTTTATTTTACTCGGTTTTGTTGTTTTGGAAGGGATTTGTCCACTCACTGCTATTTCGAGAAAGGAAAAGGGTGATGGATTCAGTGATTTGCAGAAAAAAAAATGGTAACTTCTGGGTTGGTCTTGGCAGAGGTGGCATTCATAGAGGAGAGCTGAGAGCCAGCCCTGTAGGGCTTTCCCCAAACCCTGTGCAAATACTTGCATCAAAACCCTTCCCATGTCCCCTTAAGGCATTTCTGGCACTTTGTTAATATGTCAGGGAGATGGGGGGGGCTTGGAAGTGTAGCCAGAGCCCCCAGGAGCAGAACTTCACTTTTCTGGTTTCCCTTCTTCAGGGATGTTCTTGGGGCTGTTTTCCTTTCATTTAATTACCTGGATGATAACTGCAGTGTTTCCAGATGTTTTCCAATTTATTTCCTTTCTCAAACAACCACTGAAATGGCAGGAAATGGCAGAATAACGATGGGGAAACACGTGCCAGACTCGCCACCAGATCGCTCCTGTTTGCGTAGTGCGGAAATCTTTGCTCCGCTTGTATCCGGAGCAAATGGAATTTGATGAACTTGCTGCCTTTCCTTGTGGGCTGCTTGGGTTTTTCCTCCCCTGGCGTTGCTGGCTTCGTGCACCAATTAATCCATTAATCCACTTGCAAGGAGCCTCTTCTTCTGTGGGCTTGTCAAGTGGCAGCTCGCCAGGTTTGAGCCTGTTGCAGATGTTTATTAGATAGAAAGTTGATCACTTGGCTGTTGAACTGACACCCTGGAGATTCTTCCAAGGGTATAGGATATGCTGGGATCTAGCAGCCAGGGAAAGGCAAAGTCTACAGGAGCTCAAATAACCTTTAGCCTAACTAAAGAAATACATGGATACCTGTTTCAGCTTCGGATCATCTGAGCTCAGGTCTGACATTCCTTCTGCTAACGCTGTCCTGCTTCACCTCTATCAACACAGCAATAAGCAGATACAGAGATAATCACTGGCAGATTAGTTGTTTCTGTGGCAGATTATGCTTCAAAGTTATGCAAATGTTGCTGAATTCATCGAATCTGATGCATGTGCAGAACTAAATTTCAGTGTTTTATTGGCCTTGGTTGTAATAAATAAGTCTGAGCTGAAAAATATATCTGGAGCCTATAAATATGGATTTGTTTGAGGCAAGATGCTTCCCGGGCAAACTTGGAAGCATCCTTGCCAGCGATTTATGAGGACAGGCTGTGTGTGATCCTGAGAGAATATTTTGCTGTCAGCATCTGCTGACACCTTAAAGGACAGCATGAAAGCTTATCTAAGGGCAGTAGTCACCTAGGTCAGCGGGTTTTTTTCTCTTTGCTGCTTTGGGACACCTCTCTCTAAATCAAATTGGGGACTGGGAGGTGAAGCATCCGGAGTGGCACCGTTTGGGAGCAGGGGTCAGAGATTATGCTTTAGTCCTGTGCAATTTGTAGGGATGGATCAGAGCATCCTTGCTGCCAGCCCTTCCCGTATAAAGTGGAGGGAAGGAAATATGGGCATTAAACACCCTGTGGTTTTACAGGCTGCTAAGGCAGAGGCTCTTGGTCAAAGCAGAAGCTCTGCAAAATAATTGTGCTGGTGTCGCTGGTTGTATAGGGGAATGAAGGTTGTGTGTTACCTGTTGGAAATGTCGATGCCCGGCACCCTTCCTGCTCCCATCTATTTTGGGATGCCTATTTTTGGAGTGCGGCACAGGCCACGTGCCTCGGAAAAGCGGCGCCGCGGGGATGTCGCCACGTCGGCGCCTCTCCGAAGCGAGGGGTTTAAAGGCGCTGCTGTCGGGATGGTTTATTGGGGAGTTTGGGTTGTCGTGGCAGTTCCCTGCTACCGACCGGGAGGAAAAACTCGAGTTGGGGTCGGGAGGAGGGCCGGCCAGCACCAGAGAGAAGAGAGGTAGAGCAAGATAAAAATACAGCGATGTTGCCAGTGTGGATTTGCTGGCTTTTAAAAATGCTGATGATTAAATAATTATTCTTTTTCTCCCACGAGCATCCAACCCATCGGGTGAGATACGGCGATACAGAGCGTTTGATTAGTGCCTTCACTCTCCAGTTTGATGAAGGCTGTTCCTCAAAACACTTCCGAATGGAAAGTTATGTGTTATTAGAAATGATCCAAAGCCTGTTATTTAGCTGTGATTAGTATGTTTGTGCACCAAAGAGAATGGGCTGTGTTTATTGAGGCTTTTATTTCCCTGCGAACGCACCGCAAACTCGATTACCGCTCCCTTCCCCACATCCTGCCCTGCTGGAGACCCGCATTTGCTTATGCCCATATTCTGCTTGCTGAGGAAATCTTTGTGGCTTGGTAAAAGCAGGAATGAAGGGGTTTCCAGTTGCACAAACCCGAGGTATCTCAGTAAGGTTAAGCTTGTGTGTTATGACCTGGGTAATAAGGAAAAAAAATGCCTATTTGTCTGTGTCTGGTGCAAAAGAGCTGTTGGTCGGCAGTGGGCAGGGGGTGCAGGCTCCAGAGGGATCCTCCTTTTTGCATTTTCCCAGCATAAGGTTAAGGGATGAGCTATTGACTTTATCCTGGGATAGTGCAAAAAAAAGAGACCAAACCATAACAGCAGCAGCTGTGCTCGTATGGTGGTAACGCGACAGGCCCCGGGGCAGGGACGGCAGCACCTGCGCCCCGAGGGGCAGGGACGGGGGGTGGCTCCCGAGCACGAGGGGCCACCCGGCTCTCATGGGTGGCTTCATGGATGTGACACGAGCTGCGTTGGCTGCGAGTCCTTGGTCTGCAGCGGGCGGCATTCAGAGCACCGCGACATGGAGCGTTCGCCACAACGAGCCCCCAGTTGTGAATTTTTAATTACGCCGGATCATTTTCAGTAAATGGGACTTCAGGCTCAATTAGTGCTGTCAGATCCAATTTTTCACTCACCTGCTACTGAGCTCATCCTGGGTGGTTTGCAATAGCTGCCAAATCCATGGGAAGGACAAGACGTGCCGAAGAGGGATGTCTGTGGCATTCCCGTTCTTGGAGCCCACCACGGCAGAACGGCAGGAACGTGGGTACAGAAGCTCCAGGAAACACTTTGCCTGTTGAGAAGGATTTTGCCTGAAGTTACAAGAATAGAAAAATCTGGATTTTGTATTTAACAAGGCAGCTCATCCAAAGTCCAAGAGCTTGCTTCTTAATTAAAAAAGTAAACTTTCCCATTGCACAAGGGGAGTTTTGTGGGCAGTCGCTCTTGCCAGAGGGTCTAGGCCAGGGACATGGGGTCCTTGGCAGAGGGGCAGCTTGACTTTGTCCCAAAAACCTTCGGCCTCGGAGCCAGGTCTGCGGAAGCAGCGCTGGCAGCCAGGTCCCAAAGAGGCGCTAAGTGCCCTGGTGACATCCCCTGTGTCCTGCTGCCAGGAGCAGCAGGGAGCCCTTCTCTCCTCAGCATCAACCTGCTCCAGAGCAGAAAGCTACCCTGGCTTTTCCTGAAAGTTTGGTGGGGATTTTGGAGAAATCCTAATCCCCAGTGCTGAGGGTTTCCCTGCGTTGCATCCGGAGGGTTCATGCATTGCAGGGGCTCTCCCGGTGCCGGCCGCGTTGCCGGTGTCGCTGCGCTGCTCCTCGCTGCCCATTCCGCACGCTGGGAACAGCCAGTTCTCTCTGCAGCTTGGATCCTCTCCAGGCCTCCCTCCCAGGAAGCCATTACCCAATAATAACAGTAAATAAATAGCGTTGCGCTGCAGAGCTGCCTTTTCCTCCCCTTCTGGCTTTTTGTATCTTCATCCCTTTTTTACATCCAGTTGGGATGAAATATCAGCACCTGTTGGCAAGGGGGCAGCCACCAGCTGCACGTTTTCCCCCTGCACCTTTGCTAGATCCTTTCTTACCTTCCTCCCAAATTTACCAGGAGGATCTCAGGTAAGGCAGCTGATTAAAAAATCATTAGGGAGGATTGGGAGGGAGATGGACAGACAAGCGTGTTCAGGAGAGCCTGATTTCCTTAGGAAACAGTGCTAAAAGTAAGTTCAATAGTGTTTTAGGCAGCCTTTGCTTCAAAGCAGAGCTGCTTGCTCTTCCCTGCCCTGGGCATCGCTGCTGTCGTGTCCTCAGCTCTGATTTTCCGGCTTGTGTGAGCAGGGAGCCTGCGAGATCCTTGCTAATCATAGGGCAGTCGCGACCTCTGTTTTACAGGTTTTGCAAGAAAAGAAAGAGAAGAAAAGAGGAGCAGGCGCCCGGCGAGCAGCGCGGCGCTGCAGCGGCTCTGCCTCGGCGCAGTGAAAGGCCCCGCTCCGCTCAGCGGGGCTTGAAGTGGCTTCTACAACGTCTCCGTGTTCAGCCACGGAGCCGTCCCTGTGCGGGGACCAGGACCGCGAGTCCTTCCTCTGATCACGGGGAGTGCCCTGTGTCCGCACGGGACACCGGCACACTGGGCCCAGCTCTGCCTTCCCCATATACCCAGTGCCAGATAAACCCACGAATGAGCTGCGTGACTCATCTCCCCCAGGCGTTTCGCTTGATGGGGCTGAAAACCCATCTGAGCTCGGAGCCCGTTGCGTTTTACCCATTTTGAGTGCCTGGGAGGACCGCGGAGCTCGCGCGGACAGACCCGGCACGGGGCAGGTTCCTGCAGAGCATTAAACACAAGCGGGATTTAGCGCATGGGGCCCGAGCGCCAGGACGGGCCGCACAGCAGCGCTCCCCGATTGACTAACTCACCCAGCCGAGGTATCGACTCACTTCTGCAGGACTTTGAGTCCTGATTATGATTCTATGGAGGTAGGAAGGTTTCCTGCCCTCAGAAGACTAGAGCAGCTGTAATTATAAAATAATTGTGCTTGTTTTCTTCTAAAGTAGTATTTTATTATTTGATGAATCTCTTGTTTGTACTGAGTAGACAGTACGACTTCACAAATTACTTGTTTACTGTCATGCCTTGATTTATAATTCTCCCTTAAAGTTTTAGATTTGCGTTTTTATTTTTTTTTCTCCAGATACACGTTGAAATTACTAGCAAAGTAGGTCACATCATATTCCCGCAGATGTTCCCCGTCCCCTCTCCGTTCAGCTCCGCGCCGGTGCAGGGGCTGCTGCGGAGCCCGTGCCGGTGACCCGAGGCAGCGCTGCGAAAGGTGAACCCGTCTCATCCATCTTTCACCACGATCCTGCTGCGTGTTAAAGCCTTGCACGTAGCTCGGAATATTAATTAAAGGCAGCTAAACTGCCTGCTTGGAAGTGTGTCCTTAGGCTCTCCTCGCTGGGATTCTCCTCCTTCCCAGGCTGCGGGGCCTTTGCACGGGGGTCTGTGCACCCTCCTCATCAGGCTAGCGAGCAAAGAGCCCCGCGGCAGCGCAATGGGGCTTTGGGGTACCGGCGAGCAGATTTATGCTGCTGAATAAGAGATTTCCCTCCGGAGGTTTTATAGAGAGGTGCAGAGAGCTGTTAAGTCATTAGTGTCGTTTCCCAGCGCGCCCTCGTGATTCCTTGTTATCTCCACTTTATAGCTTCTCTTTCTCTCCAGTAACTGCTGACCCAATAAATAGGTGTCCCAGCTGCGTTTTCCTCACCCAAACGCTTCCGTTGTCCTGTCGTGGGGACCCTGGAGATGCTGCAGCCCCTTCCTGGGCCGCGTACGCGAAGTCCGCGCAATAGGGAGGACCCCGGGCCTGACCTTGGGGAGGACCCGCAGAGTGTCCCCTGGCACAAAGCCCTTCTCCAGCTTCCGCAACAACGTGTCCTTGACACAGCAGCTTCCCGGCCACGCTCCCCATGTCACAGCACTGCTGCTGTGGCTTTTTTTTTTTTCTATCCCATTAACTGAGCGTTCTGCAGCCGACCCTTCTGTTAATTAGGGGCTAATTTATTAGCCCAAGCAGCTGCTGTTACTGTGTAGCCCCCACCCGGGGGTCAGCCTCCTCTGGATCCCGGCTGCGGCAGCATCTTTGGAGTGACCCGGCTTCCCAAGGCTGCACCCGAGCAGGATGCCCAGACACGGCGGCTGGCGCAGGTACCGCTGGGCCCTGCGGATGGGACAGGATTCCTGGGGATGTTTCCCATCAGCAAGAGGCTCCCTTTTCTACTCCCTTCCGCAGCCCCCTGCACCTTAGTCTGGCCCTTTCTGAGCAGACCAGCTCCTGGTGGGACCTACTTTCCGCGGGATTTGTGCCTCTTGCTCCCTTGGTTTTAATGAGGTGTGCGCACTAATTGAAGCCGTGAGGTGGAGCAGGTCCGAGTAGGTCTGATCCCTTCTCCCGTGTGGACGCTCTGGTAACGCGTGGGCTCCCGGGGCAGCATCCCCCCGGTGCATCCCAGGGCAGCCGAGCTCTCCCGTCCACCCTGGGCATGGGAAGGGGCAGCGATTCCTGGCAGCAGGGCTGGTCCCTGGAGACTCTCCAGAGCCATCACAGCCCTCACAGCTCACGAGGAGGTTGCAAGAGCTTCTGTGATGCCTCCTGGAGGTGGCTGGGGTCTGAAAGCCGTGTTTGTAATTCCTGGGATCGATTCTGCATTCCCCGCGGGTAACTCTGGCAGGGTTATCATTTAAGATGCTTTGCCAGCTCTCTTGAGCTGGCCTGGCCTTACAGGCCTGCAATAGGTTTTAAAAAAATCAATTAAAAACGTTTTTGGTAGATAATTGTTTGGAAGTGTTTCATGTTTTTTTCTCAGTATTCTCAATTATTCTAGAAGGTGGAAACCTAAACTGTTTGATAGCTCTTTTTCATTCTAGTCTTTTTTTTTTTTTTTTTTTAAATATGCACAGGAGCTTTTCTGATGGAAATCCAAACTAGTAAAAATTCCCCAAGGAGAAAAGTCATTTCCGAACCAGCTCTTGTTAGTACATTTACCAGCTATCAAAAATAATGTTCTCCCATCTCCCTGCCCTTACTCTGATTCATTAGTGATATTAATTAGTTGTAACACATTAATTATGAACCGATATTGCTAGCATAAAGGAGACCGAGTACAAGAATGAGCTTCATAACCTTTCTGTTTATAGATGAGTAAAGTTTCTGGTAACTCAAAATTACAGAGCCGTCCTCGAGGCTCCTCTTGGTTTGGCCCTGGGGAGCTGCGATTATGTCTATCGGGTAACGAATGCAGCTGTGCTCAGCATCGTTAGCAGGAGCCTGGGACAGTTGGAGAGAGAAAATATATTGACTTTAAGCATTGCAGATGGGTGGATGAAGAGGATGGCTGCCCACACGCCGAGGCCTTTGCAGGGGGAACTTGGGGGTGTTGGTCTTGCTGCACATCTGCAAGTATCAGTTGTTTGCTGCAGTTCAGGCCCTAGTTTCTTGGCCAAAGAAACGCTCTGTGCAGCCCGTTGTGTCCAGCGCGTGTTGTCTGGTGGCATCGGTCGTATCACTCGAGGCTGGTGGCACAACAGCACCCAGCCCGGGAAGACTCAGCCGCGGCAGCGTGGTTGAGGTCACCTGTGCGAGGGGACGGGCTGGGGACGGGCATGGAGACGCAAGGATGTGCAGCGTGGGCTGGCGTCCGCGTCTCGTGCGGTGCCCCCATCACCAGCCAGCATCTCTTTGGTCCCTGAAAGCAAAACGCTGCCGCTGGGTGGGAGAGCTCGTCCCGGTGGGCATGGACACTCGGAGAAGGTCACGACGCACGGCAGAGCAGGCTGGTGCTGGAGGTGAGTGAAGGATGGTTTGACAAAGGAGCAGGCAACATGTGGTCAATAATCTGGTTTGGTTTTGTTTACGCTGCAGTCAGCTAATTCCTCTGTGATACCCTTAACCTGATAGAAGCGAGTAAACAACCTGTGTGATTTATGTGGCAACTGCTCCGAAGACCTGATCCACGCTCAGCTCCCCGCCGGCTGCCCGAGCCGGGCCCTCCTCACGGCCAAACACTCCGGGACAAAATATTTAAACGACTTGGATTCAGTCCCAAGGACTCTTGGAGATCAAGTGGCATCAGCATAACTCAGTAATCTTCAGATTTAAGGCGTGCCAGGCGATGCCAGATCATGTAACTTTGGGAAAATAGTGGGTGATGTTTCCCTTTGCCTCTCTCCTGCTCTAGATGAGGAAAGATCATCCAGTGTTAGTGCATTTTTTTGGACCAGGTGAGCTAAAGAGGAATCCCGTGGCTATTCTAGAGAGGCGCAGGGCTGCAGGGGGAGCGTGGGCTCCCGTCGCCGTTTCCCTCCCTGCGTGGGGAAGCTTCCCTTCCCTTCCTCGGTGTTTGCCGCTGTCTGCAGCGCCTGTCCCGCGGGGCTCAGTGCACGAGTGTCGAGGCACCCATAGGACGTCATTGCTGCCGCGCCACGTCCCGGGACAACGTTGACAGGCCCTGGCAATGCAAGGTAGATACGTAGCCGACGTCTCGCAGTGCTGCCCTGCAGGCAGGGGCCGGGTAAGGAGCTGCAGCGCTTCTTCCCCCCGCTGTGCCCTGGATGCTCCACCAGCTCGAGGGGATTTGGTGATTCGGCAGCTGCTCTCCCTGCAGCCAGTGCGAGCGGGCGCTTGGCTTCTTGTTGGTTTTGTTAATGAACGTGTTGTTTGCACGCGTGGAAATATCCCGGTGAGGCTCGAAGGGTCGAGCGAAAGGGAGAAAGCCTCTGATTTTGCACCAGTGGTTAACCGATGAAACGTAAAGACGCGGTGAGCCGATCTGTGGCTCTGGTAATGTAATTAATGTCGCTGCGCTGTCAGACGTGCAGAGGTGGAGCTGAGCGCTCAGTGGAAATTTGCCCTGAATGCACAGTTCAGTAAACTCAAAGTTATTGCTCCCTAGTTATGATTCCTTCAGTAATTCCAAATTAAAATTGATATACTTGTAAACGTGAAGCAGGGCACGCTTACGAATTACAGGAGCCAGAGAACTTGGTTGTAAGCCTTGAATGTTAATGCAGCTGCTGCGCACGTGAGGAGGCAGCAGCCAAACGCAGGAGTGTGAAAAGTAGCTTTGGGGTTGGCGTTTCTTCCGTGGTATGGACGCAGTGGAAGGATCTGTCCAAAGACCTCATCCTGTTCCCCGGGTTACTGCAGGCAACCAGCTCTGGATGGCTCTGGTGATGCTTCTTCTAACATCTCAACCACCGTGAGCCACTAACACGGTTTGCAGTCTGAAACCGAACCTGGATGAGCTCATTTTGCACGCGACATGATTTTGGCATGCCTTACATGAAACCTTTCTCCCCCCACCCTTTTTCTTTCTTTCCATTTTTAATAAACATCACATTATCAAAATATTAGTGACGCTGGATTTGCTGTCTTTGGTTTACCATAGATAACGGCATGGAGTGTTCTTTTCGTTTTGATTCAATAGTGCATGACAAGGGAATCCAATTTGTTCAGATTTAGATGACATGCCTCCAATTATGTAATTCCATTAGGAGGTGCCTGCAGCCAAGTCTGTGCTCACAGTCTCTGCAGACATAACTGTAATGGGACGTGTTGCAATATTGCTGTGTGGTAAGCACAACTTTGATAGAGAGCATGACCTGTCTCTCCAAGTCGTGTTTGTGGGAATGGAGAAGATGAAAAACGGTCTCGCTGTACTTAGGGCTCTAATCTGGCAATAAGTTATGTCACTGCAAGAACAAAGCTTTGCAACGAAAGGTGAATTTGTAATGGCTATATATTTTATGTATTCAAAATCAGACGGTAAATGCAGCACTTTGAATATGATCTTATATTCAATTCTATAAATGGAAGATATATTGGTTGCAGTTTTTCCTCCTGAATACCGTTTTGAGTTCCCATATACTTGGGAATGTTGGATATTTATGAGAATATAAAGCAGTGATGAACACATAAGACTAAATCTTACCACAGTTACAACTTGCTTTAAATTATTAATCTTTAAGAAGCATGGTAAAAAATCTGCTATGCAAATTCTGCAGGCCTGGGATTGGTGTGCATACACATTACCATAGAGCTATCTAAATAATGTCTTTAAAATAATTTTATAATGTTGATTCAGGCTTACAGTTTCTGCAGAGAGGAAAAAGTGATTGTAGTAGCAGATATTCCTGCCCTAGAAAGGAGGTGGAACACCAGGCATAAATAAAGCTGTGGAGATGGCTTTGGCATAGCTTGGAAACCAGAAGGTTTCTGCTTTGGGTGACGTGGCCCCGGCGCAGCTGCCGATGGGCATCGCCCTCGGGTAACGCAGCTACAGACGTGGCACCGCTCCGAGCTCCAGGCGCAGCACGGGGACATAAAGTCAGCGTCACGCACAGCAGAAAAATGCAGAAGTCCAGAGTTATTTGATAGCTGTAAAAGGTCAGAGATTCGACCAACCTAAGTGATCTCTCGCTCCGCTTTGCCTGGCGCTGGCAAAGATGCTGGGTCCTGCTCCTGCTCTTGGGGGTGGCTGCAGGAGGCAGGTCCGTGCCATGAGGTCGAGGTGCGAGCCTTAAACCTCATCTCTGTTGGCCACTATGGAATGGAGTTTGGCTGAACGTTTTAACGTGTTGTTGGGTTTTATTTTTTTATTTTTATTTTTTTTAAATATGAGGTCTTTTTTAGAAGAAAAACTCCCTAATGCTTCCTCTGGGTAAGTATGAATGATGGCATCTCTGTGTTCACAGGCCTTTGCCGTTCTCACATGAATATATGAAAGAATTTAATAATGTTCTGGGTTGGAGAATGGGTATGCATATGTATACATCTCTAAAATCTATCTTCTCTGGCTCTCTTTCCCCTTATTTATGTTGAGAGAGGAAGCCAGCAAACGATTTCAATGTATGATGCATCCAATATCACCTTTCACATAAACAGAAAAAATATGCTTCCTTCGTTGATGTGATGAGACTAGAATGCATTTAAGTGTCTAGAGGAAATGTCATTTTGGTTAAAATAATGTGAAAAGAAGCCTGGTCTCAGTATGTTGGAATGAGTTATGCGAGTGCTGCCGTTTTAATGACAGGATGGCTGGGATGTAGTTAAGGATGTTGCTGCCGCCGGGCCTGAGCCCCAGCCCAAATCCCTGCGCTCGTGGGCGGCTGGGAGACCTTTTGCACCCGCTGCTCCCGTCCGCATCTCTCCTTGGATGCTTCGCCTGGCACCACTGCTGGGGGGCATTTGGCTTGGCATTAATCCAGCCCCTTGGTGGATGGCTCAGCCTGCGGACCGAAGGGAGCGTATCCAGCTCGGTTTCCAAATCTGGGGTAATTTCGTGGGAATGGATTGTGCAGATGAAGTCGGAAGGTCACAGTTCCTTAATCTGCTAACTGGGAAACGACACTGCAGCCTAGTGCTTATTCTAGGGGAGAAGTGAGGTGGTTTTAGATTAACCCCTGCAGGGGTGGAAACCTAGGGCGAGACTCGTCTCTGAGCAGCTACACCAGAATACACCAGAAGGGGAGAAGAGGAAATCCGGGGGTTATCACTGAAACAAGTGGGATTTGCTGAGGAAAACACTGGGATAAATCGATCATGAAGCACCTCACTGAGACGGACGCAGCAAGGTCACCTCTTGGCTGCCCCGTGCGGGGCAGTTACTCTGCAGCCAACTTCCATCCCGTCCTCCTCTCTCCTGGCTCCCCGCGCTCTCCCACCATAGACGTGCCAAGCTCTTGGAGCGTATAGAGCTGTGCTTGATTTTTTGTTCCTCCTTGGCAGTGCCTTGTGTTTGCTTTTTTGGATGAGGTAGACACTGTGTTCCTGCTGCCAACGCTGCTCTCCTCGTGTCTTTGGTTGCCTCGCTTGAAACGGGGAGGGAGGATGCGGTGAAGGCAGGACTGGAAGCTCAGGGATTGGTGAACTGGAAATTTGAGCTGGAAAACGCTGGCTACGCTGCAAAATTCAGGACACCATCTGTTTCGTTGCTTGCTTGCAGTAACATTTGTACTTGGTAATTAAAATGTCACACACATTTTTAGCCAGAATAATCCGTATGGGAGCAGAGCGGTGTCTTCTGAAAATCGTTCAGGGGGTGCTCACAGCTAAGGGCCCGGCCCTTGCAAACCGTTTCCTGCGGCTGTTGTAAGCCGAGTGTTTGGCAGCGTTTCTCTTTCGTGTGTTGAGCAGGAGGCTTGGAGGGATGGAAACAATGCAGATCCTTTTGGAAGGAGCCCGTGATCCCTTTGGGAGGTTGCCCAAGGCCTGGGCAAGATGCTCTAGGTGACCCTGTTGGACCAGGCGGTCCCCAGAGGTCCATTCCAGCCTCAGCTCTCTGGAGATTCAGTGAGCTGTAAATCCCACTAAATGACCCTTCGTTTTTGCAGCCCCTGGGGTGAGATGCAGTTTGTGCTGCTTCAGGCAGCACATAGGCTCATCTCATGTGAAAAAAACCCTCAAGCAGGGAGAGGTTCTTAGCTCTTTAGCTAGATCTGGCTGCTTCCCATTAGCACCAGGAGTTACGGTTTGCGGGCTGCGGAGGTGCCTCAGAGATGTGACATCTGGCCTGGTTAAAGCTGCCTGCTCCTTCTCCAGGAGGGCATCTCACCTCGCTTTCGTGCAAGGCTCTTTCCCTCCAGCCGGCCTGCTCAGGGGTTTGCAGGCACCGTGTGCTGGCGCATCCCTCCGCTTGGGGATGCGGATGGCGAGCGCTGGGAGCTCAGAGGCTGCTTGCAGAAAGGTTTGGCCTCGACCCATCCTCGTCTTGTCCTCATCCCGAGAGCCCCAGAGCAAAAGGCAGAGAAACGGGTGCTGCTCGTGGGCACGGGCATCGCGTGCGGGTCGCAAGGCAGCGGCCCCGCAGCTGGTCCCCTCCCTGCCTCGCCCGGTGCCTCCCCCTTGCAGTGACCTCGGGGAGGGTCCCGGTTTGGCTGAAGTCTGCTTTGCACCTTGAAAAGATGCAGGCACTGAAATTGGTTTTGGCTGTCCTAAAATAGGATTTTGAGCCCCTTAGTGCTAGGGATTAATTAACAATCCAGGAGGTATCTGAAATCCATAAGCGCTCCATGTGTCCTAGCTGATATCCGGGCTGAACGTGCTTTCACCGGCTGCCGGGAGAGCTTTCCAGCAGGATTTGCCGCCTCGGCCGGTGCTTCCCAGGCACGTTGTGCACTTGGACTGTGCTTGGTCCTCCCCCGAGCGCACTGCCCTACGTCATCCCTGACTCGCTTCAGGTTGGTATAAAAGGCAAAAGTTGCCTTTTCTATAGATGTGCCTATAGATGTGCCTTTTAAGGACATTGTTCTAACCTAATAAAACTCAGGTTAAGTAAAACAGGCGCCTTGGCTGTATGATGGAGCTACCCTACGTGGGAAATGAGATGTTCTTTTCATGTGTTGTTCAGGAAGTCTGGCTTGTTTAGCTGAAATAAAACCCCTCCCAGCTGAGCCTTGGCACAACAGATACATCTCCAGCATTTTATTAGCAATGCACTCTGCCATTGCATGAAAATTTTAAATCCAGTTATGTGAACTACGTGTGAGTGAGATTTTTAAAAATCCCGGCCTGCCAGGAGATATTTAGAGCTCACAGCTTTACGGTGCCTTGGTGTGTGATAGCAGCGACTAGTGGAGATTAAAGCTGAAGGCTGCGAAGGAGCTGCAGTGAGGACGTGGGAAGGGCTCACCAGCCAGCAAAACATTTTCGGGGCTTTCTCCCTGCTTAAATCAAGCATCTTGATGATGCTCCAGCATCCGTGCGGGCCTCCTTGTGTGTCAAGGCTCCGGAGACATCCTTGTAGGATACGTCCTTCCTGTGTTTACTGTGAGACTGTATTATAATGCATGAGAGAGGGTTTAAAATATTCTAATTGTCTCCTGTGAAATTACAGTTTTGTTCCCTGGAGTAGAAAAGTGAGTTTAAATCATTAACGCCAGAAGTCTCCGTGATGATTACAGAAATATTTGCAAGTGACTTAATCAGTATAGTTTGTCTGAGTGGCCTATTTTAATATTATTGCGCTGATTAAGTTTTCTTAGCTAATATGTGTTTCATTTCCAATTCAATTAAATGAGAATCCCCTTCCATTACATGATATTACCGAAGTGCCCTAGTGGGGCAAGAGCACACTTGGTATTTTCAATTGATACAGATTTCTTCATTAGGCCGTCTCGTGGTGCTAAATGAAATCAATGAAAGCCGAAACAGAAATTGTAGCGCGTTGCAGCTGTAAATACGTTGTCCGGTCCTCGGTCCCTCTTTCAGCAATGGGCTGAGAATATATTAGTATCAGCTCATTAATTACATTTCAAAGACGTTTGTTGCTGCCTTCCTTTGACAAAAAAGTTGTAGAAAGGCTGTGAAAGAGCCTCCTTGGATTTCTGTGCGCCCCAAAATTACAGCGAGCTAAATATAAGTTCCATATATGTGTCTTTTTTATGTGCTATATATCCTTGCTTGAGTGTTTAAAAATACCCTCTTGTAAGCTATCGGGAGCTGTGTTAACTGGCAAATGGGAGATTATCTGCAAATGGCTTGTGAAGGAATTATCATCAGCCTTACATTTTCTGCCATGAACCAAAGCCTCTTCTTTTATGTATTATTGAAGAGAATTGATTTAGCTCTGATATGGTAACAAATGATTTTATAAATACCTCTCACGAGTTAATTCCCCACTGTGCAATATGCAGAGTTCTTAGGGGTAGTGTGTATGAGGTTTTTTCTCAAAAGCTCCAGGTTTTCTGTGGTGTTGGGGCAGGGATGCTGAACACTGCATGTTTTTTATATGCTAAGGAGTTGTGGGGTTTATTAACATTTAAACGGCGGCTAGGAAGTCAGAACGAGTGGTTGGGAAATAGGACAAATCGCAACTTATAAATACACATTCATAAAAGTCATAAAAAAGACAAATCTATCTGTCAAAGTGAGATCAGAGCCCTCTGCCCCATCTTGTTTCCAGACCATATTAATAACTGAACTTCCAAGTTCCCGACTCCGTTCATGCTCTTGCGGTCCTCACCGCAGCACTACCTACAGCCCCGTGCCTTGGAAACTAAGGGCCGACCGGAAACTTTCTGGAGTATTGATTTTATTAAATTATTAATAATGATTAATGTATCTTCGGCTGGCCAGAAAGTACCTGGCTAAGCACATTTAAAGCATTCAGATACTAAAACGTATCTGAATATATGGATAAAGTTTATTGCCCCCCACCAATTTTTTTACTCTTTTTATGAACAAGGTTCTGATTTTTTTTTTTTTTAAGAATATAATAAATATTTTAGCATAGTTATTTTGGCTCTGTAAGTGCAATGAAAATGTTAGCCTTGGCATATCAATCGTGCTTTACAGATGACTGTAATTTCCTGAATGTCAAAACTCCAAATTTTTCTACTAAGCAAACTTTTCAGTGGCAAAATAGATTGCCTCCATAATATATCACTGTGTGCAAGAAAAAATGAAATCTTTATGTACTGTATTATGAATCAATGAGGCATTAAGATTCTTGGAAGGGTGAGTGGACTCTGGAAAATGAAAAACTGCCAGTATTCCCTCTCTGTAAACCGCTGCTTATGGAGTGTCGGCTTTGCAAAACCTCTATCTTCTGTGCCGCAGAAATATCAGTTACAAGTTGAAACCAATTCCTGCAACGGCAGTTAGAGAGGGTAAATACTGTTGGAAATAATCTGATTTATAGCAACCTCGTGGGGTTTGTCTCCCCTCGGTGCGGGGGACGGACGCGGGGATGGAGCGCGGTGCCTCCTGCCTGCGCCTCGCTGCTCTTTGCTCCTTCTAAAAAAGACCCTGGCTCCTCTTTCTAGGCACCGCTGTCCCAGAACCATAAAAACGCTCCTGCTGAACCACTTGCACGCAAGGGAATCCTGCAGAGGTGGTAATAATACTGGCGATTATGAAATTAATACCCTCTGGCAACGTGCGGGGCAGCTCTCCCGCCTGGGCGATGCCGAGGACGGTTCGTCTGTGTGCAGGGGAAGGCGGGAGGTGCCCACGTGCCAGGCTGCATTTTGATACACCTAAAACCTTTCTTGTTTTCCCTACTTCTGTGCCTGTGCACCAGGTCTGTGCATAGGAACACACACCTTGGGCTGAAAAAGTCTTAAAATGCTGCCGTCTTCTGTACCCAAAACACTTCTTTTCTGCAAGTCTCTTCCATTTGATGATTTCAGGGGTGATGATGGGCTGGTATAATTGCTATTCTTGCGAAACCCAGCTCCTTTCTCCGGTTCCTCCCGCTGCACTTGCAGTGGGAAGGCTGCTGCATTCCCCCTACCACTCGCGTCTCTAGACAAAACATCCCTGTGATTCATTGGGTGCTTAACAGAAGTGAAAACATAATGATAACCTAGCAGAAATGTAAATTTACATTTGCTAAAGGCTTTAATTCTCCCTTCTGAAATACTTAGCTCCTTTTCCTCCAGGCCCTCGTTGTGAACTCGGGCGTGCTAGGATCCTCCCGCTCCTTGCGGAGGCCAGGAATAAGGGAACGTCGTCCACGAGCGCAGGATTTTGTGGACAGCACCAGGGAAAGCCCTTGCCTCCCATACCCTTCATGCGTGGCCTCGCAGGTAGCTGTGGGAGTGGATGTGGGGTGCTGCTCCGGCTGCATTTCCCCCGAGCAGCGGAGCGGGCGGCGGGTCGGATGCCCAGTGCTGTAGGAAGGGGCTCGCGCGGCGCTCGCCGCGAGACCTGCTCCTCTAGCAGGTTGTCCCCACGCGCGCCTCGGCCCTCTGCCGTACTTGGGATTTTGGATGAAACGGGGCTGACAGCTGAGCCAGGCGAAATCAGTAAGCGATGAGGTTGGCTTGTTTTAGGGTTAAACCCGCCGGCCCCGGCCCTGCCCCTGGGTCTGTTCGCTTGGCACTTGCTGTGTGACGTTGAGCCGAGGCACCGGGAAGCGCCGCTGGCTCATCCCGGGACACGGCACAGGGCTCCCGGCGGGGCTGCTCTTGTCATCCCCATCATGAGTGCAAAGCGTCTGGGCCCTGTTCGGACATAATTTCCCTCCCAGAGATTCCCCAACCGAGGGGTTTTCCAGCTGTGCTGGGTTTGGGAAAGGGTTGGCATGAAGCTGTCACCCCCTGTCCTTTTAACATGTCCCCAGGAGACAAAGCTCGTTACGATGAGGATGAGTCAGGCCATTAAACAAGCGTTTGGCATCACTCTCGGCACCCTCTCCAACCAGCTGCCGCAGGCTGCGCCCGGGCCAGCCAGGGCATTTCTCCTGCAGGAGCAACTCGCGGGATGAGCAGCGCAGAGCCTCAGCAGGGCGGTCTTGACAGGAATTGACCTCCCCTCCCGGGAGCGCGGGAGCAGGAGGCGCACGGCGAGCCGAGAGCCGCAGCTCCGGCGTTGGGTCGCAGGGATGTGCCCTGGTGTCCTTGAGGTGTGAGCTGCCGTTGGCCGCTCTGGCTGCTGCTGCGTCGCTGCTGGTGCTGCTTTGTCAAGCGCTGGGGTTTTGCTTCGTCGGTGCGATGTGCAGAATAGGGCTCAGCCTCCACCTCCGCTTGAGGAACGGGGGCGCTTGGGCGAGTTTCAGACTCGGCCCTCGTTTTGCTGGGAGAACAGGGCTGCCCCGCTACTAGCTGGTTCCGCTGCTGCTCCGCGGCGCCAGCGCGAGGGGAGCCTGGGGCTCCTGCAGCTCCCGAACGCGGCCGGTCTCGCGCCCCCGGAGCCCTTCTCGCCGCAGCCTCCATCCTCGGCAGGAACGGGAGAAGGTCACTCGTGCCCCAGGCCGCTTCCTGCGCTAGCGGATGTGCCGCGGAGCAGATGTTTCGCGCTCGGCTTCTGCGCCGAGCTCCTCCGCTCTCCGCTCCGTGAGGCCGGGCTCAGCTTCCCGCTGGTGTCTGAGCTCCCGCCTTGCCCTGCCGCCGCGCAGGGAGGCAGCGCGGGAGCCCTCCGGCCTCCGGCGCCATCCATGCTCCTCCACGTGGCGCCCGAAGGGGAGGCGACCCGAATGCGCTTGGATGTGCAGAGCTGTGCGACCCTGGCGCAGTCGGACGCCAAAGCTGAGCCTGCCCAGAGCCTTTCCCACCGGGAAGAAGGCCCAGAGCCAGCGCCCGGGTCCCTGGTGCTGCTGGGGACGCAGCTACAGGGCTGCGTCCTTGGGGACCTGCTGTTACACGTGTCCCCAGCCCAGCCTTGCCACCCCCAAAGGCGGTTCCAGCCGCTAGCCGGGCATTTATCTTGACTGAGGCCTCACCTCCGCATGATGGGCCGCGTGGGAATGACCCCCCGCTCCGCCGAGCGGTGTCGCGTTCCCCTTGGCGTGACGCGCCCAGCGGCGGATGCAGCGCAGGGAGCGCCGCGGCAGCGCCGCTGTCCGCGAGGGCAGCGCCGTGCGCAGGGACACGGCGAGAGCAAACGCCTGTCGCCACCCTGGGTGCTCCTGGCTCCAGCGTCAGCCTCCCCCTCGGGCTGCCTGCCACCCCTTCCGTTCTCTGCTTCCTCGGCATCCAGGTAGACCTTACTATAAAAGCCGTGTTTCCGATGAGCGCTGCTCTTGGCCTTAAGGAGGCACCGCTGCAAACCTCTTGCCGGGCTCCGCAGCACGAGCTGCGGGGAGCAGCAGGGACCTGCACCCCCTCGCAGGGCGGCAGGGGGAACGGGCTGTTCAACAGCACTAAAAATAATAGCAAAGCTTTGAGTCTTGCTCCCAGTCGCAGCAGAAGAGCGTCTGAAGCGGCGCTGGCCGAGTCCGTCCCTGGCACGGATCTGCCTTGACGATGCATTAAAGTGTTGTGATTTTTTGGAAGCTCAGCCCGGCTACAGGCGGCGCCGCGCGGCTGCTCTCCCGGAGCTGCCGCGATTTCCCTCTCACGTAGAAGTGGCTCAGGGCTAACCCAGCAGCGGGTGTTTCCCAAAGGGATCTTGTTTTTTTCAGGAGGATTTTAACATGGAAACTGAAGATGGGGAGAAATACAAGGGAGGGGAAAAAACAAAACAAGACCTCGAAAGGCTGAGACGGGGCCCAGCAGCTGGCAAAGGGGGTTGCGTAAGGGCTGTCTCGGAAGCAGTGGCGGTTGGGGAAGGAGCGAGCTGGCTGCAGGAAGCTCAGGCCGGGCGGGGAGTGGGACCACGTGGGGCATCCCGTAAGATCCCTGCACATTCCCTGCTTCCCAGAGCTGGGGAGAGCCCAGGCGCTCCCGCGCCCGGCGCGGAGCCAAATGAGCCGTTTCATTCGGCGTCTTCCTCCTCATGTCCCTCGCCCGCGGCGTTTCCCCCGCAGGCTCTGATGGAGATACCTGCCGGGTGGGCACCGCGGACGCCGCTGCTCCATCACGAGGCCCTTTCTGCCCCAGCGTGCAAGTTTTATTCATTCCTGTGTTTTTCCAGTCGCAGCCAAGAGAGGCTCTTTATCAGCGCCCGTGGCCTGGGAGCACGAAGGGAAGAGGCCGCAGGATCCGATCCGCAGGGAAGCGCCCGCCGCGTCCGTCCTGCCTCGGGCCTGGCTTCCCTCCTGCGTGAACGGCCCAGCGCTCGCAGCGCCGACCTCCGAGCCCGGCGCGTCTGCTCCGACGGCCGGCAGCGGCCGTTGGGGATGGCAGAGCCCACGGAAAGCCCGTGGGCGCCTTGCCTTCTCCATCGTGGTTAGCTTGTGGATAAACCGATGGGAGAGGGAAGCCCTTCCCGTCCTTGCGAGGGGGCAGCTTTGGCGGTGTCCGGGTTGCGGCCAAACCCCTCGGGAGCCGGGGCAGCGCAGGGCCGCCGTGGATCCTCGCCTGGGTCCTCGCCCGCCCTGTGTTCTGCAGGTTTATTTTCCCCTCGGTGTCCCCAGCTCTCCCCGAGGCTGGACGCGCTCCCGGGAAGCGCCTGCCGCTCGGCTTCCCCGCGCCGCCGCTCGCTCCGCGCGCCCGGGCGCCGTTCTCGGTGAGACAATGACATCTAGCGGCTTCTCTTCCGCAGGAGCTGCCCCGGACAAAGGCCGGGCTGCGCTTTGTCCCTGTGCCGGGACACCAAGGATCCCGGTCGGCACCGTGACAAAACAGTGACCGGAGCCCGGAGCGGGGCTGACACGGGGACCCCGGCCCGGAGCTCCCGGGTGGCCTCGTCCTGGAGCGCTGAGCCCAGAGCAGGAGAACGTGAATTTAGAGAATTCACGAATTAGCAGGAGAATTTAGCTGGTTTAATGCTCTTTGCTTAAGCAGTCGCTGTCATTCCGGTAACGTATCTCCCATTGGTGACGCCTCGGTGATACTAGAGCGTGGAAGAGCTCTGGGGTTAGAGGTGTTTATGAATTCGGGCTGTGGGATTCGGGCTGAGGGATCGGCCGGAGCAGCCACTTGGTTTGGGTGCCTTTGCAACCCAGCATCAGGTGGAAGCAGGAGGATAAAACGGGGGCATTTCCTGGGCTTTCCTGAGATCCCTGTTTCAGCATGAGTAGGTTGACATTTCTGGGAACATCCCATTGCTTCTGCCTGAGAAAGGAGCTGCCTGGTCCCCTTGGCATCACGCTGCCATAGGGCTTGTGCAGGGGAGAGCCACCATTCCCGGGAAGGGGAGCCGGAGCAGCGTTTTCCAGACCACATAAACCTGTTGGTCCAGCTCTCTTGCAGGCAAGACGCAACACGTTGCTCCCTGCAGCCGGAGCTCGGGCAGAGAACAGCGCACGATGGGGCTGCCCTGCAGCGCCGGGCACCAGCAGGAGAGCTCCGGGTGGTTTTCCAGCCAATCTCAGGTGGTCTCTGTAGACACCGGTAGGCAGAGAAATACAGGGTGTGCAGGGAGCTACCCCCTTGCTGCTGCCCTCGGCGAGCTCGCTCCCCCGCGGGCCCCGGAGCAGGTCCCGGGAGGCTTCCGAAGCCCCGGAGCGCCTCTCCGCGCTGCTCTCGATTTTGCGCGTTAACGCTGGGCTAAACCCTCTGCTTTTCTCTCGCCCTCGCAGGAATTTCTACTACATCACGATCCTGCGCGACCCGGTGTCGCGCTACCTGAGCGAATGGCGGCACGTGCAGCGCGGCGCCACGTGGAAGGCGTCGCTGCACGTCTGCGACGGCCGCTCGCCCACCACCGAGGAGCTGCCCAGCTGCTACGCGGGCGACGACTGGTCGGGCTGCTCCCTCAAGGAGTTCATGGAGTGTCCCTACAACCTGGCCAACAACCGCCAGGTCCGCATGCTCTCCGACCTCAGCCTCGTGGGCTGCTACAACCTCTCGGTCATGCCCGAGGAGCAGAGGAACAAGGTTCTGCTGGACAGCGCGAAGGAGAACCTGAAGCGCATGGCCTTCTTCGGCCTCACCGAGTTTCAGAGGAAGACTCAGTACCTCTTTGAGAAGACTTTTAACATGAACTTCATCTCGCCGTTCACACAGTACAACAGCACAAGGGCCTCCAGCGTGGAGATAGACGAGCAGACTCAGCAGCGCATCGAGGCGCTCAATTTTTTAGACGTGGAATTGTACGATTACGCGAAAGACCTTTTCTTGCAAAGGTACCAGTACACGCGGCAGAAGGAGCACCAGGAAGCGCGGCGGAAGCGCCAGGAGCAGCGCAAGATCCTGCGGGCCAAGCAGGCGCTCCGCAAGGAGCACGGCGACAACGGCTCCACCACTGACTACACGGGCAACGTGGAGCGGTGGCGGCGGTAGTGGGGAGAGCGCGCGGATCCGAAGCGCCAGGGCCGTCCCAACGGCCCCCCCTTCGGAAGCATCTGGAGCACAAAGAGCTTAAAACGTTGCCTTTGCAGTTGCCTTTGCAGGAAATGTCGTACTGTACGTGGAACACTTAATCTTAGCGTGTAATTAAATTGTCCTTTTTAGGTCGGTTGGGTTATTTATGAGATACGGGAGCCAAGCAGGCTCGTCGGAAATGGTTGCTTGGACGTTTATTAAAAAAAAAAAATCCTTAAATTAGTTACGAGTACAAAATGGGATGCTGGAAAATGTTTAGGATGCTCTGCTGAAATCTATCTGGGAAGCAAACTCATTTCCTAATAATGAGCATTTAACATACTCTCACAATACAGTATACGCGCAAAACCTTTTCCCTTTGATTTTGTCTTAATTTTATTTTAATAATGTGTTTTCTGAGGGCACCAACTGCTTATGATATTTACCAAGTTAACAAATGGACAATGTAGGGAAAAATAAAGGTCTTGAAAAAATATCGACTAGTTTTATGTATAATATTGGCTTTTAAAAGGAATAGAAGTAATTTGTCTAGTTATATAAATATTTAAAATTTTAAACTTTTTCTACCTACTGCTGTTTAGAGTTTTAAGCTTGGTCTATCTCATATTTAAAAAAAAAAATGCATAATTTTCTGAACTGAATGCCAATGTTAAAGAAGCTATTTCCAGAGTTTTTCAGGGCAGTATAATTTTAACCATTCTGGAAAAGTTACAGCACATCTTCATCTTTCATAAAGCCTTTTCCAAATTATACTCCTGCGACAGTATCTGGTTTTACATCTTTCTTACCCGTTCGAATGCAGAGTGCTGAATTTATCAATCCTTAATAATTGGTGACATAAACTAGATGAAATTTGTTGCGGGTATTTGTACAGTGTCTTTAAAAAGTCATAAAACGCTCTAATCCCAGCAATAGCACGAAGAGAATTACTCAATTGAAGAAGCAGATTTACACTTGAATTATGGTTTACTTCCAGTAAATCTTCGCTAGACAATACAAAAATGGGGCTTTGTTTTGCTCCGCTCTCGAGCCCTTCTTAGCGCTGACAGATGAGCGGTGACTTAAAAACGCCGGAATCGCTTAATGCAGCCATAGTAATAGAGCGGGAGAGAGGGGCGTGGGGAAACGGGATGTGGCTCCGGAGCACCGAGCGGAGCTGCCGCCCTGGCCTGCCCGGGCCGGGGACGGGACAGGGGCTGTCAGGGGGTGCTTAAATCTCTATGCAAAAACCTCGGCAAGACTTGGTGGTGAATGAGCACGGCGGGGAGCTCTGCTGCGGCGCCTGCCGCCCTCACTTGCACTATTTCCTTTTTGCCTGTAATATTACACACGCGAAGAAGGCAGGGGGCAGAAACGAGGGAGGAGGCTCTGAAACGGGCGTTAGAGCAGCTCCGCGCCCCGGCTACCTGCAGGCTGCATCGCAGGGGACGATTCATCCCGCCCCGGGCAAAGGAGCTGCAACCCGGGACCTGCGTTAGAAACATGGAAAGGAGAATAACTTAATGTACAGCATTTTTTTAAAAAAAAAAAACAAGAACTGCAGTTGCCAATATGATGTCTCCGTTATTTCTTTTTTTTTTTTTTTCTTTTAATGGGGGAAAATAATTTGCTTTTAAAACCGGAGGGCGCTGGTGCAAACAGGCCTGGGCTGTGAGCTGGCGCCAGGGCCTGTAGCAGGAGCTGCCCGTGGTTTTTGTGCTGTGGTGTGCATGGTTTACAGAGACTAGTTGCATTTTCTTTGTGCATACTGTTTGTTGTATATAGGGGCTGTATGAATATAAGGATACTGTTTTGTCATAATCATATCAATTCTACTGATTTCCACTGTAGACGCTGTCTTACTGTGTAGATTTACAAGCCGATCCACTGACTTTGATTGTGTAATTTAACAATAGAACGGATAAATAAAATTTAACTACAGTCTTCTGATTGCGACGCGGTTATTCCTTTATCCGAGGGCCGGCATCGGGAACGGCGCCGTCAAGAACGAGGATGGTGCTGACACGAGCGCAGCGGCCGCGGACGGGCAGGTAGGTGGGTTCAAGCGGTGCTTTCTCGGCCGGGAGCTCCAGCTGCCACGTCCCCCTGCCCCAGCACTTGCTGTAGGGGTTTTTTACCGCTTTTCTGAGCCGCCCTTTCCTGAAAAGCGAGTTGTGACAGCTCTGTGAGGCTGCTCCTCGCTGTGTGCGCGGGTGTGTGTCTGGGTATCCTTTTCCTTTTGCAGCATTCCTGCTCCGGAGGCCTCGCAGGCACCACCCGGCATGTCCTGCTCTGCAGGGGGAGCTTCACTTTTCCTGGGACACCCAAAACCCCGGAGGTCGTGGGATGTCCAGAGGCACTTTGTGGAGAGGCTGGATAATCTCCGAGGTCCCTGTGCGGAGCTGGGCCTTGCAGCACCCTGGATCCAGCACAGAACGGATCCCTCCCTCCAAAAGACTGGAAACGTGAGGGCAAACGCGGTTTTCCAAAGCACCGTGTTTGGAGCTCCCCCGGAGGCGGCTGCTCTGTAGGGCTGCACATCAGTGAGTTTTTTGTCCGTGAACTTTTACGCACCATCATATAACTGGGTATTTCGCAGTGCCCAGGTATTTGCTGCCAAGGGGCCACTGACTAGCAGTGCACCAGGTGGTTTTCTTGTTCTTTTAAAGTTCACGTATTACCAAAAAACTGATCAGAAAATGGGATGACCTGGCAGATGCCAGGGCAAGTGGTGTTGCAAGCCGTTTCCTCTCTTAAATCGCAGCGGTGACGTCAAATCATTGCGGGCAGCTGCTAAATGTCCCCGTGCTGAAGCGGCTGAGGGGCGCAGGGGCGGCCTGGGCGCTTTGCAGGGCGGTGCCGCAGGGGCAGCAGCACCCGCGAATGCAGCCCTTGCACCCAAAAAACCCTGGGAACAGCCAGGAAAACGGCTCCCGTTGTCCCCAGGAAATTAGTTTTGGATTTCCTAAAGCTGCCTCAGAAAAGTGTTTGACCTTTGACATAAAGTTTTGAGGTTCTCTGCTGCCGCTTCTATTACAATTCCTCTTCAAAATACTCTTTTTTTCCTTCAAAGACTATTGAAGAAAACCTGCCAAGAGTTGAAATGATCCCCAGTCCGGGTTACAGCTTTTCTTTCAAATAGCTCAGTTTGCTCCAGGCTGCAATTTTATAGCTTTTGTCTGAAAAATTAACTAATTAATTAATCAAAATGACACAAACATGAGCTGCTTCCTTGGGCGCTCCAGCACCACGGCCGCCCTGGCCGGAGCCAAGTTTCTCAGCCACCAGGGATGCTCTGGGAATCACCTGGCAGCTCCCGCAAAGCGGCTGCTCTGCGGCCGCGAGAGGGAGCAGGGACCCGCCGGGAGCTGCCGGGAGCTGCCGGGAGCTGCCGGGAGCGGGAGCAACAGCTCCGTGATGCTACAAACACACGGGGGACGGCCGGGCCGGGCTGCTGGGCGCAGTGCGAGCAGGGGACGGGGGACGCTGCGCTCCGGGGCAGTGGGACTTGCCCTGCGGACACGGCGAGCCGGGAAGCGCGTTAATATCCGTCATTACATTGGAATAATTGCAGCGGGATCAGCCCCACGCACATAAGCTGTAATGCCTGGGAAATCTCGCAAAGTTTCGAAATAATTAGAAAGTGGGATTAATCAGGATGCCAAACAGCGCCTGCCTAATTGCTAATGAACAGAGCAGCCTGCGCGGCAGCAGCATCCTCGGCAGCCGCAGCACCCCGGAGTCGATCCCACATCCACGTATTCCCAATGGGAAGGCGCCCTGTGTCCGTGCTCTCAGCAGCCCTGCAGTGTGCGGGGGGTCCCTCCGTGTGACTTCCACGTGTCCGGCTTTGGTTCCTTTTAGAAGTAAATCTGCTTCCCTGCCCCAGGCAGAGGAGCCAGGGGCTGTGGGGCATCCGGCGGCTCCCAGAAAGCCCATGGATTCTGGAGCTCAGGGTCACTCTCTACACTAAGAGTTTTATATTTATTACATTTCAAAGCTCCTGCTTTGAACGTGCCCCTCTTGTGGCCAAAAGGTGCTCCCGGGTCTCCCCAGCCCCAGCCAGCCCTGCTTTTTCCCAAAGCTGAGAACTGATGGGCTCATTGCAGCCCTTTTCCTCTGCCTTTCCATGAGTTAAGGAGCACATTGTGCTTTCGGGAAATAAGCAGTTCCCTAGGGCCTGGAACAAATGATGCCTTTTGTCGGCTCTCGGGATCCTGCCAGGGTCACGCAGCCCCCGCGGGGCAGGTCGTGCATCCAGCAGCGCTTCCCCTCCGGAGCGGGAGAGACGGGGACGGTGCCTCCTGTTCCCCAGCCCTTTGCTAAACCTGCAGGACCGTGTCCCACATCCCAGCCCTCCGACAAGGCCGCTTGTCCCGGCCGCTTTTCTGCCGCCTCGGAACAGAGAGACGAATCGCACGAATCCAGCCCTGCGGAGGCACCGGCTGAAACGCAGACGCCGGGGGGACTCGTGCCGGCAGCCGCTGCCGCCCGCAGAGCGGCTCTTCCTGGAGGAGGCGCAAAAGGAGGGCCCTTCCCGCGCGCTCCGCTGCCGCTCCCGAAGGAAGCCCAGCATCTTTCGGATCACGGAACGGCCGCTCTCGGTGACCCCGGCCGCTGGCGCCGGCCCCCGAGGAGGGAGGTGGAGGAATTCAGTCATTTCCTGCTCGTGGCTCGGGCGGAAGGTTCCAAGCGAGGCCAGCAGTGGACAGGGCACCCAGAGCTCGTTTCTGGTCCCCAAAGCGAAGGGTGTCGCGGTGTCCCGGGTCCCCCGGCACCCACGGGAGCCCTGCGGCACCTCCTGACGCGAGTCACTGGTGACGTCCTGCCTATTGATCTGCTCTTCCAGCATGATCACGATTCTGGCCTTCGAGTAAACGCAAAGATTTAAAAAAAAACAATCCTGGGAGGTGGGCAAAAAAAAAGTCACTTATTGAAAGGATTTGAACGTGCCGGCCACGTCCTGCTTGGCATTCAGGCCTGGCAGACAGTAGGAGCCCTTGTGTTTACATCCATACCAATTTAGGCTTTAATTTAGGCAATAGAATGCAATCTATCTTTCTCTGGATTTTAATGGCTTTTCTATTATGTCGCTCCACGGATACTTGGAAATGTGAGCTCCTTTGCTACGTGACTACTTAGGCCAATAAAAGAGCTATTTACTTAACACATTAGTTTGCAGGCAGCCTCCTATTAGGCCGCTGGTGGAGGCGCCTGCCGTCCACGGCTCTGTGTATGAACGTGCATAATTAATAAATGTTATTTGCAGGACAGATACCCCTGAGTGTTTCGGCTCTCCTTGACCGAGAAATTCTCTCTCCGAGAGCTAATGAAAGCTTTAGACTTTTTAATTTATTTTCTTAGATTAGACTCAGAAAATAACCTTATTATTCTAATAGGTAGATTAGTCCCCAAGGAAGATATGAATAAATGAAGAAGTGATAGGTGAAAAATAGGCCAGAGCTGCTATTACAGCAGAGTCTTCCCGACCTTTTAATTCTGGGTTCAAAACCATGGGAAATCAGACTCTGCGAGCACGAACGTGGCCAGTCAGTTGCGTGGACCCAATATATATGTATTATTTCTGCAGGAAATAATAGAATTGCTACCAGAGCAAACATTTGCTGGGGAAATACCGTTCGGCTGCCTGTTGTGTTAAACCTTCCTTGGGTTGTGCCCGCGCAGTGCGAGGTCGCGGTTGGGACTGTCCGCGCTAGAGGGAGCTCCGGAAAAGCCGGTGCCGCAGGAGCGGTTTGGTCGAACGCAGAGCTCAACCCGTGAATTTTCTTGGGGAAGCAGAACTGGGGGAAAAGCCTCTTGTTCCGGCAGCATCGAAATGTCGCGTTTCGAGAGGGTCGAGGCCCCCGCTCGGGGTCTTTGCGCTGCTTTTGGCACCCAAATGCAGAGGCGTCCGGGCGGCTGGATGGGCACGAGCGCTCGGGGGTGCTCGGGGAGCCAAGGGCTGTTTTTCACCCCAGTCAAGCGCGCAGCGGCCGAGCAGGCTGGGGCCCTTCAGCAACGCGGTAATGCCCCTTCTTGCTGCTTTTCCTGTTAAAGCAAGACGGCCCCTGCAAACGGCTGCGCTGATTTCTCCAGCGCAGGCTCCTTCTCCGTGCTGGATGTTTAGGGGCAACCGCTCAGGGGCTGACACCTCTGCAGCAAATCCCGGGGCTTGGAGCCTTTCCCGGGCCCGTTATCCACCCTCGCTGGAGGCAGGGACAGCGTCAACACCAGCTCCGGCCATTACAGCTCAATCCAGCCCACGGGGCTGCTGGTTTTCCTGCCGGTTTTCCCATCCGAAGCGCTCCGGAGAGCCGGAGGCTGCAGCAGGCCCTTCCCAGGTGCCCTTGGCCACGCGGGGCTCCGACCACGAGGGAGAGGAGCGGGTGCCAGGACGCAGTGAGTCATCCCGCACCATGGAATGCGCCGCTCCTGGGTGGGGTCCCTCCGAAATGCCAGCGCATTTCCTGAGAAACACAAATCACTGCTCCGATTCCCACCCTGCGCTGCCGATCCCTGCCGGACAGGCAAGACGGAGCTGCCAGTTGTTGTTTCTTTTTTTTAAGAGGGACCACGTGAAAGAAAAACCAAACGTCTTCAGTAACTACCCACGCAGCAAAAACTTTCGCTATTCCCTAAGCAATGCAGAGCGGCCGGCTCCGGGATGGAAACTCCGGGCCCCGCTGCCTCCAGCCCTTGGAGGACGGATTCCCATCCCCGTGGCCGTTTGGCCACGCGACTTGGGACACGCCGGGCTCCTCCTGCCGCCCCTGCCTGCGCCCCCACGGGGAACCGGCTGCTGCCCTCCCTCTGCTCGCGCCAATCCCCTCCGTCCGCCTCCGTCCGGGGTCCCGGAGCGCGGCCGCTCCCCTCCCCGGGCTCTCCCTCTTCTCCCAGCTCTGCAGTGCAGGGTTATTAATAAAAAATCACAGCGCCACGTGCAGCCCGCGCCGGCACATCCGTCAATGTCACCGAGACTGGGTGTTTTTTCCACCTTTCAGTGTCTCTCTGCTGCGGCTGCTGTTTTGAGCAAGGGAGGAGTGCAGGAACCTGCCCGGAGCAGCCAGCGCCGTCCTTAGCAGGGAATAAAAAAACGTATTTGCCAAAATCCACCTGCTGCAAAGAAAAAGGCTTCTAACCGAGGCAGGTCAATGCAGCCGGGGCCGGAGCGGGTACGTAGAGCCAGTCCTGCCGGGCATCGGGGGGTGGAAACAGGGATGCGTGGGGCTGGATGCTCCTTCCAGGCCTCTTCATTCGACCGTACACGAGGAGATGGAGGAATCGCATCACTTGACGGGTGTGAAATCTGTCCTGTGTGAAGGATCATTTACTGCTCAGATGGAGAGCCCTTGAGTGATGCTCCTGGAAGGAAATGCACTTTTCATGCTGGGATTTCTCTGGATCTTGTTCCTGCAGATGCTGATTCGCCCCATGCCCGCGTGGCTTTGCCCTCCCCATGCCACCAGTCCTGCCCCCGTGCACGTGTCCTGGGCAGCCCTGCCCAGCATGGAGCATCGGGGATATTTTTTCCTCCATCATTACAACTACCTCACACCACATGCTACTTTCTGCTGCTTTATTTAGCTGCATAACAGCTGTAGATTCAGTGGCCTCTCCGTCCTGCTGGAACCATTTTCTCCCTTCTCCTCTTCCAGGGAAGCCCAGGATACTCCTGTTTCTTTTCTCTGCTCTAGGATTTAAGGTTTACCCAGCTGGTCGTCCGCCTTTACCAGAGCTGAGTACACAAGCAGTTGCGTATTCAGCCTTGAACGCCTCAAATAGCCCTCCAGAAGCACCAGGAGAGCTTGGAAAGAGCCTGCAGTTCTGCTCCAGCGCCAAACGAAGGCGGCGCGGAAGGGGCCCTGCCCGGCTGCCCCGCACGGCGGCTCGGGACAAATCCCGGGCTCGTGGAACGTGCGGCCGGCTGGAGACGCAGGGCAGCCCCACGGCCGCTCCGCCCGCCCCATCCCAGTGAGTCAAAACGAGGGACACCAGGAAAATAACAGACTTCCCAAGGAGGAGAACAGTAATTTGCAGCTGCAAACCACCTTTCATCTGCAGATCACAGCGGCGTCTCGCACTCTAATTGCCAGAGCCCGGCAGCACCGGAGCCCCGCGGCC
>VZSV01000010.1:4074675-4103424 GCA_013398735.1 Nothocercus julius | reverse complement strand
TCCGCTGGGTGTCGCCCCCCGGTCCCCTGCGGCGGGGACGCGTGTCGCGCTGCCGCGGCTCTTAATACGCCACGCGCGAGGTGCCGTGTGTAGTGCGTGTGCGCTCCCGGTTTATCTATTTTTATTTATTTATTTATTTATTTTGAGGTGTGTGTGTGGGGGGGGTTGCGACGAAAGTTTCTGGTAGTTCCCCGGCAGCCGTCGGTCACCTCGTCCCTGTGCCCAAGCGATGGGGAAAGTTTTATCCGGCCATAACAGCTCCCTGCACGCCTGATTTTTGTTTTTATTCAATTTTTATTTAATATTTTTCACCCCCCCCCTGCCAGCGCCTTGTTCTTTGTCTGTGTGAACGGTGCCTTATGACGGGTTCCCGTCCGTCTGCTTCTTTCTGCTGATTTGCGTGCAGCCGCTCGAGCAGGTTTTTATTTCCTTAAAAAAGCAGCTGCAGAGGGTTGTTTGTTACCCTGTTATAGCACGTTGCTTGTGTTTAGCACCCGTCCTTAATTAAAAGCAAAAACTCTCTTTTTTTTTTTTTTTAAACAGTCATCTCAATTGTTGAAAGTATTCCAGATACCGCCTTAAAAAAAAAAAAAAAAAAAATTTCACGGCTTAGCAAAATTTTGTGTTTAGATCAGAACCGAAACAGACTTTTTACTTCTATAAAAGCAGCCCAAACTATGTGATGGACTCTCCTATCCCTACAGTAATGTGAGAGGGGACTCGAGGGGAGGAGGAATTCTTTTTTATTTTTATTTTTTGGGGCTCTTAGGAAGACATGCGCATTTGTTCGTTCTTGCCACTGCACTGGAGTCTGCCTAGAAACAAAGAACGCAGCCTGGCGAAGTTGATGCTGGCTCTGCAAGTGTCTGGCTTTTTTTTTTTTTTTTTTTTTTTTTTTTTTTTTTTTTTTTTTTTTCCTCCTTTCTTTTCTTTGCATCCCTTACTGGTGCCACAGTTAAAACGCTCTAGATACTTCCACGAATTATTTCCATGTGTCTGCTGCAGACGGGCACCCCCTCCCGACCCTGCCAGGCCAGGGCTGCGCGTTTCGGAGAGTGCAGCCATGATAGATAGAGCAACTTCTCCCATTTTCCGGCGGCCGAGCCGCCGTGACAGTTCTCGGTAGGTGTGCCTTCGCCGCGGAGCCTCCCCCTTGCTGAATCATTGCGGCACGATGGCCGGACAGCTCGGCTGCTCAGGGAGCAAAATATTCCCCCCCAGACCATGAAGCGCTTGCAAGGTGAGGCGGGGGGAAGCAGGGAGCTGTTCGCGTTCGGCCGAGGCTCTCGCGTGCGGTTGGGCTCCGAGGGGGAGAGGTTTTTTCCTTCCTTTCCGCCGCAGACGCCGTCCTGAGCTCCCAGGCGAAATGCAGGCTGCTCGAGGGAACCGGTAGCGCAGCTGGGGGGCTCTGAGGGGCTGATCCTGCAGCTTTTCCTTCTGCAAACCTCCCTTGGCACCTCCGTGCGAGGGCAGTGCCTGTTTTGGGGAGCAGCGGGTGAATTTGTGGTGCTGGGAAGCGATGGTTGTTGGCTGTAATCCTGCAGTGTGTTTGCACAGACGAGCGTGAGCAGCGCAGTGTCGCGACCATGGTGTTCGCCTGAAACAATTTGTTTATTCTGCACTCATGAGGGTTGTTGTCCTCAATCCTGCAAGGAAATAGTGATCTGTTTTTCTTCTTGCCCTGCTCTCCTGTCCAGTGTGAGTGTGTATGTGAGAGAAAAAATAAAGTGCTGCTAGGTGCTGCTTTTTGGCCTCCTATGGATAAAGAGTATGGAAGCAAGAGGTGGGATGAGAAGTTTTGAGTGGGGGAGACTAAATTATAGTAGTTGTCGGACATGTAATTTGATCCTGTAATTAGAGTGCGGTTCTAATCTATACCACATTGAAACTATTGAGCGTCCTTGTAGGAACAGTCTGAATTAAGCCGGTTCTTCTGGGATTATGCAGCAGCAGAATAAAGCAGTTAAAGTTTCCATGCGGAAGCTTCTGTGGGGTTGCAGGGATGTTTTTCCCCCCAGTGGGCCCTTTCTTGGGTTACGTTGCTTCTAAGGCAGTGTGTAGAGGCCACGATGCTGCTGCTCTCCAAGCTGGAGCAGTACCTTGTGTGGCACCATCCTGCTCCATGGAGCCTCCGTTACAAACGAAGGCCCTAATTCTGTGTCTTAGTGCTGGGAAACACCTCCCAAAGGATGGAGTGTGGCACAGGCCTCTCTTAGGGGTTCCATTTGAGCCTTTTGCCCAACAGAAGGATATAAAAGACTCTGTAATTTGGTCTTAAAACTCCCTGTCCCTGCAGTGCATGCCCTGAGGAAAGCTGTGTTACTGAGCGGGCCCGGAGCTCGTGTGCCTGGCTCTTGGCAGCGCTCCCCGTCAGCATGACGGGATCCTCGTGGTGGCATCGAGCGGGTGAGATTTGCTCTAGGATTGCACTGTGCCACCGCCGGGGCCCTGGCAGTGCCGTTAGACACGTGCAAACTGTAAAGCTGTGCGAGGTTGTTACGTGGGGGCACTAGCCCTCCTTATAAAGGCTAATTCCCTTTGGGGTGTGTGTGTATATATTATTATATATATAAAAAAAAATGTAGGCATGGTGTGTATTTAAATGAACTTGTTTTAGAGTAGTGATGGCCCAGAAAAGTTTGAGAGCTATTTCAGCTTCTGAAATTTGAATAACAGGCATTTCTGTGTGAAAGACAACGGGCTATAGAGAAGCCTCTAGGTATTTTGGGAGCCTTTATGGCAAAAAGGTGCAGTCTGTTCTCAGATGCAGCCAATCTCCCCAGAAGTGGCTGTGTTTTGCATCTGTGCTGTACAGATGTGTTCACTGTGGATCCAGCTGTGTATCTGTTAGCCCAGCGGTGTCTTCCAGGCGAGGCTGTGACAGAGATCCATGGCAGCCCTGGAGGTTGCGGAGGAAATTGTTCCTGGGTGTTGTAACCCCTTGCACCTCTGACCACCTCCTGCAGTGCGTGACCAAGTCAAATCCAGGAACCACCAAGGGGAATACGGGGGGGTCTCCAAGGAGGGTGAGGGACTGGATCTGCTCACTGGCCTCTGCCCTTGCTGCCATTCCTCCCTACCCTGCGCCATGAGAATGTTGCTGAAGAGGAGAGGGATGCAGAGCACTTGTCTAGCTGGGGTCCTGGTGCTGCAGCAACGGATGCAGTTTTGCATCCACGTAGATGACTCTTCTAGTGGGTTTCGTGCCTTTGAGCACCACCACTTTGAGCGGTGGTGGCAGTGGTTGGCTGTCAGGGAATGACTTGCATGAGGCCTGAGAGGTATTCTTAGATTTTGTGGGTTTAGCATTTTATTCCTGTGCTTGTCCCAGCTTAGCAAGATGGAGCAGATGTATCTTAATGTTTTGCAACCAGACTGTCCCCAGAATTGAGGTTTTAAGGGACTGCTTGACACGTTCAAGGGAGCATCAGAGTAAGGCGTAAGCTATAACTAGAAACTGTGAGGTTTTAGCTTTTTTACCTCTTGCAGTACAGCTTCCAAATTGTTCCCTGCAGCACCCACTTCCACACAGAAGTGGTCCTGCTCACGGGCCTTTGCTCTGGTCTCCTCCCTGTCCTCATGGGTTAAAAGTAACCTCGCAGAAAAGTGGCAGAGAGAGGACTGCTTGTCCCAACTGGCCCTGTCCCCCCATCTCGCTGCGCCTCATGGTCACACAAACATTTGGGTCTGGGATATGCAGCCAGAACAGGTTGAGGCCAGACTGCTGCCCTTTTTAGCAGCCCTGCCTTACAGTGATTTAAACTGTAAAACTGCATTGCTGGTGCCTTGCAAATGGATCTTTCCCCATGCACAAGCCAAGCCCGGCATTCCCCGTCACCAGCGCCTGCAGCCTAGTCAGGAACCTGAAAGCAAATCAGGATTTTCCGTGTGGTTAGTGCAGGCGCAGGTGATGATTATGCATTGCAGCCAGGCTTTAGTTACTGGGTAGCAGTAACTAAAGCAGAGTGAGAGTTGGGCTCGGGCAGCGAAGCAAACCCCGGTGTGACTCACATGGCTTTACGCAAGCTGGGCTCTCTGGCAAGGAGAGGGCTAGAAGGCCTGGGTGGGACTAAAGCGCATGCTAGAAATGCAATGCTCCTCGTTGAGCAGGAGCCCCTCTGAAAAGCTGGGTCTCGGTTTCCCAAGGCAGACCTCAGGGCAATGGGTTTTCTTGGACTCTGAAAAGAAAGGCCAGATGCCCAACGAAAGAGCTGCCACTTCCAACAAACATGGTGCCTTGGGATTGCTCAGGGCCAGCCTCCCAGCAGGGCAAAATGCAAGAAAAGCCTTTGCAACGTGCTAGAAATGCTCAACTGGGCAGTGCTGGCAGTGGAAGGGGAGAGGGGAGGATGTTCGTCTATGCTCTGTAGCGTGTGTTTGCCATTAAGATACCCACGTCTCAGTCTTGCTTGATACGCAGTGTGTTTGCCCCGTGTAAGATCTCCAGTAGCAGTTTCTGTTTTGTGAGGAATTACTGATGCAAGAATGGGGCCCTTCTGCCTGCCAGGGAATGAATTGTTTGTGCATAATGCACTGGTTGGCATGTTAGATTTTTTTTTTTTTTTTTTTTTTTTTTTTTTTTTTTTTTTTTTTTTTTTTTTTTTTTTTTTTTTTTTTTTTTTTTTTTTAGCTTGTTTTTAATCAGCCTATTTCAGACCTCTGGGCAGCGCATACAGCTTTCTCAAAGGCAATGCTCAGTTCCTGATTATGGTTTAAATGCAGACTCGCATGTCATTCTGAAACACTGTCTTTAAGCTGCAGCATTTAAATGCACCTTAAATGCAGCATTGTAAGCACCCCAGAGTTTCTCTCTCCCTGTGTTTGCTCCCAGAATGGAGTTCCTTCTACCTGCTGCATGTAGAAACTGTGTGACTGTTTTAGTTTGCAGTTTCTCGGCTCATATGTGCGTGCGAATCACTGCTCCTGGGTAGCTTGTTGGCCTGGATTTATGCTTGGGGCGCTGCTGCAGTTGTGCATGTCACGTCTGCTAGGCTGCATAAAAGATGTGTGTCCTCCTGGTTTTCCATGCCAGCTTCCAGGAAGGACCGTCTATCCAGAGCACTGTTACCTTCCCCCATTTTAACTAGTGTCAGCAGATATAGTGAGATAAATACTTTGTTTGTCCTCTCCTTCCTTCCATCCTGATGCTAAGGATTCCCCATGGGAATGAGTCTCCTTGTACAGCTTGCATGGAGCAAATCTGTGGCTTGGCATGTTCGCTCGCTCCATAAGGGGAAGCTGCTCCAGAGCTGAAGCAAAGGTGCCCAGCTCTGTCCTTTTTTTAAGTTCACGTATGCTGGTAGTGAACCAAAAAACTGTGCCCTTCAGAGCTTGGTATTTTATGTGCGAGGGCTCCTGAGCACAGCAAATGAGCACCCTGCACCGGAGCAATCTGAGTGGCTCTGAGAGCCTCGCACAGGGCTGCGTGCTGCCTGCAAGCTGTGTCAATAAGAACCCTACTCACTCTCTGCAAACAGCCTCGTGATGGGGTTTGCCTGGCAACTTTCCTCAGGGAGGGCCTTTTTTTTTTTTTTTTTTTTTTTCTTCTGATAAAGAGCTCAGGTTTTGGTGGCCCTTCTGATTGCCTTTTTAGACTCCCATTTAATGTTCTTTCCTTGACGCGATCTTGGCTTCTTGGGCGCAGTGTGGATTTTATGCAGCACAGTAACACTAGCACAAGGAGTTTCCTTCTTGCAGTGCGGCCCCTCAGCCAGAGCTGCATTTAGGAATGCAAAGGTGATGGATTTAAAGGGATGAGAGGTAGGACTGGAAATTGCTGTGCGTGGGAGAGCGCGCTCATGTGTGCATTCACCTACTGCAAAACAGTGGCACAAAACACATGTCCTTGTAGAAGTCACAGATTGTAAGGGGCAAAATATGTGCTTGTGCACGTTTAGGGTGCTCATTCTCCCCCTCGATTCCATACAGGCTGATGTATTACCTGGGATCTGTGGTAGGTGACATAGATTCTGCTCTGTTACACTAGTGTAAATGCGCTGTGAAGCCAGCGTTGTTCTCATGACCATAATTTAGCCTGTTGCTTGTGTGTGTCTGTGTTTTAATCCACACAAATCATAATTCTTGTTCTACTTCAAGTATTTTACGCATGGCGTGTAATCTCTTAAAATCTTCTAGGCAAATGTGCTTGAGCTAATAAAAACAATAATTACAAGCTTTTCTGAGAGCAGAATTTTAATTAAAAAGTCAGATTCTGAGCTATTTAATGTATATTGTTTGTGTAAACAGCAACTTCTGTTGCATTACATGCATGAGGTTCAACATTTGTTCTGCTGAAGTCTTAAAGCCAATCTCTTTGGTGCTGAATTATCTTCTTTTAAATTAAAGATGTTGGGCTGTCAGTTTTGCATGATTCTTTCTTGCAGGTTCCTGGGTCTGTCCAGCACTGCTTAAAGCTCCAGGTCCTTGACTTCAGTGATGGTTTTAGAATTAGCTCGTCTGTATTGTCTTTCTGGGTTATTCCTGTAGCTGCATAGGAAAGCTGGAAAAAATTAATTGGGAAGTAACATACAAGCTCAAAAAACCAAAGTAATTCAGAGCTATTATTTCAAAGCAACACAATTATGCTTTAAGCCAATTGAGGCTTCACTTAATTTCTCAAGCTTTGCTGTTGATGAGTAAACCCAAATTTAACTCTCCAAATATGGCCCTACCGAAACAGGTCTATGTGGCTGGTGAAAATGGAGGGCTGTGCCGAGAGCAGGGGAATTTCCATAGTATCCGCAGACCCGGATGCTGTTCCTGTGACGCCGGTGCCTTTCTGAATATTCGGAGTTATTCCTGCAGTCCACCATTTATTTCTGCTTGGTAAAAGACTTCATTTTGCCTCTGTGAGCATTAATAACAAGTTCTTAATGTTTTAGGTGGGAGTAGCATTGGGGCCTAGGAAAACAGAGTGCAAAACCAGGCGCTCATGGGCTGTGACAGGCACTGACAGGAAACGCTGCTCTCTGCTGCCGCTCATAACTCGGGGAGGCCGCAGCTGGGTAATTTGTTTCTACTTCCTGTTCCCAATCTGTTTGGGTCAAGAGTAGCAGCGTTTTTTTCATATTAAGATGCTTGGCTTCATTCTGCAAGGCAGCAATAAATTTCACACCAGACACAACATGTTGCTTCTATTTCAGAGCCTCTTTATTGCTGCCATTGCCTTTTAATCTGGATGATGAAATCTTTATTAGTACCTTTCTTATTACATAGACCTGCTTTTCAAGGAAGCCTGAGAGCTGCTTGTTTGTTCTTTCTTTTTTGAGGGTCAGGCCTCGTCTCGCTGGTCCTCTCAGCACAAGGACCTCGGGTTTCTCCTCCTGCATCCACTCAAAGCTCCATCAGTGACACTTGCTTCTCTTAACTGAGTCTGTAGCTCTGTTGTAGGCTCTGTCATCCACCAGCCAGCCAGATGTTTTTACAGACATAGCAGATATCTTGGGATCCTCTCAGATGCAGCCTGAAGGCTTTGGAAAAAATCGGCAATAAGGCAGTGCCAGCACCTCTCCAGGCAGTGGGAAGTCCTGGCCCAGTGCACTGGTGTTTCCAGATGCGTTTCAGCTGAGCCGCTCCTGAGCTGCAAGGACGCAGTGGTAGCACAGGGCTGTTGCAAGGCCGTGTCTGCCTGTTCTTACCCTGTGACGCACAAACGCTGTCGTTGTGTCTTGTAGAAGAAGCCAGAGACAGTGGGCGCCTCTTGAGGTGCCTTGGGGTGCTTGCACGGACCCCCTGCCTTGTCCCTGCTGTCCTTGGCGGCTCGGGGACTTTCCAGCTCCGCTGACGGCACCGTTGTATGGAACGTTGCGTGGCCAGCGCTGGAGTGTCGGGTTTGGAAAGGGGTGGCTGCCGCAGCTTGAGGGCAAACTTATCCCGTGTCGTGTGCTAAGGGGAAAGATCTGCTTATCAAAGACCTGAGGTCCGATCAGAAGGGCCAGCAAAGTCTCTGGTGTGTCCAACAGATTCATTTATGTGCTGCACGGTGCCACCGTCTTGTTCCTACAGAGGTATTGGGGTTTGTCAACTCAGCCCAGCTGTGGAGTGTGTCCTTGCTCCCCTGGGTTGGGTGATTGCACCATTCTGTGTGCTCCCTTCCCATGAAAGCTGCTTCTCCCTCCAGGCCTCCCCTGCTCAGCCCACCTGGGGCTGCTTGGATGCAGAACTCTGCCGGATCCGTCCTTATCCCTGCTCCTCGAGCCGGCACCCGGATCCTCTGCTGTGTATCTGGTGTAAATGGGAGAGAAAGCTGAGAGGAGCTGGTGCAGCTGGGGGAGGCCTCTTGGGAGAGGGCCCTGGGAGAGGGAGAACACTCTGTTTCCAAGGAGCTCCCAGGTGCCGCAGAGCTCCCTGCGGGTCCCCGGATCCCGGGAGGACCTGAGCTGGCGGCTCCGTGCCCTTCCGGTGGGTGCTGGTGCTGAAGGCAGGAGGAGCCTCCCTGGGACGGCTGGGGCAGCCAGCCCTTGGCCAGGGGCTCTGACAGGAGTCTGCACTCCCCTTGCTCTGGAGCTGCCTCTTTCCGTAAAATGGAGATGGAAACAAGTGTGGGAAGATTTTAGTGTGAGTGCCCATGATGTCAGGCAGCAAACGCGTTCCGTTGCTGTCTTGCTTTGCTCGTGCCTTTCCTTGAAGTTGACTTGGATATTCGTTTTGTTTGGACAGAGGAGGATTTTGCAGCTCTAATTCAGAACTTTAAAATGACAGGAGTGTTTCCTCTGAAAGTAATCCGTGGCTGACTTTGATCATTTTACTGTGCTGGATCTTTGGTTTTTAGTTCATCGATGCTTTGCTTTGAAGTGGATCAATTCCTAGGAGGATAGCACACAGCAGTGTCCGCAGTTTGAATCTAAACTTTCATTGGGAACAACCTAAACACCAAGTCTGGTTTTGGTCACTGGTGAGAGGCGGCTGTGGATCCTGTGCTGAACTTGCTTTCAGAGTTAAGCAGAAATTACCTAAAAAAAAGTGAGATAAATTGTTAAATTTAAATGATAAATTGTTAAATTAACTGGACAAATGTGTTTTTTTTTTTTTTTTTTAAGATGCCCATGACAACTGATGAGGGGGGGAAGTCTGTTACAGCCCCAATACAGCATCACTGTAGTAGTCCGAGTGAAGCTCCACAAAAACAGGAGTGACACTGGGAGGGTGGCAAAAACCCCTGGTGTTTGACGTGACAGAGGAATGACTTTAAATGCATTTAATGGCAGTGATCTTTGTATTAGCCATAATCTGCTTCTGTGAAGTGTGTGTGCATGTATATGTGTATCTATATATATGAATGGAACTGCATTACTAAAACCAGACTGTTTCCCCTGTTCTCTGACTTTAGCATGAGCTCCCATAAGCACAAATTGCTCTTCTGTATTTTGGGGCCAGCAACTGCGGGTGGTTGACATGGTCACAAATCAGCCGCAGTTCCTGCAGTCCCAGATTCCTTAGCAAGGCTCTGATCCTGCATGGGGCCTGTTGGTGCCATGGCTGTCTTCAAAATAGCTTAATTTTCTTATAGGCTTTGGTTTTCTCCAGAGCAGTTCTCAGGAGGGGGCTCTCGGGGAGCAGAGGACAGAGCAAGGATGGTCTGTGGTGGTGTTTGATCCGCATCTTTCTGTGGGATGTACCAAGGGGGAAAAGCGAATGTGATGGTGTGAGGTACTGGATGTAGTAAGATTAGGTGGACTGTGGAGGCAGAGGTGAGACAGACCTTAGAATTCATGTTTGAGAAGACTGAGCATCTAATGTGGGGTGGCAGTGGAGGGGTGAAGCGGCAGCATCTGATGCCTTTAGGTGGGAGCTGTTGTGGGTGACTTTGTGGAGCTCCAAGGAGGGACCTGGGCTCCTGCCCATGTGCCCCACTGGGCATCGGTATCCGTGTGTGTGTGACTTTGCTCATCGTGGAGATTGAGGCATCCAAATGAGAGAGAGAGAGAATTAAAACATGAGATCTGCTTGCTCATGACCCGAATCCCCTAATCGCAGTGTCGTACGAGCGAAGCTCTTAGGCTGGCTCGAGTAAAGGGCATCTCCACGCGAGGAAACGTGCGCGTCTGTCCTCAGCTGCCGCCGTTGGAGCTGGTGTGAGATGAGCAGGTCGGGAGCGCAGCTGGGAGAGCCCCGGGCCCGGGGGCCTGGCCTGCGGCTTGAGCCTCACAGGAGCTTCGAGGAAAAGGGCTGCGCGTTACCTGGGCTCAGCTCCCGAAAACACCCCCCCTAGAAGCCAGAAACACAGCTGAAGTGAGTCTGTGTTTTCTGGAAGCAGGCCTTAATTTTGATGGGCTTAAATTGACCCTTAATTTGGTTTAATTTAAGCTTTGTGCTCTTCTGTGTTTCCTCCTTTAACCCAGGAAGGAACCCTAACAAGGCTCATGCAGTAGGATGGGCCCTTTCCATTTGGTTTTCATCCTATTTTCCACATACGTTTTTAGAGAGTGCGTTGCTAATGCCAAGGGCAGGCTAATCCTGCTCTTTGAGCTCCGTGTTCTGTTAATTCCTGCTTGTGACCCTGTAGCCAGAGATGCAAGATTAACAGTTGTGTGTTTTGTGTTTTCCTTTGTTTTTTCAAGTAGGTGGCTAAACTGAAAAATCAATTAAGGACCAACAAGCGAAAACAGAAGAGCAGGAATTTATTCCACTTTGGGTCTACTGGTAATAAAGATATCTGGCTTCAGCAATAAGCTGAAGCTCATTTAAAAAAAAAAAAAAAGTCATCCCACTGAGGGATGAGGAAGCATATTTAGGTTTGAAATATATTGTTTATTAGATGGCGGGTATAGGAAGATATATGGCCTTGAAACATTGTTTCAGCTGGCAGGTGGAGGGGGGGAAGTGGGGAAAAAGCATAATGTTGCCTTTTTTAAGGAAATGTTTCAAATTTTCTTCTGAGGGAGTCTGGAAATTCAGGTTAGTCACTGTAAAAGTGGATAAATAATTTATCTGAAAAACACTGCCTTGCTTGCAGTCATAGCAAATCTAATCATAAAGGCAGATTAAAATATTTTGTAGAAGGACTTTAAAAGCACCTTTGGCTCAAATCGGTGGCTATGGGAACTGAGAGAGACCTCTGATTTTCTGCAACCTGAGGATCTGGCTTTTATCTTGGTTTTAATCTCTTTACCTATCCCTCCCCCACATACTCTTGTCGCATGAGAAGTGACTCTGGATGGAGATTTTTGCAGCGCACAGTTAAGGGCTGTGTTGGAGCTCTCAACTTGATGCGGAGCCTCCCTTGGCCTTGTCGGGTTCCCGTTTCCAGCTCCTGGGCCTCCTGCGCGGGGCTCTGCTCTAGGGAACCGGAGATCTGGCTCGGAGTTCTGGGCTGGAAGTGTCTGGGTTCGAACATTCTCCACAAACATTTTTAGAAAACTCCATACAAACATCTCGGAGAGCTAAATAAGACTTGTGGTGTCGCCTGCGGAGGCTGAGTTTATAGCTGCCTTCTCAGAACATCTTGATAAGAGCTTGGTCGCTAATATTTCATGTGTTGGTTGCTGTTTGCCCCGCTGCTGTTGGTGTGTCAGGAGGTGGAGCACAGGAGGCAGATCCTGCTGCTGTGCAGGGCCAGCAGCCCCTGCTGCAGAGAGACAGTGGTCCAGGCTTGAGAGAAGGGGGTTCTGAGCTGCAAGAACAGCCCCTGAAGCGAGGACAGCAAGTCAGGCATCACTTGAAGGCTGTTCCTGGTGTTGAAGTGCCTCTTTGCACCTCGGGGTAGGCCGCAACTTGGGGTTTTGCAGCTGGGACCCTGCGTGGCCCTGGATTCCCCATCTCCTGCTGCAGGAGCTGCAGTGCAAAACGCTGCTCGTGCACGTGCTGTGTCGGGGCAGGATGGAGATGGGGCAGGATGCTGCTCACAGAATCACAGGAGGGTTGAGGTTTGAAGGGACCTCTAGAGATCCCCTAGTCCAACCCCGTGCTCCAGCAGGGACACCAGAGCATGGGGCACAGGGCGGCATCCAGGGGGTTTGCAGATCTCCAGGGAAGGAGCCTCCACCACCTCTCTGGGCAGCCTGTGCCAGGGCTCCGGCACCCTCACAGCAAAGAAGTTCTTCCTCATATGGACATGGATCTGCCAGTGTTTCAGTTTGCACCCATTACCCCTTGTTGTGTCACTGGCCACCACCGAGAAGAGTTTGGCCCCATTCTCCCTGCATTCATCCCTCAGGTAGTTGTAGATATTGATCAGATCTGTTGATCAGATCTGTTCACCCACTGCCAGGCTGTGACTCTGGCGTTGGCCAAAGGAGGTGGGGACGGGAAGCAATGTGCCAGGCGTGGGACACAACCACAGCCATTAAGCAGCCCTTAATTTGTACCTGCTGTTGCAGCAAGTAGCTGGGCTGTGCCTTTTAGGGCTCTGTTGCAGGGTGATGTGGTAGCTGGTTAAAGTCTTTTATATTAAATTAGTGTACTCTATTGATGTCTTGTTGCTTTTCTGAAGGATGAATAACCTTTAGATGAAATTAAATGCATCAGACCTTGCTATGGTTTCTGTGTGAGGCCAGGCCTGCATCTGAGGACACTTTGGGGATGTTAATTGAAGGTTTGTATCCTGTTGCACAAGCTCTGGGTAGGAATCTGCCTTGCACAACGTTAAGTGAGCACACACGTTTGCTTTCTGGCTCTTGAACGTATGCCCGTTTTCAAAGAACATGTGGATCTAAGGGTCCTTAGTCAATAAACGGTAACGTTTGTGCAGCAGGATCAAAAGAGGCTCAGGGCTCTGCTGGCTGACGGGGCACTGAGCACAGACAGGCTCACGGCAGAGTCCCTGCATCTTCCCTGTGCCCTTAAGGTAAAGGATTAAACTTGCAGTATAATGAGGTCAGGTCTAGACCAAGAAGTAGACACTGGAATCCAGCCAAAAGCAGAAGTAAGATTTTCTTTTTTTCTTTTTCAAGAAAAAGTTTTTTTTTTTTTTTCTCTTTTTCTGTTTCCTGTAACAACATCCTGGATGTGGCAGTTGTGTTGACTGAGCCGAAAAGAGGTTGACATCTGTAGGTCAGGCCTGATTAAAAGCAAATGAGGATGGAGAAGAGCTCCACAGAGTAAAGAGGATTTAAAGATAACTGTGAACGGAGATGCATGGTCCTTACTTGCAGAATTTGGTTTGGCCTTGCGAATCTTGCTCCCTGTATGGGATCAGGTTGCTCCTTTTTCTCCAGATCTGCTGCTGGCCTCCAGATCCAGAGGCCTTTACCCTGTTCTTGCCCAGGTCTTGGATTTCTTCTGGTTGATCCCATCCCATCAAGTATGACTTTTTGGATTAAAAAGTAGCATTTGATTTAAGCTTTGCCCTTCCCCTGTCCAAGGGGAGCCTTCCGTACAAACCTCATGTTCTGTAAATTGCCTCTGGGAGGACGATAGCCCCAGCCTTCAGCTGCTTCTGCTGTTTTCGTGAAGGTTTCTGTGCTTCCTCTGACCTCTGCTGCATCTCCCTGCCCCTCCTCATTGGCTGCATTGGCTGTTGAGGATATTGACCCTTCCTCTGCTGAGAAAGGAGGTAGGAGGAGAAGGATGGCAGTTCTGACACAGCAGCCCTTATGTGTTAGTAGTAACAGCATTTTTTATTTTAAAAACCGTAGTTGTATCTCTAGCTGCTGATTGTACGTTGAGGGTGTTGACCTCCAAAGCGCTTTGACACGGAGCATCGCCATTGCTCGGGATGGGCAAACTGAAGTGTAGAGACATGAAGTGCCACACTCCAAAGGAGCCCTTGGAGGAAGATGCGACTGGTGCTCCCTGCACGGAGCTGGGGAGGCAGTGCGGCTCGGATGGGCCTCGTGCAAGGCCGTGTCTGGGCTCTGCAGCACCACGCCAGGAGGCAGCCAGCTCCTATTCATTTACTTATTTATTTTCCTCGTGATGGTTTCTTTCGATGGGAAATGGCTGCTTTGATTAGATGAAAATTCATGTGCTAAAAATTCAAAGGGTCCTTGATTTCTCCCTAAAGCAGGACTTCTAGTTTCTAAATGAAATTTAGAACAAGTTAAAAATAGAGAATTACTTGATGGGGAAAGTACCCACTTCCCTACCAGTTCTTCTGAGCAGCCTTCAGCTGTGAAGAAGTGGGGAAACCACCCTCAGCTCTGCTGGAGCAAGATCTGCCCTGGTGTTTTTGCAATGAACTACCTGGAGTTACACCAGGGCTTCATTTAAGTTTGAAGAATATGTGAGTCAAGATGAAAATGTAATTTTAATTCCTGCCAGACAGTGCTTCCTTCTTTGCAGTGATGGGTAACCTGCCCAGCGCTGTGTCACGGAGCGCACGGCACCGGGTCCCTGACTTTGGCATTGAGGGGAAGGAGCCGCTGAGCTGAAGCTGCTGTGTGGCAATGTTCCTTGTTTCCAGGTGCTCAGTGCGGCTGAGTGCTGGCAGTTGTGATGACCTCTCAGATCAATCCATTAATGACTTTGATACCTGGGGAAATAACAGCATAAGCATCAGTGTCCTTGTACAGTGTCCTGAGCCTTTGTATCAGGAGACTTGGGAATTGTCTGATAATTTTTTTGTGAAAACAAATGATCTCGGTCCTCACTTCAGTCCCTAAATTCATCTCCATCTGTGACAAGAGTCAGGATTTAAGCATGGGCCCCCCAAAGTAAAGTATAGTGAATTATCCCCCTCTATCATGTAGCTGTTTTCAGTTCAATGACGGCAGTATGTCCAGGCAGACGGTCCTTGCTCGGCTCTGTGACGGAGGTTGCTTGTTCAGAGCCTAAAATCTCTGTGATTGCAGCTGTTTCCAGCAGTGCCTCTTAACCCATGCTCTCCCCGTCCTCATTACGACGCTGCTGCCCTCCAAGAGGGGAAACTCCTGGCACGGTGCCTGTTTACAGCCTGCACGATGATCTGAGTTACGGGATCGGCCACGGGCTCTCACCGAGGTCAGAGGCTGCTGCAGAAGCAAGAGGGAAGTTTCCATCCCGAGGCGCCTGTTGCCTTCAAGGCAGATTTGTAGGACTGTGTGACACTAGCGCTATTCACAGCACCTTATGGCAGAGGGGCAAAGTGAGACGGCCAAAACGGTGCTTGGTTTCTGGCCCGGAGGCAGGACGTGTGAGCCCTCATCTTGTGTCCTGTCCTGGCTTCTTGGTTTTGCTGGCCTGGCTCCCTCTCTGGCTGGCAGCTTTTTTGCACTGGACGCAGGTAAGCACGAACTCGGCTCTAGTTATTGCAGTGGTAGACCAGCCCTGGTGAGGTGTATCCTCAAGTTGCCCTTCAAAGAGCGAAGAGTTGCTGTTGTTGAGGCACCGTTCATGAGGTCAGGGAGGTATTTGACGTCCTTGCTTGTCGTTTCAGCTGGTTTGGGGCTTAGCCCATAGAGGGGGCAGGGCAGTGTCCCCTGAGCAGGACAGGCTGTAGAGAAGTTTTCTTCCTACCCAGCTATTGACTTCGGGTGAGGTACTTCAGTCCTCTCTTCAGCAATGTGACTGCTTGGATTTTGAGTGCTTTGCCATACTGTGGTTGCCAAAGGAGGAGCACGTTGTACAAACTGAAAATACAGTTTTTCTCCCTTCTAAATTTGACTTTTGCCCCTGTAATGTCAGTGTTCAGCACAGCGATGGCAGGTGAAAATCCTTCGCCTAGCTTTAAATACTGGCTATAGACTAGAAAAACTCGGCGGCGTTTCAATAAACGCAGGGCCTCGTTTTCAGGTCCTGCCATCTCTTTACTTCCCCGCTGTTCAGTGCGCCCGTCCTCAGCTGCTTGCTGGTGTTGCACGAGAAATCCTTGGATGTAGATGCTAGAATGAGAACAGGGATGTCTGTGTGAGCGGATAGCAGGTCGAGACACCCTGAGAACAGAACCATATTGATGCTGTTAGTGAAAGCTGTGAAGCATGTTTTCCCTGCAAATTGTTATTTAATATTGTCCTTTGGTGTCTTTTGAATTAAATCTAGCATAAGAAACTGTGCTCGAATCGTGACTGGCTACTGCACAGTAGTTATGAGCAGCCAGAGAAGGCAGCATAACCTGCTAGGTGGATAACAAGATGCATAGGGGCAAGTGGGAGTCCAAGGCAAGAAAATGCAAGGAAAAAAATGGGTATGAGGGACGGCTTGCGCAGGCAGCCCTCCTGCAGCAACTAAAGCAAGGTCTTGCTGACCTTGGCAACTGCACAGGGCAGTCTTTGCATAAGAATGAATCGTGCTTAATATGCTGGAGAAACTATTCAGGGACAAATTCTTGTTTTCTTCGGTGCTGGGGACATTATCTTCTTACTTGATCTCCGGTTGCAACACAGGAACACATAGGGGCCACAGACAAATGGGAGAAGCGCCCTCAGGTTCAGCTGTTTCCTGGAGCGTCTGCGTGTGCAGGACCCCAAACTATCCTGGCCGAGCTTTCCTGGGCCCCTTCTCCTTGCGAGCTGGCAGCTGCTGGATATCAGGGCATTGGATGGATGTTTTCCTGGGTTTGTGCTGTTTGCATCTGCTATGGAGAGCTTTGCCCTGCTGCAGGGAGATAGTATTGGTGATGAAATAATGGTGCTAGGAAGAAGTTTGAGAGCAAATCTGTCCCATGAGTTTGGCCAGAGCAGTGTCTCCAAGGCCTGCTTGCGGAGGATTACCGAGAGAAGGGCAGAGATATGGTGTTTGTTAACACTGATCATGGGAAATGTAATTAATGCGGGTATAAAGTGCTAAATGTTAAATTAAAATAGGAGATTTAAAAGCAATCAATGGATCAATTCTGAGACTGGGATGAAATGCTCAGACTTTCAAGCAATAATCAGATTTCCAATAAGACCTCCACGGTGTACAATTAAAGGGGCTGCAATATTAAATCAGGTGTTAAGGGAACGATATTTAGATGTTGAAAGAACAAAGAACCAGACAGAAAGAAACCTCCTGAAAACCGAGCACTCTGGCTGGGCAGAAATGATGCAGAGAGGGGAAATGTACTCGGCTAGCGATCGAAATCGCAAAGAAGCCTGAGAAAACTGCAAAATCAGTGCTGAACACTTGCCTAGGGGTAGGCTAGACCATTTTGTCCTGGTAGATCCCTTGCAGTCTGGTAGGACTTGCAGGCTCTGCCTGTCCACGTGTGTTTGCAGCAGGGCTCTGTGTCTGCAAACCGGCCTTGCGGGGAAGCGAGGGCAGCATGTTAAAATCCGCTGCAGCAGGAGCACTGCCATGCAACAGGCTTCCCAAGAGGCTGGAAACACTCATTACAAACCACCACGTTGCAGAGGTAGCCCAGCTAGTCAATAAGAGCCAAGGCGTGCGATCGATACTCTGTTAACAAGCAGAGTAGCAATTAAGGAGGGAGGTGAAGCTGGTTTGGAGATATACAGGGTACCCTAGAGCACATGGCTCTTCCAGAGCATTTCTCTGAAGTTCTTATTTTTCTGCCTTACCCTACAGTCCATCAAGAAATAAGGAGAAAAGGCCCTAGAGCAGCAGCCCCCAGTTTAACTGGTCAAGAGGCGCTTTGTGAGCGCATCAGGCTTTGCTCTTCTGCTCTGCTTCATTTCTCGGTGCCACAAGCTGCTCCGGAGGCTGCAGGAAGCACTGCAGTGCCTGTTCCCAAAGCATGCATTTCTGCCTTAATCCCAAAGGGATGATTCAGAATGTGGGGCAGACGCAGCCTTTAATAAGGGCACCTGCTGAGGTAACATTTTCGTGGGATGGGTGGGGGGGAAAGCATTTCTGCATTAGATAAGATGAATAAACATGCTCATTAGCTGCAGGTGTTAATTTGCTAACCTTATCCTGTACCTGTGGTGTGGTTATCGCTGAGGACGGAGCCGCAAGGCCCTGCAGAGCCTGGCGAGATGCGTGGTTTGCAGAACACGTTCCCGTTTTGTTCCGTAATCCTGGGGGCAGCCGCTGCCGAGCAGCTCCGGAGGCTGGAGAGCTGCCCAGGTGAATGGCTCGCAATGTGACCCCTTGGGTGGGCTCCGAACTCTGTGCTGCTTAACTGCAACCCCTGCCTTGGGCTCTGTGCTGCTTAATTGCAACCCCTGCCTTGCCCGGGGATGTGTGAGGCCCGAGCCCACCCACTCCTCCTGGAGCAGAGGGCCGGGAAGCCGCGGGGAGGTTTCCCCGGAGGGTCTCTCCGGCAGAGCCTTTCTATGAAAGTCGCTCAAATTTCCACTGTGGCGGAGCTGGGCAGAGGTAACCTGAGCTCTGCAAAAGTGCCTTTGTGCTGGAGCCCGCAGAAGAGCTGCTTTATTAACAAAGCCTGAATGCGGGTTGGTTAAATTGCAGCTCTTGTATTCAAGGTCACTGTTAATTTTTTTTTTTTTTTTTTTAATTGCAAATTTGGTGTTGTAAATGAGATTTTCTGGGAGCTCAGAGCAGCAAGGGTTGGAAATGATGTGATGCTTCTTCCCCTGGTTACCTTATGTCACCCCAACCCTCTTCCCCTCTATCTCAAAGAAAAATAAGTTTTGCAGACTACTGTACGTAGATGTTAACTTGGTCATTGATACTGGAGTGTGCCGCAAGGATGCGTCTCTGATGAGACTGAGGCTCTTTCCGTGGCATCGTGCAACTCTTCATGGGGCTGCCAGTGCAAGCAGGGTGCAAGCCAGTGCTCCTGCCGCCTCTTGTCCTCTCTGGGCTGTGATGGGGGTAAAAAGAGGGATTTGGGGCCTGAGCAGCGATGCCAGCCTCCGTTCGCTCACTGGCCCTTTCCTGGATGCCTTGATGCTCTCTAGACTTACCCACCATGGGGAAATGCCTGGGATTAACTATGTCCTTGCTGATTTTGAGGGAAGCTCCTCGTACCCTGTTTCTAACAGGCGGAGCCAGCTGCACCTCCATGGGATCCCAGGCGCTAGCGACAGCCCCCGCTGTGCAGAGCCCCTCTCCCGTTGTCCTGCACGGAGCAGCTTGTTCTCTGTGTCTGTTATCCCTCGCAGAGGAGCGTCAGCCAGTTCTGCTTTGTGCCACCTTGGCTGTGGCTCTGCCAAGGAGTGATCAGCGCGAGCCCACGGGGCAGAGCCTGCGCTGGAGCTCCTTGCTGCTGCTGGCGGCTCTCCCCAGCTGCAGAGCTGCTTCCTTGAGCTCTTTAAGCCTCTGTTTCTTGTCTCGCGGTGCCAATCAGATTAGCTGGTGCCAGGAAACTGAGCATGGGCTGCTTGCTCTTGAATGCTCCCTTTTTCCTCCTTACCTGTTATACCCAGTTAAGCCCCTTCCCGCTCCTCCTTTATTCTTTTATGTAGTTTGGCTCCTTCTTTTCCATTTTCACAGCCTTATTCTGGTCTGACCTCTCTCTCCCCGTGGCGGTGTCTCGCTGCGATTTGACATCCAGCCCTAGCACTTAACAAGAGGCCAAATCCCCCTCCCCGCCGGCCGCTCCGTTCGCGGCACCTCTGCCCGGCCCCGCTGCAGCCTCCTTGGGCTCTTGTAACTTGGCTTCCTTTTCACGTGCACAAGCTGAGATTTCCGCAGTTCCCTGGAACAACTACTAAAGGTACTAAAAGCAAAGACGGGAAAGGATTCAGGAGGTGAGAGGGTTTCCCCTGAGGGAGGGGGAGGATGTGGGTGTTTAGGCACTGGGCTCATTTTCCCAGCTCTGCCCCTTAACCTCTCCTTATCTCCCCATCCATTTGTACATTTTGTTCCTTAGCGTTTGCCCATCCCAAGAAAGGTCTCCTGAGACATTCGAATATACATTAGCCTCTAAAAATAGAGGCTGCAAGTCACCGGAGGGGAGCGAAGCCGCCCCTCGCACGCACGGAGCCGGCATTGCCGCCTGTCCCTGCCACCCTATGGGGCCTGAGCCCCGCGGCCACTGCTGATCCTGCTGCCCAGTGTCACACTGCCCTGCTCCAGCTGGACCCTTCTGCTTGCTGACGCTTTAATTTGGGGTCGGCTGCTGCAGAACATGAACTCGCCCGGCCTTACAGGACCCTGTGTTGTGGCGCGGGCGCCCATGCCGGAACGGGCCCTTCCCCTGCCTCTCGTGAGGCCCCACCTTTATCCTCCCGCTAAAAATAAAGCGCCAGGACATTCCTTCCTCCTTACTCTGTGCTGCTGCTCTGACCTCATTAGACTTTCCCAATACAAAATTTCATTGAGCTGCTCTAGCAGCAGAGAAAACAAAAACAACATCATTGGACTTCCTCTGGAAAAAATGCATCTACATGACAGGGAGCTGTAGGGAGCCAAATTTCCACTGCTAAGTGCAGCTTGCGCTGTATGCATATGTTCCCTAGTATGCATTTTAGTAAACAAAGTAGTCTTCATGCTCAGAAGAATTTGAACAATTTATCCTTTATATCTTAACTGATTTCCCTCCCACCCTTCCTCCCTGACGTGAAATAAATGGCTCTTGCGATCTTATAAGGAGCAAAGAGCTGGGGGTCGCTGGAACGGTGATGCTTTCTTCAGAGCCCCAAGCTAAATATATTTTTGAGGATTATGTATGTGCGTAGGAATGATAGCCAGGTGATGGATTGCAAAGCTACATCATAAATTCTGTTTGTCGGACACCTTTGATTACCTCCCCTGCACTCTGCCCGTAATCATTCTCCTTCAAACATCCTTCTAATGTTCTTAACAGCAGCCAATTAAAACAAAGACTCAACTTGCTGCATATCCCCCGTGCCGTCCTCCCGGCTCCTTCCCACCGGCAAAAAACGGCCACCCTGGTCGGTGGTGCAGGGGCACAGGGACCCTCTGGGGCTTTCCCGGCTCTGACAGAGCCCCGTGGGTGGCAGTTTCTTGGTGCTGAGTGGGAGATTGCCTGGGATTGCAGGCAGTGCAGGGAAAGACGAGGCAAGAGGGGACATGGTGTTTACCCCCGTGGATGCCCTGTGCTGCTGGGATGTGTCTTCCCGGGCTCCTTGTGTTGGTCTGGTGGTTCTGTACGGATGCAGACACTTTCTGGTGGAAGAGCAAGTGCTGTGAGTGGGAGGTAATTCAGGCTACCATGGGGAGGGCTTTGGGAGCCATAACCCTGCACGTGCAGGGAGCTACGGAGAGAACTGGCGATCAGAGGACGCTGGTTGTGTCTGGAACTGGGGCAGCCAGAGCAAACGGAGGTTGCAAAGGAGCAGTTAATTAATATGACTGGTAATGGGATGAAGAGGAATGAATAGGTGCTGGGGTGAGCGAAAGGCAGCAGAGGTGGCACACTGTGATGCACCCTGAGGGGGACTTCCCCATGTCCCAGCGGTGCCTTTCTCCTTGCTGGATGCACGCATATGTGTGTGTGTGTGTGTTGTTCTCCAAATGTCACTGAGGGGATAGGAAACTATTGTCGCCTCTCTGCAGGACTCAAGGGACTTGCTGTGTGTCACCTGTGGCTGAAGCAGGCCTTGAACCCCTGTCTCCAGGTTCCCAATCCTTGGGATTCGAGCATCCTTCCCATTTAATGGCAACCTGCAGCGACCACCTGTGGGAGGATAAAATTTCTTCCAGGATCCCAAAAAAAAAAAAAAAAAAAAAAACCTCAATATTATGTTTTTCTTGCTTGGCTTTTGGTCTCCTTCTATCATCATAAATTTGCTTTGCAACCTGCGGATGTTGTTGCAGGTCTGGGTAGATAGGAGTAAGTTGGGTTCCCCTCCCATGGAAGTGCTGTCTTATTTTGCATGTGATTCCTTGGCGCTTTTCTGTGTGTTACGACTTCGTGCGCGGCTCGGAAGCGATCGGCGCTTTCACTTTTGTGCACGAGGCTTTGCTTTGTAACCCGTCGTGTAATTGGGATGGGCTCAAATGTGGCAGCAAAAAGACTTTGGAGGCCTGCCCTGTGCGCAGGGGAAAATTACAGTCTGGCCCAGAGCGATGGCTCTGTGATGACTGCATTGTGTTCGGGTGCTCTGTGTTTGTACCCAGCTGGGTTGCTGCCAAGTTACTTACGGCTTATCCAAGCGCTCAGTACAAAGAATGTTAAAAGACCAACTATTTTTATTTTCAGTGAGTTCTTCTAGCTGAGAGAGTTCAAACCGCTGTCCAAAACACTGTCTCCTCTTTCTGCTGGCCTGTTTTCACCAGGCAGGCCCATGCACACCTTAACGTACAAAGCTGCAGTGTGTGTGCAGGAGCGGATCTGCTCTGCAGGGAGATGCAGCGCGAGACTAGAAGGGAAAATCCACCCTGTTGGCCCCAACAGCTGCCCTGCTGGAGAAGATCCGGCCCTTGGAGCATCTCTCCGTACGGATGGGGAGCCCGGAATGGGACAGTTGTAGCCACAACTACATTCTGACCCTATACCAGTTCTCCGCAGCTCTTCCTTCTGAGGTTTCTCCTGCTGGACGGTGCCAGCAAGAGGAAGGACGTGGCCCAGGAGTCCCCACTTGCCGGGGGCAGGTGGGTTGTGCAGGGGCAATTTCTTGGGCATGAGTTCTGCCTGTGGGCAGCGTGAGCCGCTCGCCGTGCCCCGTGCAGGGACGCGCTGCGTGTGCCGCGAGGTGCCACCTTCCCAGAGCCCTGGGCCTCCTGCATTGTGGGCCCTGCGGAATGGGCTGGGCTGCTCCCTAATGGAAAAATATGTCCTGGGCTGGGATTCCCATCCAACGGGTGACAATACCAAGTGGCTGGCAAGTCCCTGAATCTCCACAAGTAATTTGGGAAGTAGGGAGGGAGATCCTACCTGGGAAAGCTCAGTTAAGTGTTGGCCTCACTGATACCACAGAAGTTGGGGGCAAAAGGAGTTTCTGGTTTTGGGAGGAGTGGGGGAGCAGGCATAGATGGGAATGGCCTTTGCCCAGAGCCTACCTAGGAATAGCGGATACCTTTGCTCCAGAGTGTCCGCAGGTCCTTCCCCTCTTCTCCAAACATTCCCCTGTCTCTGTGGAACTGATCCTAGGGAATGTGTCTCGTATGCCAGTGTTTCTCCTGCCTAAGGGTAAATGTTGTCCGGCTCGAGCGTTAAGGCCGTGCTTGGAGCTCAGGAAAGGCTCGTAGGTTGTCCCTTCCAGCAGGTTCCCGTGATGGTTTGCGCGCTTAAAGGCGACCCTTGGGTTGTCCCCATGGGCCTGCCCAGGCCACGCGCGCGCTTATCTGCTTGGCAAGGACCTTGGGGGGTTCGCAAACTCCAAGCAGGATAATCAGCCAGATTGTGGGATGTGTCTGTTTAATCCTATCTCTGGTGATTATGTGGTGGGGAACAAACCTTAATGAGCCTTGGCCTTTCCTGTCTCCTCTGTAAATTTGTGTGACTCGGTTGAGCTCTCCATGTCAGGCAGATCTTTTAGCCAACCTCCAGACCGCCCTGCTAAAATGCAGTATCTTGTACTCGGCCTGATCAGCAGAGGAGCCCTATGAACAACCTTATCTCATAGGGCAACTGAGGGGTCTCTGTGACTGGCTCCTATGGAGAGAGCTGCAGTAGGAAAAAGGGAAAACTGATTTTTGAATGAGCTGGTGGCAGGAAATCCAAAGCCCCCCCAGAAGCAAAAATGCAGGCTTTTTCTGTTTGTTCTAGCAACAAATTATTCAACAGAATATGTGGAAGTTTGCTTTGAGGCGCTGCACCACGTGCGGCCTTGCAACACCCTGTGCAAAGGTGTTTGCTGTGCCAGGACACGTGTGTGGGTCCAGTGCAGCCGTGTCCGGGACTTCTTTTTAAGGCAAACAAACAAATAAACAAAACTCCTTAAATTGAAACATTTTTGTGATAAATATTTTGGTATAGAATTCCCCAGCAAATGGTGGGAAATAGCTCTGTCTTTTGCCTGTGGGAGCACATCCACAGTGAAGAGTGATTTCAGAAGTGAAAAAATACTTCTTTCAAATGCTTCATTAAATTTAGCATTTCCTTTTTCCTATAATAGTTTGCTGTAGGGTGTAAACGCAGCGAATGGCATCCGTGCAGTGAAGGATCGAGCTCCTCGAGCTGGTCTGTGCTCTGTTCTCCTTCTCTGCGCTGAAAGGCTCTTCCCCCTCAGTACTTTGTTGGGGTTTTGCCCCGGTGCTGCTGCCGCTCCAGGTAAGGGAGGCGCCTGGGTTGGGGTAGGTTGCGCCATCCTGCGGCGAGCGGTGCGAGCGCTCGGAGGTGATGGATGGCCCGTTTTTCCCAGGATGGCAGAGCGTAGCCTTGGCAACGCTGGCCGGCCCTGCTGAGCACCACATCCATCTCCTAGGGCGCAAAATCCGGGCGCTGTAGGGAGACGTGTCGGCGAATTTTTGAAGACGTGTGACACCGTATGTGTGACTTGGGCCTCCTCCTTTGAGGAGGAGGCGGATTTTTCTCATGCTGCTCTTTCCATGGGGGTCATAAGCAGAAACCCACACTCTGTCAAGCCTCTCTCTACACCGGAGGCGTGAGTGAATGTGGAGGGGAGAAGGACAAGTCGGTGTCGGTGGCTCCTAGAGCACAAAACATGTGGTGTTTGCCTACCTAGACACCCAACTTGAGCGCACAGCCACTTCTGCGCTTGGTTTGCATCCTGCAATGAGGCTCTTCCATCGCAGCATCCTTGTGGGATTTGTCTTATTTGAGTGTGTGTTTTGGGAGGCTTTTGATGTCCTTTCTTGAGCAGACAGTGCTCTGGGCTGCACTTGACTCTTCAGCATGCAGGGTGATCCTTGGTGATTCATGACTCCCAACATCTGCGATTAGACCTTGCACAGGAACTCCTCAAGCGTGGCCATGAAAGAGAAAATCTGTTCTTTTTCTGGGTAACTGGTTGAAGAACAAAAGAGGTTTTATTTCTTCCTAGCTGTGAAGGTCTACCTTAAATTAAGTAAACTGTTCCCTGAGGGAGAAAGTGTCCAGGTACAGAATGTTCAACAAAGGAAATATTCAAGGTGTCTACACGAGTCCCTAAAGTGTTTGCTTTTAAAGTAGAAAGGCCAGGGCAAAAAATAGAATATTATTTTCTAATTTAAAAGCAAAAATATCTCTTGCAGGTGGCAGAAAATAAATTGACCTTCTTCATGGTTGATACTGCAGTCCATTAAGTACACAGGCAGAATGCAGGAGCTGTTAAAAAGCCAGCCCTTTCCACAGGTACCTTCTGTTCCAAGTGCACAGCCCGCGTGAGCGCAGGGGGTGGCACGGAGCCTGTTTTGGAGGCCGTCCTGCCGCGTGCAAACTGGTGGCATTGCAACATCCCAGGAATCTGAGTGCTCCTGGTTTTCAGGTGATGCAGGGCGAGAGCCTTGGGAGCGTGTACTTGAGCCATTCAGGATCCACTGCTGCTGTAGGGCAGTGGTGCTCCCGTAAAGGCGTTTGTTTCTCTTTTTTTTATTTTTTCCTCACATATCTCTAATATGTGGTTTCCAGAAGCATAGCCTTTATTTGGAATATTTTTATTTTGGTGGTGGTAACACCTCTATTCTGTCTGTGATTGAGGAGTTTTACCCCCCAAGCTTATTGGGGAGGGCACACACCAAGTTTCTCTGTACCCTTTGGTACTGAGCTTAGAAGAAAGGGTGCAGAACTGTCCAGAAGGTGCAAGGACTGAAGACTCAAAAGTTGCCTCTCATTGGAGTGGCTGTGACCTGGAAATTGTTGAGGAGCAATAAATATGGCACCCACCTTGCCGTTCCTTTGAGTCATTTCTTTTTTCAGAGCAGAATTGTGCTTTAAATAGCATCCCTTACACATGGGAGCTGCTTAAATCAACCCAGTCACATAAATCGCAATCTCGGAACCGCGCTGCCAGGAAGCGCGCTCGGAGCTCGCGCCCGTGGGGTGTCAGCCCAGGGGTTTTGGTTTCATGGCAAGCGGGAGGAAACCGGCTATCGAGTGGAGACGTTTGTCCTTGGCCGTGTCCTCGCGTCACCCCAAGCCGCCAGGGTATCTTAATCCCGCCCGAGGCGAGTTTGGATGTGACCTCTGCATCTCACCGCCCATGTCCCCCTTCCCTTCAGGAGCTGCAAGAAAGACTCGCTCTGTTGCTGTCCAGAGCCCGGCTGCAGCCTCCGCCTTTTGAGCAATTAGGCCTGGCCCAGCGAGCAGCCCCCGGAGCAGGGGCTTTAAGTTATTGTTTCCTTAAAGGGATAAAGGCCACAGGCCTTTCATCGTTGCTGCTTTCCCCTGCTTTGATGCTGCTGCAGTTGAGAGTAAATTGGCCCATCTGGTAGCAGAGGAGATGAGCTGGGCAAGGTTCAAAAGGCAGCGTCTACCCTTTGTTGTATTTCCTGCGAGCTGAACGTTTTCTGTGTTGTGCAGAGCTACTTTGTATCCTCCTTACGTGTTGCTTTTGGCATGGATGTTTTTAATCCTCACGTTTGAAGTAAGTGGGAGAGCAAAGCGAATAAAATACCAGTTCCCACAAAAAAAAAAAAAAAGGGGGGGGGGGGCTAACATACAGAATGGGGAAAATGCATCACAGCCAGAATGGTTGTACTTGTTTGCGGCCGGGATTTGAAACGTGGGGAGCTGAAACTTTATAGTGCCAGCGGTGGGCTCCTCTCAAAGGCTTTTCTCATCCTTGGGCTGCACGCAGGGGTGTCTCGCGTGATGCCAGCCTGGATGGCCCGCGTTCTAGGCTTTCCTGGTGGCCGCATGGAGGGGGAACGTGCATCCGTACACGCACTGACACTGCTCTATTTATGGACTTGCCGGCGCGCCCGGATCAACCTGCGCGCTGCGTTCCTGTGCTCAGGTCCCGGTTCAGCCCAGCACCCCGGGACGTGCTTTGGTCACCTTCCCCACCACGTTGTTGGCGGCTCAAAGTTAAGCACGTGCTTAAGAGCCCTCCTGAGGGGGCAAGACGCGGGCGGTCTGAGGCAGGACGTGATTTTGCTGTGCTTTGCTGCCTGTTGGTGTTCAGTGTAAATTTATTCATTTATTTCCCTCCTCCTAGTCTCAGAGTCTGGGATGACAGTCTTCCTTTTTGCAGAAAGGGGGTTGTTTTGCTAACACAGAATGTTGTTTTCTGCTTTTCCGTGTTAAGCAGACCATATTTTTTATTTTCTATCCTGCAGAGTAAATATATAGAGCAGGGGTCTAGTTCTGTCAGCCAAGCAGCAGCAAATGTTTCTTCATGTAGTTCTCTTACTGTTTTTTTTTTAATGAGATTCTTTTAAAAAGTCTGCTGTCACATGTATCCAAATGTGTATTTTTAGTTTCATGTTGCTTACGTTTGACATGCCTTACCTGCCATTAATGTGATCCCTTTCCATGCAGGGACCGAGTAGTGTGCTGCATGCAGATACCTGTATGTCTGCGTGCATCCCTGCCTGCTCACGAGTTACAGGGGCAAGAGCAAGATGATCCTTTAACTTGCAACATTTTTTTTAGGATTTTTCAAAGGGGCAGGGCTGGGAAGCGGCACATTTGAGCAAGCTGTTTATACATCTTGCTGTAATCATGTGCTAAGTTCAGACTCACCGTGTTCAGGTCCAGCATTAACAGACCCTCGTTTCCACTGGTGTCTGAGGCTCTGGAATAGGCACTCGGTCGCGAGACTGTAGCGTTTCAGGCTGCTCACGGCAGCTCCTGAGAGCATTCTTTCTAATCCCCACCCATATTTGACCTGTTCTAGCTCGTTTTTTGCGAGCTGCACCCAGCCTGTCCCTCGCTGCCTGCAGAGAGGTTTCCACACATCCTTCCATGCTTGCTGAGCTCAGTTGGACGGGGAGTCTGGGCAGCAATGAATGAGATTCCTGTATAAAACTGCCCTGTTTGCAAAATCAAGATTGATTTAGAGCATCTCTGAAACCCAAAAGATGTGACTGGCTAGATAGGCTTTTTCCTTCCCTTTGAAGCTGAAAACATGCCTAGCAAATCTGATGTTCACTGTCTCTGTTCCCCACTCGTACAAAAATGCAAAGGTCCTTCTAGGCCCACGAGCTGGACCAAGCTGGTGCCAATGCCGCAAGCCGGGGCGTAAGAATCGGGCCACTTTGTTACAAACTCGTCTCTAATTACCCGAGAAAGTACTTTCAAATGTGGGTTTCAACGAATGCTGTTTTTTAATGCCAAGTAATTGAACTCGTGAATCAAGAGGCCCCCCTGCCCCAGCGCCTGCTGCTGCTGACAGCATCTCCCCGCACTGCTGCTCAGCAGCCGTGTCTGCCTGTTCCAGCTCCAGCAGGTTTCAGTTACTGATCAGCCTAATTGCAATAACGCATCAATAATAAAGGAAGGATTTAAGCTTTCTTTTCTTGTAGATGAAGGCTGTTGTGTTAGGTTTTAATAGCGGTCACGTGAACAAGATCCTGTGCCCATCAAAGGGTTGGGTAGCGCTGCTTCTAAAAGATGAAAAACAACTGGATTTGGGGAACTCGGAAACAGCCCAATCCTGTCAGGCTGCACTGGTGCATGTGATATTAGAATGGGAAGCTCGAGGGGTGACTTTGCATTTTAGCAGTGCCAAGGAAAGCTTGAATTAGGAATTTATTGGAATTTGTTTGCCGGAGAGTTTAAGCTGCCGGACTTGAGTTATTTGAGTTGTTATTACTGGAAAACGCAGCCGCGAACAAGGAGTTAACCTTCTCCTTGTGTGTGGCTCGAGTTTCCTCGTCAGCTTTGCTTTCGCTTTGCTCGATCCCCGAACTTAGACGCGTGACCGTGGCGGGTTGTTGCTCTGCGCGTGGCGACCCAGCCAGCCCGGTAGCTCGCAACGGGTTAAATGCAACACCTTAAAACCGCGCGGCAGCAGCGAGGGCCGGGTTCCTCCTGCTTTGTACACCAGAAAGCCACCGGCTGCTCTTCCTGCCCGATCGTTTCCTCCACGAAGGGGTGAGGGAGGGGGAAGAGATTAACGTGGGGGGCAAAAGCGACACCCGTGTAGCGGCGCGTCCCGCTTTGCGCCCGCGGGCCGCCCGGCGGACGCCTCGCGCGGGGGGCAACGCGGCCGCGGCTGCGGGGGTAACGCGCGGGGGCCGGAGGAGCCAGGTACG
>VZSV01000010.1:4052514-4073985 GCA_013398735.1 Nothocercus julius | reverse complement strand
AAAAAAAAAAAAGAAAAAAAAAAAGAGAAAAAGCGAAAAGAAAAATTCCGACATCCTTTTGCTCCTTTTAATGCTCGTGAACTGTGATTTTTAGAAGCAAGAAATAGAAGGAAAAAAAATAAAAAGTTTTCTCCCCAAGGACTGAGACCATTCCACAAACTGAAGTGCTGCCAGCAGCATATGCTTTTTGCAAGAATAATTGAAACCATTAACTGGAGAGCACAGAATTCTTTTGAAAGTCTGCCAGTTATTTTCAAGTAACTTAGGCAGTGGCACAAAATATAACACTTATATTTTAACTTCTACAATTGCACTTTTAGGAGCTGGCCTCTAATTTGATTTTCAGTTGTTCTGATAAGATTTCTATTTTATGATTGGCTTTATGTTTAATCCTTGTTTAAACAACCACAATTTGACTTAAATGAAAACCTAAGTGCTGATGAATAGGAGTTTTACCAAAGCAACAAGTTAGTTATTTCTTCACGTTTAACTTGAATTCACTTTTTTACCCTTTTTTTAAAGAAAAAGATCAGCAGCAAATATTGCCCTGAAGAAGGGTGCGATTGCTTGCATTTTAATTTTTGTTTTTAATATGGCTGTAAACGTTTCCCTGGTCCGTGATACAAAATGGCTGACATTGGAAGTGTGTCGGGAGTTTCAGAGAGGGACTTGCTCTCGGTCCGACGCGGAGTGCAAGTTCGCCCACCCGTCCCGGAGTTGCCATGTGGAAAACGGTCGAGTTATTGCCTGCTTTGACTCCCTAAAGGTGAGGACGGTGTAACGCGTGCGCGCCCCGAGCCCGCAGCGCCCGTGCGCGAGTGCCCTCCCGCAGGGAGGATGCTGCCGGGTGGGATGCGGCCCTGGGAAATCGAGGCTACCCGGGAGCCCGCGGTTCTTGCATTCCGCTGCGTGCCCAAGCTGCCGGTTTTCGGCAGTTTCTTATTTGGGGATGTCGGTGGTATTAGGAATAAGGGGGGTGGGGGGCACGATATTCAGTCACAATTCAGTTTTGGCCGAGTTCAAGGTCATTGCATGAAGTGCTGGACATCTGCGGGAGGGAGAAAGTAAGGGCTTATTTATTCATTTATTTATTCTAATCCGGGGCATTTCCTGCTTGTAGCTCAGGTCTGATACGGCTGTCCTGAAATGGAGAATTTGTGTTGTGGGCAGCAAATGAAACTGGAATGACCAAGTAGAGAACTGAAACAGCGTGCTTTAATTTGGCTGTGTGTTCGGTGCAGAGCTCTGAAATGTGCTTTTAAGGAGCACAAATAAAGGCAGCATTTTAAGATAATGAATCAGCTCTATGTGTATTTCCTGGAGACGGAGTTGCAGATGCACTGCAGCACCGTACTGCATGCGAGGAACGGCCAAAATATTTGGAGCAGTGCTCACAGGGAAATGGGCGTTGGGAAAAGGCATTCCGAAGGGATTTGAAACCAGGATTGCTGCTCGTCTTGCCCGTGTTAGAGCCCAGCTTTTCTGCTGCGGGTCATGTCTGCGTAGTTGATTTGGCAGGATGGGGTTAGAGTTAACAGCTTGAGTTTGCAGAAGGAATCTGATGAATCTTATAAGCTTAAAGGTTCTCTCTCCAACTTAAATTGCAAAGCCTTGGATTTATTTTTATGGGTGTAGCAACTGCTTGGTGCGTGCACACGTTCGTATCAGGACTGGATCTGGTCTGCCGTGCATTTACCCATTTTACTACCGTTTGTGACTTCTTCATATTTTCACTTTTTTGTTCCCTTTTAGCAGGAAGTTCAGGCTTCCTATTTGCATTTGGTTTTGCTCTTGTTAATCTGAGCATATGCAGTGACTCCTTAGTTATACAGTGACTTTCAAATGTTCATTTGCATTGCTGGCCTGCTGACAGTGAGAGACTAAAATATTTTTATCAGAGGGGAAAAAAGAAGTCATGTTCTTTGTGCCCTTGAAACTTTGAATTGTAGCCAGGGGCAGCACAGATATTCTGAATGAAGAGATTAATATGTTTACATTTTATAGTTGTCCTTTCAGCTCCCAGACGAATGCTAAAACACCACGTGGGGTAGTGTGGTGCCTCAGAGAACTGGCTCAGAAAGCTGCAAACTGCAGCCAGGTGGCCCCTGGGCAGTCCCCAAGCTTGGGCTGGCTCCGTTATTTAAGAGAGCTGCAAGTTGCACTTTAAGTAGCAGGAACTGGTGGCATCTGGTCCCTGTCTGTGTTGGTTTGAGGGGAACTTTGCGACGGGCTCAGGCTCTCCAGGCTGGACCCTCAGGCCACAGCATGAGATATGCAGGGCCCATGTGTTGCCTGACTCAGATCCCTCCTGTTGACAGGAGCACACGTTTCCTCCTGCTAAATATGGAGGAATGTTTTGGGGAGCACCATGGTGAGAAAGCAAAAACTACCGAAGGAGTTAGATGATCTTTTGCAGCTCAGCGTGTTTTCTATGCAGCTGACTGTTAAATAATGTTTGCATTGCAGTTGCCTCTTGACGTGGTAGCGAGTACCCCTTGTGCAGTAGCTGAGTGACCTGAATGGGCATGGGAAGAGGTTTTCTGGATTTTTTCCAGGCTTTGGCCAGTGTTGTGGAGGACTGACAGCTCTACCCTGCAGGATGTACACAGGGAGGAGAGAGATCAAGCACCACAGAGCACGCAGCCAGGAGATGATGATGGGCAGTTCCTTTACCCTGTTGCTCAAAAAGGTGGTTCTTAAAGCCCTTCCTCAGACTTGTGGTGGTTCTGGGGAGCTTCTCAAGCCAGTGCAAAGCTTGAGAGTGGTTCCCGAGATGAGCCCCATGGCTTTGCTGGTTCTTGCTGGGCAGAGCCAGGGTTCTGCCATCGCGGACTCTGGGCTGCTCCCCGTTGGAAGGCGCAGTTCCCAACCCCGCCTCTCTCCCGCAGCCAGGAGCGGCCGCGGTGGCCGGTTAGCAGGGCCGTGTGCCTGAGCTGGACATACGTGAGCACCGCGGAGTTCCCCGTGGCGATAACCAGCCCGGTGACTAACGTCTCCAACAATAGTCCTGTGTTCTCGGGCGGGAGCTGGGCTCGCCAGGCCCTGTTTGCCACAGCGTGGAGGGGCTTATGCTCCAGCTCTCACAAGAGGTGTGTTCTGAGCCATGACTGTGTCTCCAATTGACTAGTCGCTGACAGTGGCTTTTGCCACGTTGCCACGAGCCCACGAGGTCAGTCATTGGACCCTCCCCAGTATCGGCACAGAATTTAGTTTTAAAGCCCTAATATAATCAGGCCCCTCTATTAACACCATTGCGTTCTCAGACCTCCTTCTAAGAGGCTTTCATTCCATGGACATCTCTGTGCACTATTTCTCATGACTCTCCCCTCTGTCCCCTCTCGTGGCGAGGGCTTTAGAGTTGCCTAGTGCTCTTTTCATCTCTTCCTGCCCTGTATTAGCAGAGCATCTGTGTTTCTGTAGTGCAGACAGGATATAGGATGCTTGCAGCTAAGAAGTTTTCCCGTTGTCTTGCAGCTGCCCAGGGCTTTGTTGTGAGGTTACTTATCTGCACCCATTGTGGAGTCTCCTTGCTTGTTTTTTCTCACAGAAAGCTTAAGGTCGAACAATATGTTCAAACAGGAACTTCTGATAACGCAGCATACAATGGTTTTGCCTCGCTGGTCAGGTCACAAGCAGCGTCAATACAGTTACCGCATCTTACTTTCCAATCCCTTTATAGCAGCCCTGCTTCCCGTGCAGACGTAGTCCAGCTGCCTCGCTGTGCGGCACTCAGATGTGAACGTAAAGAAGATACAAGGCTGGGCGAATCTTGGTATCCATGGGGGTATCCTTGGGTGCAACGGTGGGATTTGTGGATAGGGGCTCCACAGGAGTGTTGTGCTTATGAAGTACTTAGGTTGAGGAATACTGGCTTGCCATGAGGCTGCAAGTGCAGGGCTGAGTCTTGCTGCTCTGGATAGTGCTGCTTCGGAGGGGGAGTTTGCACGTTTGCGGGCAACAGAAGGAACCTTTCGCTAGCAGATTGATTCGAAATTTAAAAATAGTGCCTGTGAGAAGCTGTTCGCAGATTTGATTCGGATGCCAAGAGAAAACTCTCACTCTCTACTCGCACCTTCATCCTCATTAATTCAAATAACGCTGTTCTTGAAGAACACCGTGTGTGAATGAAGGGCAAGGGCGCGCTGCACTCCCCGAGGTGCCCTGGGGGCTGTAGAGGCTGCTGGGCAGCGGCTCGTGCTGGGCAGCAGCACCTGGGCCAGTCTCCAAGGGCTGCTGAGATATTACTCAGCTTTGCTCTTCCATCTGCAGCCTTCTGGAACGGCACCGCTTGTGTGCAGGGGCATTAGGATAGACAAAACGCAGGGCATGGGTTTGGAATGACTCTCTGCAGGTCTGCAGAGGGAAACCTTCCCTGCAAGCTGATGAGGTGGTGTGAAGTGCGTTACGTTTTGCTGAGGAGCGTTAGCTTGAGAAGCCATGAAATAGAAAATAAAAAGTGAGCGAAGCAGAGAAGCATGCTGTCATCTGAGATGACCCTTGTGCTCTTGCCCCAGTTTGTCGCTGGGTCCCAGCCCTATACGTAGCTGGTGCTGCAGGGAGATGCCTTTGTAGGCTGTGTCGGGCAGCCACAGGATGAGCTTGTCTGAGCCTTAATTCCCTGTTCAGCAAGTAATTAATTTGTGCTCTTCAACTTCTGAAGATGTAAGGAAGAAAAAACATCCTCTGATCACTAGAAACACACACCGATAAGCGGGAAGCTGAGAGAAAGAACAGTGGTAGGTAGTGATGTATTATATAAAAATATGCAGGTAGTGCAGGCCAGGTGTTCAAAAAGAAAGCTTTGATTTGCCCAGCTTGCAGGTTGCAGCTGCACTGTGGACTCATGGTTAAAAACACTATTTACAAGGCCAGCTTTCATTTGTCTTTTATTTGCTGTGTGAGTGTAGATGTTTCCTTATGCAAATCAAAGTTTTGAAGAAAGGTTTCAAAGACACAAAATAGCACTGTGAAAGTCTCGGGAGTAGGAATTTTGATTTGGGGAGGTCAAATTTAAAAGAATGTGGTCATAAAGCTGTTACCCATTTCCAAACAGGCTTTTATATGTAAAAACAAAAGAAATGCCTATGTACGCACATAATAATGAAAAGCTATTAACAAACGCAACCTAAGTTTTCCTTTGCTTCCATTGCCCTTTTTCTCCAAGAGGCATTACCTAGGCTAACTTATGAGGCTAATTTACCATAAAGATATATCTGGAGAGACTCTCTGTGTATCTTGGAGATAAATGTAATGCAAGAGATGCAAGTAAGCCAGATAATGATACTATACATACATATATATATATATATAAAAATATATATATATTTTGAGCGAAATCTTTAAGAAAAATCTTTTCTTCCCGTCAGCAAAGCACTGCTCCTTACCTGTGTAGCAACAGTATTTGATCACTTGAAATGTATTTCTTCTCCTTTAGAGATGTGATTCCGCAAAACGCCTTTAGAAAGTTTTATTTATAAGAACTGTTGCCTTTGTGTGGCTCCTAAAATGGAGCAATGCTCTAAGGAGAGTAAGAGGCTTTGAGTGAGAGACGTGCGCCTGGGCCTGGCCCTTCCGGGGTGCATTTTGGTGCGCCCCGTTTCCCGCGGGGCCGCGCGTGGTGCATCTGCGCTCTGCTTCCCCTGCCCACAACGTCCCGCGCTGTCACGAGACGACTGTCAGAGACACTCATCCAGGCACTGTCTGCTTCTGACTCTGACCTCCTTCTGTGCCGCCCCTGGAGCAAGGAGGGGTTTACTGGGGACAGTGATGTCCCTGGTGATGGTGTGTGACAGGCCTGGCAGAGCACAACCTTCCTAGGCATGTTCACCTTCATGGAGAAAATACAGGTGGTGGTTTTAATCTGCTTAGCTGATCTTTCTGTGGGATAGGGGTTTGGGCAGAGCGTATTCAATTTATTCAGCATTATCCATGGGTTCTCTGATGTGCCAGCCGTCTCGCTTCGCTTGCTGAGACTTTTTCTGCAGCTGAAACTTGACAGATGAGCCCCGGCGAGGCTCGGTGTCGTGGTTTGAAAGACTGCTGCCCTTAGCTGTCCCCTTGCGTCTGTGCCCTTGCGACAGCGTCCCTGTGTCTCAGATAAGCGGTACAAAATCCAGCGCCCGCACTGAGCCCCCCTGGTGCTGGCTTTGCACTGAGGCACTGGCTTGTGGTCTGCGGTAACCAGGAACAGGCCCGTGTTCCCTGGGGACTCTGGAGTGAGGTGGGGGGACATGCAGGACACTGTGGAAAGTCAGGGGCCAGCACCTCTCCCGTTAGGGTTCGAAGAGCTTGGGCTCTGGTGGTACAGGCAACTTGGGATTACTCTATTTTCATTATATTTCTTCACTCGGACCTTTTCCATTTTCCTTTCCAGTTTATGTGCTGGCTTTTCAGAAAAATGAGTTAAATACTCATTTCATAGTTGACTAGGCTTTGATGACTTTGTCCTGCAAAAGTTGGTCCCTTGATTGCCATCGAGGCCTGTTCACCAGGCCTTGGGACTGTGCAAGGCAGATATTGGATGCCTTTGGGTATTCGCTTGCCCAGTAGTTGATGCGCTTCACAGTGGACACTTGTCTGAGTATCTGTGTTGCTTCCTGCTCGTGAAGCTGTAGGAGGGTCTTACAGGCTTGGCCAACATGAACATACTCTTCAGTTGACATCAGTAAGAGTGAAAGTCACTGCTGGATGCTTGTTTCCCAGTCTGCCCTAGGGAAATGTTCTGTCCAGATCCTTGTTTCTGGTCATGCAGAGCCCCTGGAGCAGCACTAAGCAGAAGTCCTGCTTCCCCCTCCTTTCCTCCCTGTCCCTTTCCTGCAGCCATCTGACTCTATTGCAGCTTTTCCTCGGGAGAGGCCTCCAGACTTGCTTGCAGCTTCCCTTGAACAAGCTGGAAGGCAGAACAGCAGCCACAGCCCCGTGCTGAGAGCACGTGTTTTGAGGCCAGCGTCCGCGGGGAGACGGGCCAGCCAAATTGGGCAGTGGGTTTCCCGCAGACCGCCCTGCCGGCCTCCCATCTCCTCACTGCCCTCCCTGGCACTGCAGGCTCTGCACGTAGTTGCCCGGGTCTCACCCAGTGGCACGAGCAAAGGGCCATCACCAAAGGGCACAGCCAGCAGCATATCTAACATGGACGTCAGCCAAGAGTAACCTTGGTTTGCTGCTCGGAGAGATGCTCGTGAAGCGCTGACTGCTGCTCACGCTTGCCTAAAAAAGCAGGAGAGAAATTCTTTTGGGATGTGGCTCTAAACCCTTCCGAGTTACTGCGCTGCTGAAGTAGATGCATTCTGAAACCTTTTATGGGCATATTGCAGTGTTGCACGTCCGTGGCGTGGCATGTCCGGCTCCCAAGGGCCACTTCCTTGGTTTTAAGGACAAAGCCCTCTGCACTGAGGCTCTGCTTCTGCAAAATATGTAAGGCCTCATTTTGGAAAGCAAAGACCTCCCTGTGGTGAAGAGAGTTGTTGATTCAGGTTTATGGGGTAGGGAAACGGTCCTCTCTGCCACTACCCAAAGAGGGGTAACATTTCCTCTTGGTCGCCTCTGCCTCTCTGGCTCGGAGAGCTGCGTTTCCTCGGCACGCGCACCCGGAGCTTTAGCTCTGCCAGCCTCTGTGGGATTCAGATGGACGCCCCAGCTTGGTAGCTACCGTCCCCAGAGGGAGTTTGGGCAAAGAGGGTCTGTGAAAACACAGCGTCACGTTGGGCCCAGTGTCCCAGCTCGCTGCTTTTCCTAGCGAGTTCTCCTGCTCGCGCCGGCGTTTGTGCCATGAGGGGCCATGGATCCCTGCAGCAGCCTGGGCTCGCTTTGGTGTCATCCCTTTGCTGACAGCAGCACTCTGCTGCTCGGTTCACCCTCTGAACAGGGGTACAGTAATGGATATTTATCTAATTGAGCTCCTTGGAAGCTTTAAAACAAATATAAGCAAGATAGGCTGGATTTTCTGGAGAGCCCATCACCTGCTGTCTCTCCCAGAGCACGCACTCGAGAGCAGAGCTGGGCTCTTTGGAAAATCTGCCCCTACAGATACTGTTGTACTGGTATTAAAATAAATGCTTTGAGGCACGTGGGTGAATGTTGCCCTATACAGGCAAAGCTTTACTTTGCACTTACGAATGTTGTTTTATTGCATTTCATCGAACAGCAGAGAACCAGGCACCGAGTCCCTTCTTTGTAGTCTCTTGTGTTGTATCAGTGATGGCCCTTTTGATTAGAGAAAAGGCCAAGGATTTGGGAAACTGGCATCCAGTGCCTTGCTGCGATGCTGGCAGCTTTATTAGCGCTGTGGTGTCAGTCTCTCTCTGCCTAATTGTTCTTTTTGACCTCTCGGAAGCTGTGCAAAGGAAAAATTATCTCGGAATGGGGCTGAGCGGGATAGTAACAAGACTCTGGGTGTTTGAGCGTTTCGAAATCTGATTCCTCTGAATAAATAGCTATGAGATGGAGCTCTGCAGTCTTACCTGGCTGTTACAAAAGCCCTCTCTCCTGCAGTGGGAGTGTTCAGCTTAACTAGGGAAATCTTTCTCCTGTCCACGCAGTGGAAGGTATGTGACACAAAGAGCACTGATTCCTGCTCCAAAGCTGGGCCCTTTAGTTCTCTGACATCTCAATCTGTGCACATAGATTTAGTTCTGGACCTTTGACTTGGTTACCTGGGGTCCCCAGCAGCAGCAGCAGGCCTGGGGACTGGTGGGTTTGAACTTTTGACTTGGCATTCTCACGCCTTCTGGGTGAAACCAGCCCTGCGGCAAGGCCCTGTGCCCTTCTGTTGCTTGTCCAAGCTGGAAACTCGAAAGCTAGAGGGGCCTTTCTGCATTGTCTGGCTTGAAACTGGAAGATGCGTGTTCTTGAGGGGGAAAACAGACTTGCTGGGAAGTGAGTGCACCCTAACCCAGCACGTTTGCTCTTGAGGAAGTTTGCAGCACGCCGTTATGGCAGATGGCCCGCTTACAGCGCGGGATATTATTAGAGCCATGATCAGCACTAATAAGGTCGTTGACAGCAGTGGAAGAAGTCGGTGTCTGACCTTGTTTGAAAGGTGGCGGCCCACGCTCTGAGGCAGAGGCTTTCACTGCATGTGGTGCTGTGTGAGGGTTTAAAGCAAATTCTCGGCTGCTGGGCACCAAGATGCATCTCCTATGTCCTTGTCCTTGGCTACAGTGAGTCCCCAGAGCACCGCTGCAAAGGTGAATTCTGCATAAAGTAATGGCCCTGAGAAGAGAAACTGGTTTAAGTCAGCCCCATGGAATAGTTGCCATTTAAAAATACATTGCCCAGCCCTCTGATGGAGCGGCGTGCACTGAGTTTTGCCCTGTCTCTGCATCGCCCTGGGCCTCTGTGTGGAGCAAGTTCCTCTTCACCCGGCCCAGGCTGTCTGTGCTAGTGAGTGCAGCTCCTCAGAGAGCTGTTAGAACTGAATGTTGTGAAAGGAGCTCAGGGTTGGGAGCATTGATATTGAAGCCTCCTGGAGACCTCCTGGAGCCTCTTAGATCCCAGATGGAGAGCTTTACCAGCCAGTAGCAAAGCCTGGCTGCCCCTGGGCTGACTGGTTGGAGAGGGAAGGGGACAGGGCTGGTGTCATTGGTGGGCAGGAAGATTTGGGGGAGAGACAGCTTTGGCTTTCCTGGCTCCTCAGTGAAGGAATAGCTCCCACATGGATCGACTTAAGCCTTATTTGAGCCCCTTCTGCATTAACACAGCATTTATTTTAGCTGGCCTTTACTACACAGGTGTCAAAAAATACTGCAGCAAAGAGCTTTGGGTTCAAACCCCAGCTGTTGTGTCCACATCCTACCCAGCCCTGCCTCTGTGAGGGGTTAAGCCCTTAACCCGGACTGTGCTGCTTAACCCAGCTGGACTCCCTGCTTCTGCTTTGGGAAGCCCTTAGCTGCTCCCAGGTGCTAACTGAGGAAAACCAGCCCTTGACCTCCTGTCCCGGGTCACCCTGTGTGGAGGGGCCGCACTGAAGGTGCCACGGGGTGGGTGGTTGCTTTGGGAGATGCCCGACGTTGCGGACAGCCCGCCCGGAGCACAGCTGCCAGAGCACGGTGGTTCCCTGAGTCTGCAGGATCTGCAGGGGCTGGCGCTGGGAACAACCATGCGGAGATTAGGCCTTTAAAGAGCCCCTGCCACAACCGAGGAAAGTTAGGAAACCAAACCCCAGCGTGCGATCCTGCCGGCGCCGCTCCCTCTTGCTGCCCGTCACTGGCAGGTCAGAGCCTGCGTGGAAGTTTCTTTGGCTGTTGTTCCCCTTCTTCCTCTGTGGCACATCCCAGAGAGAGCAACAGCGCATCCCCGCTCCGGGAGGGTGTTAAAAATGCACCCGGCAGCTTGAGCCCTCCTGGGTCTTGCTCCAGAATCCCAGGCCTCGCGCAGCCTTGTTCCAGATGCCCCGTTTCTCCTCCTTTCTGCTCTGTTTCCTCCTCCCCTCTGGGCTTATTTGTCCCCAAGCCGTCCTGGAGCTCTGCTGTGTCCCCGCTGTCATTAGCACGGAGCCCGTAGAGCTGGGACCGAGGTGGCCGAGGAATTCTGATCCTCTCTGCCTCTCTCTCCGCCCGTTGCCTCCGTTGTCGCTGTGATTTCTTGGTGTACCCGCTACCCTCACACTAATGACTGTGGTTACATCCCCGTAGCCTGCAGTGCTGTGCCGGGCTGTGGGAGCCGGGCGAGGGGCAGCGAGGGCGCTGCGGGCAGCAAGGAGAGGAGCAGCCCCGCGAGGGCCCTCGTGACACAGCCGTGCCGGGGTTAGGGACTACCTGCCACCCCTTGTCACCAGCACCCCCTCGAGAGCCGGTGAGGGGAGTTTCAGGGGGTCTCTTGGGCGCTGAACAAGGCAGATGAGCAGCGGTGCTTCCGGGCATCACTGCGGAGGCGGGAAGCGCGGCCGGGATGCAGGAGCTGGGGCAGCGCGGCCGTGCCGATCGGCTCCAGCGATCCAGCAGGGAGATGCTCCGGGTGGCTTCCCAGAGGGTCTCGCTTCCAAACTAATGCTGCCAGAGCCAGCAAGGCTTTGAGGGGAAGGAGGGATCGGCTGCAGAACCCGTGTGGGCAGCTTGCAGGCTGAATCACCTCTGCCTGCGTGAACTGCAGCCTGGTTAGTTATGCTGCAGCTGCAAACAGCTCTTCCTTCCCTCCGTGTTCTCCCATGGCTTCAGGGTTGTAGAAGAGCAGTGACTTGGAGAAGATGTTAATTTATAAAGAAGCGGCAGTGAGAGGTCCCTTGCTGAAGCTCTTGGCAGCGCCGGGACGCGTGGTGGGGAAGGGGACCCTCCCGTGGCAGCGCAGGGCTGTGACTGACACCTCTCCTAGCCGCGGGTTTTCCTTTCCACTGAGTCTTGTGTATTTAGGCTGTAAGCTCTCCAGGCTGGGGCCATCCTGTTTGGGGTTTGGGTAGCACTTGGGAGCAGGACCCTGAGCTGTAACATCAGTGAATACTTGTATTCACAGAGCCAAGAATTTCCCGCTGTGGCTTTGTGCAATATAGTGCAATTTGGATTAAGAAGGTTTTGTCGGTGCTGTGTGGTTTTTGTTTGCATTTTGTGAAGAGTCCTTGGTGATATAAGATCTTTGGAAGTATTTACTCAGAATGGAGCTCACGTTAACTAGGATTGAAACGCCACCAAATGTCACTTTTGTCATCCTGATTGGGTGGATTGTATGTGAATAACTTCAAGCCTCCTTTCAGAACGCAGCTTGTCAAGAGTAGCCCTGTCAGGAAACGCTTTAGCAATTCCCTTAATGCTTCTCTTTTTGTAGGAGTGAAGCTGTGCAAACTCTTGTCCGAGGGGTGTCCAGATGGGGCAACTCCTCTTGCAATTGGAGCAGGCGCGAGGGCTCTTTGCGCTGGCCCCACTGCCTCCCAGCGCCGCTAACGACACCAGAGCTTCCTGCAGCGGCTCCACTCATGTGGCTGCAGAGGCTGCAGGTGTCCTTAGCGAAGGTCACTCTGCTCGACAGGAAAACCTCTCCTATCCAGCGGCCATCCTGCCGAAACACGGGAGAATATGGGTGTTGCAGTGGGCTCCCGTCCTGGTTATGCCTCATCGGGGCTTTTTCTTGCTGGGAAGAAAAGGGTTCTGCTGTGTTTGAAAGCCTGAAGGTAGCTCTTGTTGGGGGCAGAAGTAAATGTCAGTATATTGTCAGAATAGTTTTTAGAGGCTGTTTTTTTGTGAGAAAGTAAATCCTTGTGTTCCTCAGTGTCTACAAAAGCCCCGAGTATCCACCAGCCTGGACTGCACTGGTGACCAGGATGAGGATGAGCAGCTCACTTGGCATCAAGGACAAGAATCTAGGGAGCAGAGAAGTGATATGGAAGGGAATGGGGGAGAAGAAGAAAGCTGCAGTGATTTGGTCGCTTTGCTTTTTGTGACCGAAACCTGAATAAGCGAGTGCGTCCGCATGGATGTGTCTAAGTTATTTCCATCACCCCCAGCTTTTCCCTTATGCTCTCAAACCTAAATACGTGACTCTGGCAGTTTTTAAAAACACAAACCACAAAGCAAAAAAAAAAAAAAAAAAAAAAAAAAAAAGAGGGCGGGGGGGAGAATGAACTCCAATTGGTTCCAGTCGTGCTGCTCTGGCCTCTTGCATCCCCTCTTAGCTCTTCCGTCACTACGCTCGGAGCAGGATTTAGGTCAGAGTTTCTGGAGGGGCAAAAGTGGCATATTGCAGGACGGAGCTGGCGCCTCCACAAAATGCAGCAGGACAAACTCACCTTTCAGGGCCTGCCCTGGCCCTCCTGGAGCAGGAACAGCCCTCTGTGGGATCAGCCGTCTGCCTTCTGGAATTCTGCTCGCTGTGGAATGGACTATCGGTTAATCCCCATTCCTGGCGCTGCAGCAAGGAAGCAGAACGTTGCTGCTGGCCTGGGGGCTTTGGCCGTCACCCCTGCGCGTCCTGGGCCTGTCGGGGAGCGTGGGCTCCTTGCTCGGCACCGCTCCGTACGCTGTGGCTGAGCAAGGCAGGCAGTGCCGATCTGCGCGGACCCCGACTGCTCTGCAGAGCAGCTGGGGGGAGCAAGGGGACTGTGAGGAATTGGGACAGATCATTAGAAATCTTGCCCTGGCTGAGGCTGGTTTAGTAAATCCATCGTAAATCGACAGGGCTGGAAAGGCTGGCACAGAGTTTGGTTTGCTGCCCCTTCGCACTGGCTGCCCGTGTGGTGCTTGTGACTGGTACACGTGACCTGCGGTTGGAAACGTCCCTTGCTTTGCAGGTGGAGCTCAGAAACTGTGTTTTTGGCCAAACGGTGATGTTGCGCTTGAATGGCACTGCCTTAGATTGCATTAACGCTGTGAGCCCGTCCCGTGGAGAAACCTCTGCCCATAAAATGCCCGTCCTGTGCAAACAGGCAGCAGTGGATGGTCAGGATCCTCTTCCCAAGGAGCGTGGGTGCCTTTGCTCCGGTTGGCCTCTTCTTTTTTCTGTAGATTCAGCTGAGCAGGATCAAGACCTTCTGTGGGGCAGCGGGAGTTCACAGGCTTTGCCAGCCCAGGCTTTGGCAGTGAAGGAGTGTGTGAAGAGGACAGCTGATAGGTGAAATTTAGGGGCAGTTTTTGCTGCAGCCTTCGTGCTGCGCCGTGGACGCCGCTTACAACGTGTGCACTGCCTCCCCTTCCTCTTGCTTGGGACTGTAACAGAGACAGGCTCTTCACCTGCTCTCTCGAGCCGGGTGCTGCTCACAGAACCCATCCAAAGGTGTTTCCTTAAAAGAAAAAAACCCTCTGTGGCTTAATTGGACATATGTTACTGGATATAGTGAAGGATGAAGAATTTACTAAAATTAATCTGTCCAGTGCAAGGCAGAATTCTGGTAGGCAGAATTCAAGGTTTGGAGCTGGGCAGGGGTGGTCCCTGCTCCGAGTCCCCGTGGGTGCCGAGGCTGGAGCACATCCTGGTGTCCTCTTTCCACATTGGAAATTCTCCCTGTGAATCCTCAGTCCAGATGGGAGCAACTTTTTTTTTTTCATTATTTTTTGTAAACCAAGAATCTGTTTATGCCCATTAAGCTGTTGCTTTGAGTGAAGCCATAACACAAACAAAAATTGGATTCGTTCTCAAATGCTAAGCTGTTACTTTTGCCAAGTTCCAAAAACTCCCAACTATTTCCTATTTGCAGTTTAATTTTGCTTGTCAAAATACATCAAGAATGAGGTTTTCTGAGCATCACTCTGTCCTCTAAGGGACAGGAGAGAGCGCTGGGTTTGGACACTTGGCTCTTGAGCCTCTGCACTTTTCTATTTCCTCTTTCTTTGTGTGAACTTGAGTGAAGCAGAGGGTGGTCACACGTCCAGTGTTTGTATTCACGAGCATAATGCTCTAACATTTATTCTCTGGGGCTTTAATGTACTTTTTGCTTGGTTCTGTCTACGTGTCGTTTGCCTGCTTAAATTGTAATATTCAACAGACTCTGTAGGTAGAGGAAGGTCAGAAGCATCAACTTTCCATATGACCTTGATAGATTCAATCAGCCGGTGAAAGTTGTAGAATTGGATTAGGGGATTTGCAGTGAAAAAGTGGTTTAAGGGACAAGAGAAACTACACTTGGCTTTTTCAAAAGCTGGCCAGGTTTAGTAGCAGTCTGGAGGGACAGAACCAAAGAGATGCAAGGTGGATGAAAAATATTAGAATTTTTTTAATATGTATACAGTATTTTTGCAATATTGTTGCAGAGTGGCATAGCTTTTATAATTTATTTTGACAAGAAAGTCAATGAAATGCCAGAGTTTCTACCTTGCAGGTAAAATTGGTTTCTTTTAGCTACAAATAGCCCCCTATTGAAACACTTACCCTTAGGAATATCAACATTTCAGGACATCGTGTGCATCATATCCTACTCTAAATACATTAAGTGACTCTAGAGTTGGATGTATTTTTAAATATACTGTTTTTACTGGGTGCTAAATGCATTTTTTCATAATTATTATTGATCAGCTGGAGCAGTTCTGTGGTTCGGGATGTCTGTAAAAGCTCATCCTGCTTGAAAAACACCTGTATTTGGTGCTGTATTTAAGAAAGATATTTTACTGTGCTTTTAACATCCCTGAACTTGGGAGCATAGTGGAATAAGTTCTTAAAGAGAGTTAGCGCAGAAATTCCACATTGCCCCTTCCATTCTGCGCACATGTTCCAAGCTCACTCAAATACAGTTTTAATAGATCGGCACAGTCCACAAAACAGAGCCTAATCAAAATGTGTTGTTGGATTAAAAAAAAAGAAAGAAAGAAAAAGCTTGACAAATCCTTTGTTCCCCTCTCTTTCAGAATGAGGCTGCTGTTCATTGCAAGCAGTAGTTTCTCAGATAAACAACATATTTTTCTGTTCTTTGGCTCTACGATTTATAAAGAATATAGTTTGACAGGGACTGGGCTTTTTTAGATACATATTTCTTGGAGCTGGTAAAGCACTGCCCGTTGCTTAGAGCAAGCAAAACCGTCTCGCAAAGCAAAGAGGTTAAAATCAATACATGTTTTTCATTGAGTATAACAGAACATACCACCGGCCTCGGTGAAGAGAGCTTGGCAGAGGAACAGAGCTGGAAAGAGTTGTCAAGATGTGAAAACGTTAAAAAAAAAAAAAAAAAAAAAAAAAAAAAAAAAAAAAAAAAAAAAAAAAAAAAAAAAAAAAAAAAAAAAAAAAAAAGGAGCGACAGGGCTTTTCCCCAGCAAAACCGCTGCTTTGAATTTGTAAGAGCCTTTGAGTATAGCAAACAACTCGGAATAAAAATCCCGCGTGAGAGCAGGGGTTGAGCCGTGGCCCTTTGTGGGGAAATTTGGGAATTCAGCAACACACACAAGTGCCCTTCGCTCCCAACCTCCCTCCGCTTTCCTAGTTGCCAGGTGAACGAGGAGCCGGGATTCAGCTCGGTGCCCGGGGCTGCTTAGAGCCGGCGCCAGGGCTGGAATTCAATGTGTGGATGTCACCCCTGTTCCTAGGACCTGTTTGCCAGGGTGATGCTGCTGATTTAACTACTTGAACTTGGCGCTAACGAGCGCCCCTTTCTTCCCGGAGCTGCATTTGCCCGCAGAGTGGAGCGCTGTGCAGCTTTTGGTAGTAGCTTGGGGTAACTCATTAGTTAGGGCTGTATCAGAAAGGGAGAGGTGATGTAGAAATGCTGCTGCATTTGCTGTGTGTTGCCCTCGTTTGAACCCTAACGAAAACAAGCTTGACAAGCGTTTTTAGGCTGACAGCTTGGTGAAAGAGCCCTAGATAAGCACGTCTGCGTCCCTGCAGAGCGCTGCTGATCTGGAGAAGCCGCCCGGGCGCCTCCCGGCCTCGCGCGCACTGGGAAAGGCCTGGCCTTTACAGGAGGATTTGGCCCTGCTGTGCATTTATTTGTTCCCAGCGCTCTGCATTGGATGCCTGGTGCTCTACCTTGCTGCAGGTGCTGTGAAGCCATGGTAGGTGCTCAGTTTAAAAATATATATATATCTGTATACACACACACACTGGTGATAACATGCTCTGTTTTGTGCATTTGTGTGGCTTTCTGGGGATTTTTTTTGAGCAGATTCCTACTGGGTAGGAAAGAAGCAATGCTGTTTATAAGGCATTTCTGTGTAAATATGTTCCTGAGCCGAAACTCGGAGGTGCCACAGAGAGTGTGGAGGAACCAAAGGGAAAAATCCTGACTGTGTTCAGCCCCGGCCCCGCCTGGGCAGTTGGGGTGGCAGTCGGAGGCTGAGCTGTGGCACTCGCTGCCCGTCCTGCTTTTCTGCCTTCAGCCCAGGTTTGTGGCCGTAACGGAGGTTGTTTTTTTGTGGAAAAAGGCCTGAATGACAGAGCAGTGACGCTGCAGGTCCCCAGCAGCCTGTTTGCAGCTTTTGTCCAGACTTGGATGCAGTTACAGAAATGATGCTGACGCTTTTCTTCCCCCCACGTCCCTCCTGCCATCTCCCTGCACTACTCTCCCAGCAGAGCATCCCAAGGGGACACGAGGAGGCCCCAGGGTGGCCCCAATGTGCCCGTGCTGGCACAGGCCTCTCTGCCGTGTTCTCCCTGCACCGCATGCGCTGCTGGGCTCTGCGTTGAGCTTTCACTTCAAAGGGACCCGGAACATTGTCACGGCTGCCAGGTGTCACCTACTTGTATTTGAATTCATGCAAAGCATCATGTAAAGCATCAGGCTTCACTCATTTTAGTCAAAAACAGATGTAGGCTCGGGAAGGGCTTGACTTGACATCCATGGAAGTCAAAGGAAAATCATTCCATGATTTACTCAGTGATCTCTATTATCTGTTTCTTTAGTGCTTTCCTGCTCTACAAGAGCAGGAATTTGGAAAGCGTTTGGCCTTGGGGTGCCTGTTCCCCAAGAAATCTGTGGTGGTTTCCCTGGTGGCTGTAATGGGGCCGAGTTAGGCCAGGATACCCCTTGGGCTGTTTGTAGCAGCATCTCCCTGCGCATCCTCATGGACATGGTTCTGTAGCCCTGAGATGTGGGAAGCTCAAGGAAGCTGAGCAAAGATCTTCCTGTGGCCGCTGCAAAACTCTGCTTATGCTTTTTATAAGCTGTTTTGATCACGTTCTCAGAAAGTGATGTGTTAATGAACTGTGCTTGTTCCTAGCTAGGATATGCGTCTCACAGGGTCTGCATGATCCTTACCTGCAGTTACTAGATTAAAGTTAATTATCGTGTTTTTATCCATATGCTTTGAAAGTTGGGTGCCCTAGGAAACGTGCTTGGCTTCCCCTCTCGGGAGGCATCGCAGCGCTGCCGCGATGACCCTGAGTTATCCCGAGTAACCGTGAGGCCCTCCCCAGCCGCGTCCCCGCAGCAGCCCTGGGGCTGTCGGTAACGGATGTTAGACCAGCCTCGGAAAAATGTCAGGAACTAGTTAGATTGTAGAGCTGTGTTTTGTTACTAGGCTGTTGCAAGTATTTGACCACCAGCAACTTTGTGCCAGGCATCGCATACAGGCCCTTGTTCTTGACCACAAATCGGTGTCCTGGCACAGGAGGGGAAGAGAGCACCTGCTGCTCGGCATTTTTACAAGGATATTTCCACAGAGAAGCAAAAGGTGGGGTAGAACTGGTAACCTTTCAGTAGGTTATTCCAGGTGGCCGTGGAGGACAGAGCGCTGGGGTCTTTGTGGCTGGGACGAATGGGTTTCGACGCAGGGGGGATGCAGAGCACGGGTGAGGCCCTGCGTGCAGGGTGGCCTGGAGGGCCCTGCCCGGAGCTGCATCGCCCAGGGCAGTCCCGAGGGATGAGCCGGGCGAGACCACGTGGCCCTTGTTCTCCATAGCTTGACTGATGGCCCAGAGAGGATCCTGATTACATTTGCAGGGTGCTCTGAGCTGGGAGGAGCTGCAGGCACTTTGCAGAACCAGGTCTGGAGATGCAAATAATCTTGGCAGATTGGAAAAACAGTCTGGAGAAAAAAAATAAATAAAAAAGAGGTGCAAGTTCAACCAAAGCAATGTGAAACACTGCACTTAAGCAAAAAAAAAAAAAACCTTGCATGATGCAGGGTGTAGCAGTAGCTTTGGAAAAAGGGCCTGGGATCACAAGTTGAAAGTGAATCAGCAATGTTAAGCTGCCGTGAGGGAAGAAAATGTCCTGCAAATGACACTGCTGCTTATCCATTCCTGTATGACAAGTGAAATAATCTTCCTGTTCTGCTCAGCAGCAGAGAAGTGTTAGAGCACCGTGCCTGGTGCCATGAATGCAGAGAGGTCTGGAGAGAAGAGAGGGGGATATGATCTTTAAATGCGGATTGTTGTTGTTGCAAGGAGGAAGGGAATAACTGTCATCCTGGCCCACGGGGTAAGGCTGGAAATCTTAGGCCGCAGTATCGGAGTGGCAGAATTAGAGCTGAGCACGAGGCAGAGTTTACAGCTGCGGGGAGAGTGTGCTGGGCTTCTTGGCCTGGGGAGCCGAACTGGGCATGGGGAGAATGGCTGGGGTGACCTCTGTGAGCCTGGGACGGGTCTCCCACTTCACCAGATCCTTCTCCTCCTGCTCTCTAGGCTCTATGGAGAGAGGCCAACAGCCCTCCATGACTCCCCGTTTATGGAGATGGGCACAAACTGCGTTGGAAGCATCCCGGGAAGCAGTGAGGCGCTGCGGCGCTCCAGGGAGCAAAGCGCTGCTCCCGGCTCCAAGGCGCCGGGGCCAATGCGCAGGGTGGGCTGCAGAGCTGGGCTTCTCGCACACTCAAAGGAGCAGCGGAGCTGCCACTTTCCATGAGACCCTGGAAGGGAGCTGCCGGTTAGGTCTGTGCTGAACCAGTCTGCAAGCTGCAGAGTGCGGCAGCTTGGCTGCAGGGACACGTGTCTGGAGCCGTAACGCTTCTTAATGGTCACGCTGCCTTGTCGGCTCCGGCCTCCTCTGTTTCCCGGTGCCGCTGGAAAACGTGCCGTTTCCAGGCTGTTGAGTGCTGAGGAAGACTTTGCTGGGTGGCAGGTTCTGCTGCCTCCTTGTCATCCCCGCGGATGAGGATCCCGTGCTGCTGTGGCAGGAGCGAGGAGCCCTGGTCAGGACAAGGTGTCCTCTGTGCCGAGTTTGACGGGAAGCAGAAGGTTTTGTGTCTCGACGTGGGAGCCATAGGCACTGAGTAAGCAGGGCCAGGGCTTCTGTGAAGGTGCCTACCCGCAGAGTTCCTCCGGGGGTAAAAACTGCTGCTTCGTGCAGGGAAAAGTTACGTAGACAAGCTGTGTTTTGGGGCCTGTTTTTGTGCAAACATGGAAATCCTTTCCTGCCTGGTCTCCTTTCATTCTCTTTCCTGTCATTCACTGCACTCGTCGGTGTCTGTGGAAAGGGCAGCACAGTCAGGACCCAAATCTGCAGCAGCCTTGTCTGCACCGGGAGCTGAAAGGTTTTCATGTGAGAACCGCGGATGAGTGACAGGGCGTTTAGTGCAGACGCTGAAACCAGAAACACGTGTCTGCCCTGGAGCCCCTCTCTGGCACCCACGATGAAAGGGAGCAACCCAGCTGCAGAGCATCCCCGGTGTGAGCGCAGCCTCGGCGGCCCTCGGCCTTGCAGCGTGGGCTGGGTGGCTTTGGCAGCAGCGAGAGGAGACTTTGCGCGTTCATCCGCTGCGAGGCCACTACCCGGGCGTTCCTACACGCGTCCCTGCAAGCAAGGATGCACCAGAGGAGGTGCAGCCCCCAAGATCCCAAGCAGCCGAGTGCGTTGTGGGTTTTCTCCTGGGTTTAAGCGCATTGCCACCCGTGCTGCTTGTGGGCCCTGCTACCCCAGGGCAAGCTCAGGCCACGCTCGCGTGGCCGTCGCGGCGTGGCTGGGGCTGGCAGTGCAACGGCAGCCGTGTGCCAGCAGCCTGCTGTAAGAGGGCGTGTGGGAAGAAGGGGAAGAAGCTACTCTCGTAAAACATTCTGGTGATTGATTTTTAATAGCCACTTTCCAGGCCTTGGGAAGTGCAGGCCGTCTGCTTTTCCCTCCTGGCTGTAGCTGGCAAAGAGGCTGGTGAATGCAGTCCTGCACAGGCTCCCTCCCTTCGTGAGGAGCCAGGGCGCAGCAGGTTACGGACACGTGATGGTCCGAGCCCCATGTGCCCTCACGATCCTCTTCCTGTGCAGCACCTGGGCTAGTGCTTCCCTGGGACCCTCTCTTGGAGGCTTTTCTGCTCCTGTGCAGGGTGCTGAGACAGCTTTGTGCCAAGTTTCCATGTGCCAAAGGCACAGCCACTCCCTGCATCAAAGCAACCAACTTAAGTGAGGAAGATGCCCATGTGAGCATGAGGAGCCGGAGTCCTGTTGTATTTTTTTCCCTCATTTTGTTCCTAGGCCACACAGGTTACGAAGTGGAGTTGTCCTTTTTTGTCCCCAACGCAATATCTCCACAGCAGATTTGCTCCCAGTTCCCTGTTGTCTTCCCTGCTGCTCTGCAGCTGGTGCAGGAAGGTGAATAACGGCCCTTCCCTGGCCTTCTGGCTTCTTCCAGCGAGCTGAGAGGACTCTTGAAGAGCCCGTGTTCTACTGAGAAGCATCGAGAGCTGCAGACTTTACGGCAGCAGGTCCCGCCTGCAATGGGACGTTTCAGAGGGGGCTAGAGGTGCCCCTCGCTTCAGAGGGAGACACTGACCGTGTTTTGCCACCACGTGTCTGAAGGGCATCTCTGGGGATAGGAACGGGTCGTGTTGTTTCGGCCACATCATCAGCTCCTAGAAGTCATTGTCAGAGGGATGAAGAACTCGCCGCAGTGCTGGAGCGGGAAGCTCTTCAGCTGCAGCACAGCAGCTGATGATGCTCAGGGTGAAAATGATGCCTAGGAGGAACTAGGCTAGGCATTTTGAATTTGGGTGCCATGATGATTCAGCAGTGATTCATTTAGTGTTACAGGAGCAGCAAGAGGCCGGAATGACAGAGGTGCGTGTGCCCTAAAGCCCCAGTGCTGCAGCAGCCCCTCTGCAGATCTCACTGCTTGTAAACACAGATCCGAGCACTGTGTGGGCCACGGGTTCCTGCTCCCAGCTCTGTCTGCAGGATCAGGGCCTCATGTTTTATGTTGTT
>VZSV01000010.1:3985957-4052199 GCA_013398735.1 Nothocercus julius | reverse complement strand
TTTTTTTTTTTTTTTTTTTTTTTTTTTTTTCCCTCTCATCTTCTCCATTCCTGCAGAGTGAAAACATCTACACAGCATTTATTCCAAACTTGGTAGAAATGAGTGTTTTCCCAACTCAAGGACCTTGTGCCAAGTCTCAACCAGGAGGAATTTTGAGGGCTGATGCCTGAGCCCTGGAAGGCGGGAGCTCGGAACAGAGGAGCAGCCTGGCCCGGCCAGCTCCGGGGCAGCGCTGGGGATGTGACGCACGGGGGCTGTCACACCTCAGCCCTCCGAGCCCCAATTCTGTTCTCTGCTTGTTCGGTCCCAAGCGGTGCCAACAGGACAGTCTGGTCCTACGTGGCTGCAAAGGCTTCTCCTTCCCGTGTGCGAGTGCCCCGTGCCGCCGGCTCGGGGAGGAGGATGGAGGTGGGTTCATGGAGAGAAATAGCTCAGTTTGGGAAGCCGAACGCGCGACTGTCTGAAACCATCTTGAAGAGCTGCGTGGCTGGGTTCCTGCCCCGGCAGATTTAGCCCCTTAGTTCTTGCATTTAATTATCTGCCTAAATAACGAGGGGAGCTAGGACTTTGCTGAGGAGCCAGATCTCTTCATGCCTCTGTTTCTTGAAAAGTGAATGTAGCCAGACTGAGTGAGAGAGGCTATTTTTAAAAAGAGTTACTTATCTTAGTAGTCTTAAAAACTTGTTACTCATTCCATTTTCAGCAGACTCCTGGTGGTTATCCTCCCATGGATTGGCCGCAAGCACCATTAAAGTGAGGAATAGTTCATAGCTGGTGTTTGGAAGTGGTTGTCTCGGTTGATTTGAAGGGATCTGTGAGATTAAGGATCTTCTGGTGGGGAGTCATTGGCTTCCCCACTACTCATGTTCCTTTAAAAAGGAAAGAAAAAAGCAGCTAGCAGTGATGCGGGGTATCGTGGCTTTTAACAAGCAAGAGCACAGAGGGAAAACCCTCGTCTGAGCCGTTCCTGGGGCTCCTAGCGCCAGGACTGCGCGCTCACTGCGGGTCACAGCTCCCTCAGGGACGTCTGGGGACGTCAGTGCAGCCAGGGGGCACGTGGGGGCCGTTCTGCTTCTCCCCATCTGGATGTCAGGCCAATTCCGTGGGTTTGTGCTGGGAGGGAGGGGAAAAACCCACAGAAAGAAGAAAATTGGGGATTTTTTTTGGTGGCGTTGCCGGCACTGCTGCCACTCGCTAGCTTCTCCGAATACTGTTATTTGTGTTAGCTTTTGATTTCGACAGCAATCTTGTGATCTTCAGAAAGCCTAGCTTTTGGGGTTTAGTTTGATAGAGTTCAGTCAGTGTTATGGCAGGAGAGGTCATGTTTTTTTCTTCACGTAAGCATTGCACTGCTATAGAAAAATCACAAAAGAGGCACAGTAGCTCCCGAAATGCCTCCGCCTTGCTGATTGTGGTGTTACAGTAACCCAAACAATCCTTAATTAAATTTTTCTGGCTGCCCTGCATGTTACGTTTGCTGAAATGCCATTTCATTATTTATTAATTAGTTGGGGGGTTTTTTTTTGTTTTTTTTTTTTTTTTAGGGCCGATGTACCCGAGAGAACTGCAAATATCTTCATCCTCCCCCGCACTTAAAAACACAACTGGAGATAAATGGACGCAACAACCTGATCCAGCAGAAGACGGCTGCTGCCATGTTCGCCCAGCAGATGCAGTTCATGCTCCCGGGCGCGCAGCTACAGCCCATTGTAAGTCACAGCCACAAACTGCCCTCACCTTGGCCCAAATTCCTTTCCTGTTTGCTTACGGAGGCCCCAGTCCTTGCTTGCTCGCGGGCAGGCGCTTCGTGCTGCCGCACTGAGCGCGGGGTGTCTGTTGGTGGTTAAGCCTGGGTGAACCTGAGCATTGCAGCAAGCCTGGGTTTTGGCTCAGCCTCACCTAGGCTTTGGTGTTGCACTCTGCAAGCAGCAGGCTATGCTATCCCTGTATCTTCAGGCAAACTGTTCCCTCCTTTTCCCTGTGATACCTAACCAGGACAGGATTCAAGGCCACAGAGCTTATTGCTGGGTGTCCCCAACACCCCGAGGTCCCTGAAGCTGAGGACCAGGCTATATCTGATCTGTTTAGGAGCGTATGATTTTACACTTTAAAGCTTGTAGGAAAGTGGGGTGACCTTAGCACCAAGTCACCAGATGTTGGCCAACTAATTTCTGTACAACCCCAAAGGCCAGAGCAGCTTGATTCCAGCAGATCCTGCTTGGGATGCCTGTTTTACACTGAGGCGAGGGTGTCTGAGCCCGTCTACAAACCGTGGCAGGAGACCAGCTTGGGTTGGACACCTCTCATTGGTGGCCTAAAACTGGGCGAGCTGAATCCCATCCAGGAAAACGTGAGGCTTTCAGGTCCAGGTGTGAGGCCACTTCGTTGCCGTCGTCCCAGCGGAGGGTTGTGGTGATGTCACAGTCTCATTGCGGCTTTTTGCAGCAATGCTGGTTTTTAGTAACAGCAGGAGAGACCTTCCTCTCTTCAGGTAGGTTGGGAAAGCCCCCGGGAGACGGGTGTTTGCAGAGCAAGGGGTTCAGAGACCTGTGCTGCGGGTCTCTGCTGCAACCCTTTGGTTAATGCAGGTTTCCAGGCTGGAGTGCCCTGTTCCCCCCGGGAGAGCCTGGCCTGTCTCTGCTGCTGGGGTATCTGGGAGGGGGTGGCATTTGTCTGCTGGGCTTGAGTCTGTCGCTGTGGATATTTTAAGGAAATGTCAGAGGTTTCGAAGGAGCTCCTCGGTGATGGCACATAGACAGGCAGCACGTGTTTAACCGTGAGCCTAATTAGGAATTCTGCATCAAATGAAGGATTTTTTTTTTTTTTTTTTTTTGAAGTAACATATTCAGGGCTGCGTTTTTTTCTCGAGGCAGCGCGGACCTGATGTGCAGTTGTTGGGTGAGGTTCCCCGAGCTGTGCAGGTCCCACTGGATAACGAGGACACACTCTTGCAGCCTGAAGACATGAATTTGAACCAGCCTGCGCTTGGCTCCCGTGCCCAAAGGCGCTTCCAGGCTCAGTGTCTGCCCTCCGAGCCCCAGCAAGCTCATGGTTCATCCCCATGAGAGACGGGGGAGTTTTCCTCCTTGTTGGAGGCAGTTGAGCTGTCTGGTGTCACCACGATGCTGTGTTGCGGCTGGGGAGGCTGTTGCTCTCCCTCTTTGGTGGTGCTCGAGCACGTTGCTGTTGGGAAACATGCGGCCTCTAGTCATCTTGTATGTGCTAACAGCTGTGTCTGGTGCTGCCACGTGTGTGGGGGAAATGCTGTTTGTTCTTCCCATTTCAAAGATGGGAAGGTGAGGCAGGAGGAGAAAGGGGGCTGCAGAAAGTCCAGGGTTGCCCCGAGCATTAAACTTGGATCCGCTGTAATCTTTGTATCCCCTTTTGTGAAGCTTCCCTTTCACCAAAGGACACGCATAGGAAAAGGAAACCCTGGATTCCCACAGAACGGTGGTCCTGCTTCCCCAGGTCTGCATCGAAAGCAATCCTTTCCTGAGGGGGGTATTTCTCTGTGGGGAATTAACACTGGATGTTCTTCTGTTGCCTATTCAAAATATCTTTGGAGTTTCCTCTCTGGAAAGTTCCCATCTTCCCATTCTGCAGCCTTGCAGGCCCAGTTCATTTCTACAGCAATTTCACTGCTGCCTTTTAAATTGCCTCTGAGACTGAGTGTGTTTGTTTGCCTGGTTGATGCTTTCATTTTGGAGGTAACCTTATCAGATGAGAAAGGTCCCCAGTTTCCAAATTGTGCCGGGGGGATACAAGGGTAAAAAGGAAAAAGAAAAAAATTGTTCTGCAGTGACTGCTCCCTCTCCCCTTTCCCACACTTGCTCAGAGTAAACGAGCCCCTGTTTTAATTCCTGCTGCCCGACTTGTTCCACACCAATTTCAGGACAAACAAGAGGTTGCTCTTTCAGCTGCCTTTGATTTCCCGACGATGCTGCCAGTGGAAGCAGGCGCTGAGGAGGTTTTTTCCTGCCTACCCGAGCAGGGTGGGGCTTCCTCCTGGCTACGCATGAAATTCTTCAAAGCACCAAGTATTATATCAGATGCAGCAGCAGAACTAATCCCCCGCGATCAGCAAGCTGATCAACGGGATGTCTGCTTAATTGGGACGCTTGCCAGAGACGAGATTTGGGGCGGCGTGTTTAATAGCTCCAAACAATAGCTGCCGGCTTAGATGTTTTAAAGTGCATTTTCACCCGGAAAGCAACCGTGTAAAAACAGCGCCCGATGTAACGGCCTTTCACGGCACAATGCAGCCACCACCAGCTCCTCCTGCGGCCGCTGCTGACACGCAGCAAACGCTAATCCCCGTGCTGAGCCCGCCGGGAGAGGCTGGCGGTGCCGCTAGGAACGTGCTGCTCCGAAGAGCCGTGTCCCGCGCGGGCTGCGGGCAGGGCCTGCTGGCCGTGAGGTGATGGCTGCTGGTGGGAACCTCTTGCTCTGAAGTCTTTGGGTGCTCTCTGATGTTGTTCTTAAACGTCTGTGCAAAGCTGAGAATCATGCGAGTGTTGAATGCAGGGTTTTTTTAAACAGAGTACTTCGTATAGCACTTTAAAACAAGCGAGACAAGGGCACGGAGCAGAGTGTTTACTCAACGTGGTGTCTCATAGGGACTTGGAGAGATCACGCAGGTGCCAAGTTAAGTGACTACAGTAAAGTTTTAACGTGGATTTGGACTTCTGAAGGTCACCTGTCAGCTTTGGTCACGCTAGGGTCTTAAACTGGAAACTCTCTGGGCCTTCTTTGCCTCTCAGTCTCATTTAAAAGTTGGATACAAACCTGCTTGGGGTGCATGGAGCTGGGCCCTCCTGCCAGGACATCAGTGCTGTGCCCGTCGTCTCGGGTGCAGTCCCTTCCAGCCGCGTGCGCACGGAGTCACCTCCGCAGGGACCCTGGGGACAGCCGAGGCCTCGGCCAGCCCCGCGTCCCCTAGGTCGGGGTCTGCAGCTTTTTCAGGAGGAGCTCTTGAACTTCAGTGCTGCTACCAGCAGACTTTACCACTGCCCCTGCTCGTGCGCTTTCTGCATGGAGCTTCTCAGCAGTGACCTGTCTCCTTTCCGCATCCAGCTCTGCAGCGTTGCTGCCAGGCCTCTATTTTCAGACTTTTCCCTTTTCTAGAGTCTGCAGCAACTCAACTCGACACTTGCTGCCTGAGACGGCGCTTGTGCTGTGTTGGGTAAAACACCAGGCGCTTCTCTGCGCTTCTCTTCGCACCCGTTCTGTGTTTCTTCTGTGGCTTTAATGTGATTTCTGCTAGACGAATTGGATACCGCTTCCAGTTTGTTAGAAAAATCAGCTGTCCTAGCGGAGTCAGTCCAAAGACCCAGGTTACATCACCTGTAGTGGCAGATGCCCCTGCTTGGGCCTGTCCTTCCTCTGTGCTCACACCCTCCAACCAAGAGCTCCAGTGCCTCTTGGCTGGGGAGAGATCAAAGCTGGCCAAACAACTGCTGCTGTGGATGGAGTGGCAGGGTCCTTGGAAAACTTCCCCTGCTGACATGTTATTCTCACTTGTTTTCTTAGTTTTCCCTCCCCTGATGGACTCCTTTTACTTCTGGCACCAGTGAGTCCCTCCTTCCAATCATGCTTGCAGTCACAGTTTGCTCAGAGAGAGGTTTTCAAATTTCAGGAGCTAATTTGATCTTCTTTCCCCTATGCATGTCACTCGACAGCTCGGAAGAAGGGGTGTTTGCATCCTCCTTCCGTCGTCCCCCTCGTAGCCTCCTACCCAACAGCCTTTTCGGCTTCTCTCTTCTTAAACCAGTCCTGTGGGCTCCTAGTAGTCTGAACCCCTCTACCTCTACGTTTAAACCAGTTTCTCTTTGCTCAGGAGCTCCTGGTAGTGTCTGCACATGTATTAAAAGTTAATAAAATAAAAGGTAGTCTGCAAGGAAATCTGTGCCTGCATTTCCTGAATTTGCAAGTGCTTTAAGGAGTGCAGCAGAAGGTAAATGTTGCTGATAATTGGGCTGGTTTGTCCTAAAGCATACAGGGCTTTGCACAGATAACAGGCTTCTAAGGCTCCTTGGGGAGAGGATTGGCTCAGTTTCCAGACATTGAGCTAGGACAGCACTAATCCTATTGCCTCCAAGAAATTCCCTCTTTCTTCAGCCTGCGGGGGGACCTGTGGGCTCTGTGTCCGGGCACCCTGCGGCTCTGCGTGTGCGCTCAGTTATTAAATGAGTTCCTTCCCCGCGTGCTGCCCAGGCCGGCTGCTGCCTATGTCGTCACAGGGACACTCTGCAGCCTGCCCAGAGCCTGTGCCCTCAGGCAGGGGGGCATTGCCTGGAGTACTGACGTCTGGGAGCACGAGGCGGCCTTAGGGATGTCACAGCACCACCCGTGCCAGCTGCTTCCACCAGGGACCAGCCTCTCATGCACCTGTTCCGAGCAATTGGGATCACGAGCGCTTTAATGCTTGCAGCTCACAGACTTATTTTTCTAGTGGCAATCGGCTGGGGCTTCTCCTGATCTTTAAAGCAATCTCTGGGTTTTGGGTTAATCAGAGGCAGTGCTTTCAGCCTGCTCTTCAAGAGCTCTGTCGTGGTGCCGCCTTTAGTGCTCATGACTTATTTGGAGCCATGTCTTTGTTTTGCACTGCAGCTTTTCCTCCCAGCGGCCGGGAGCAGCCCTGCATTGGGATCTCTCAGCCTGATTGGCAGTCTGCTGAACAGAGGACTCCAGAGCACACAGGCAAAATAATATTGATCTCTTAAACAGCTTCCCTGGCCAGATGCAATCACAGGAGATGGATGGGAGATATGTGGTGGAGGAATAAAACTGCTGTTCTTGGTGGAAATTACAGTCGGTTCTGCCTGCAAGGAAGGAGCGTGCTAGGATTCCCGTGGGACAGGCCTGGCACTGGGGACCTGCACAGATGTAAGGGGAGGAAAGATTTGGCTGGCAGCATCCTTATTACTGGTGCTGATGTATGAGCCAGGCTGGGTTTCCTGATCCAAGGCAGGCAGGCAGGGCTGGCACTGAGCACGGCCCATCTTTTCCCTTCACCAGACACAATAAATATGGAGCTCCCTACTGCCAGCTTAGAACAGAGCAGTTTGCAGTGGATTTACTGCACCTCAGACTTAGACACCCAATGCTTTTAGACCTAACAAAGTCAGCTCAATCTCTGGCTTTGCATCTGGGTTAGCAGAGCTATCCCAGAGCTGGTTTTCCCTCTGCTTTCTTGGGTTTCCTGGAAGGAAGGGCCCTGGGCTGGATTCAGGCTCTGCTTTAACTACAGGTTTTCTGGGAAGAGCTGATGGGAGTTGCGGCCCCGGCAAGGGTGGATGCTCCAGCTTCTCCCTGGCAGCAGCTCCTGCAGGAGTGGCAATGGGCAGGTCTCCGAGCGAAAATGCCCACATGGCTGCTGAGTTTGTCTGACGGGCTGCGGCGGGGAGGTCTGCCAGCAGCCCTGGCGCCCGGCTCGGGAGAAGATGGGAAGTGTTTTGGGGAACAGGATTTGGCTCCTGGTTCCTAGGGTTGGGGGAGAAGCCGTGTGTCCTCTCCGTGTGAATGTTTCACATTCCCTCCTACATCTTTCCAGTTAGTTCACCCAGGATAAGCCCTTACGATCCTGAACTTCCCTTGCTGGCCCCAGCACCTTCCTGAGCAGCAGGAACGGTGGCTCTCCTCCATCTCGGAAGCCAGGGCTTCAGGAGCAAAACCCTGGGTTTGGCTCCTGGATCTGTGTGAACCCACACAGGAGGAACTGGCCTTAAAACATCTCCTGGAAGTTTGTCCCACCTGGGGACACAGCAGGTCTGTGCCACCCTGCTCTGGTCAGCGTACCTCGTGCACTGAGTGCCGGAGAAGCAGAGGGTCAGTCGACCCATGTGCTTGTGCAAACCACCCATGCCACAAGGTCTGGGCAGTCACAGGTGCATAAAACAAGTGCTGACAGCGTCAGGCCCCAGCATGACCCTGGGCACACGGGCCAGACCGGGTAGGTCCTTAAAATAGAATTAACAATGGGAACGGTGACAGAAGTTCAGCAGATGCCACTGTAATTTCTAGTGCTCACACAAAAGAATCTCATCTAATGGCTGTCTTCTCGATGAAATGTTCAGGGAGCCGCTGTATTTGAGGATGCTTAAAGAGCTTTTTAGCAGCAAAAAGCTGTAATGTGTCTGGGAGCTGCCGAAAATTGAGCGAGAGAAGAAAGTGATTTGATAAAGGGCCATGGACTGGAGGAACTCTGAGTTTAATAGGTAAAGTCTCCCATCAGTTGAACAGGGGCTTGATTTGGGCTCAAAAGAAGGAAAATTGAATATCTCTCCCAGAGAGAGGATTATTTGGATCTGCCAGACTTAGAGCACCGAGCTCCGTTGATTCAGGAGGCTGTGTCTGATCGTTGTGGAGGGGAAAATAGGCTGGAAATGACCTGTGATCCTTTTTTTGTGACCCGTGGTCCCTTTTCCCGGCAGAGCAGGTGCTGCTTGCTGTCACCCTGACCCGGGGAAGGCAGAATCAGATAGCTGGAGGTCCATTAGGACGGCTTGGCTGGTGGGCTCCTTTATTCCAGCTTGCCACAAGCTGGGGGTTTCCCAAGACAGGAGCACGCTGGGGCACGGACCCTCCTCGTGAGGAGCCCGCTGGCCACGGGCAGCTTCTTTGAGAAACCCGTGGGGCTAGAAATGGGAAAAGAGAAACCAGGGTAGGGTAATGGGCATGGCCAAAGGAGCCCCCGAGGCTGGTTTGTAAAAGTGTTTGCAGTTACTGCCAAGTAGAAGTTGCGGACGCCTGGGGCAGAATCGTTCGCACCCTGGTGTGGGGGTGTGACCCGAAGGGGACAGAAAAGGAATGGAAATGGGTGCAGGTCACAGGTCCTGCATGGGCTGATCCAGCCACTGTTATAGGGAGGGAGGGCTCCCGTGCAGGCTCTGGCCTCCTGCTTGGGCACAGGAGCAGGGGCCAGGGGGATTTTGCCTCAGCTGCAGTGACTTTTTTTTCCCCCAAATACACCTCAGCTCTGGTGCTTTAAAGCTTTGCAAGCTCCCTGACTCTAGGAGCTCTCTGTAGGCTTAAAACGTAGCACTTATTTATTTTGTGTGATCTTGGCCTGAGAGAATGGAAACTTCTATCAGAGCGGTGTTGCTGGAGAAAGTCAGGCAGGGAAAGCTGCTCTGGCCACCTGGATTCTAGCTCTGCTCTTCTTACAGGTCCTGCCTCAGGCTGTTTAATGATCAGAAACAGCCTCAGTTTCTGTGGTCCTTTTTTCCCTGTCTCCTTACGCGGACGTTACTGCTCGCGGTATGGCTGCCTCCTCGCCCTGATCGTGGCCTCCCTGCACAAGCCACCTGGCAAAGCCCACCCGTGTCTCACAGAGCCTACCTGGCCTTGCCAGGGCTGGGAGGGTCGTGGCACCACTGGTGTCTTTTTGCTGCCATTTACAGTACAGGCTTAGGGATCCTCAGGAAAAAAATGCTTTTGCCTGGGGGCTGCTGGCTCTGATAGGGAGCAGAGATGTGCGGAAGACCAGAGCACTAAGTACCAGAGCAGGGACACCCCACCTGGCTCCACATGAGCTGGTTTGCCTGCAGGAGCCTCTGCAGTGTGAAGCTCAGCATGAGCTAATAGCAAATTCAACTACGTAGCCATCGAGGTTGCCCATTTCCAGATCCTGAAGCCTGTTTCCCTTCAGTTTGAACCTTATGTACAGCCTGGCAGCGTAGACATAAAGAAGCTGAGATATTTATTTGGGAATGAGAGGCCTGTTTAATTGGGGCCTGCCCTAATTGTTGGCAAGAGGTCCTTAATTGTGTCGTTAAGCTATAAAGATCATCAATGTGCTTTGATCTGACAGATAAAGATGCCTTGTGTTCAGGATGAGTCACGATTCTGTGAGTCAGGAGAGACTAATGGACTGCAAGTAAATGGCAATAAATGAATGGATTGAAAAGCAGAGCATTTTTGATGTTACTAATCAAATTGTCTAAAAGGATTGAAGTGCTACAAGGCTTTGACTGGGTAATCCAAGGCAGAGCTTGTTACTAATATTTTGTTTTCTCTCTTTCTGTCCACAGACAACGTTTCCTGTGACTCCATCGCTTGCAACAAGCCCCACGATGGCTTTTAGTCCCTACCTGAGTCACGTTTCCCCTGGGATGGGCTTGGTTCCTGCAGAGCTTTTACCAAATACTCCTGTCCTGGTTTCCGGGAATCCTACTGTTACAGTACCAGGAGGCTCTGCTGGACAGAAACTGATGCGTACAGATAAACTGGAGGTATTTGGCTGTCTGATGCAATATTGCTGAAGTGAATGCCTGGGGCCTGTGGGTCCTAACTGTTGTGCTCTGCTAGAATAACACCTCCTGGTTCAGTAGACAGCACAAAGATTGACTTGCAGCTTTCCTAACGCAGGGCTGCTGCTCTCTGCACGTCCAGGCACTCATGTGGGGCCTGATCCCACAGCCTTTGAAGTCCCTGGAAGTTTGGGAGCTTTCGGCCATTAGAGCAGGATTGGGGGTATTGTTTTCTGTGTATAATCCATTTGCAACGCTTAAAAAATGCCAGTGGCTTGCCTGCCCTTTCCCTGGTTTGAGTGGGAGAGACATTCTGGAATAAGAACAAGAGGGTGGAAGTAACAAACACTGCCCTTGTCTCGAGACAGGCTTGTCAAGTTTTTACAGAGAGCTTCAAGCTCTACATTGTTAGAAAAGCCAGGAACGGAGCGTCGGGGTCTGGGTCACGCAGGGGACGAAGTGTAATAACAAATAAGTCCCATGATTAGGAATGTCATCTGCTCCCCTCCCAAGCCCCCACCAGTCGGCTGTGCTTACTGGGGCTCAGCATTGAAGGAGTTGTAGATGTTTGGAAACCCTCAACAGAGGCTCTGCAGGAAGCAAGGGCTGAGGACCTGAATTCAGAGGCTCCTGCAGGTGTAAATTATAACACAGGAAGGCAGCAGAGATGGGTATAATTTCACAGCACATTGTTTAACGTTGCACACACTTTAAATTGCCTCGCTTCCCCTTTCACGTGACATCTCACCTTTCCCCACACAAGCAGGCTGATACATATTGGTATGTGATTTACACCCCCAGCTATAACCTCAGCAATATTTCTCGTTTCCTCAAACGAGGGAACCTTAGGCTCCATTTTGCAAAACTTGGTTCTCTGCGTTTGATACTCCGCAGTTGATAACTCCCAAGGAGCCGCAAGGTCTCTGTAAAGCTAGCAATTTTGGTAACAGATATGAGCACATCGTTGGCTTTTAGTGTACTGTGATCAAGTGCGCTGCAAAGTAACCTCGGGTCAGAGTTTTGTTGTGGAGTCAGTCAGGCCGTCTACATGAAAGAGGCTACTGGTATTTAATAACAGAATACATGTATAAGTTTAGTGCAGCCAGCTGTACTGATATTTTATGTTGAAAGTACTAAAATCTTATGTCTGCTCAACAATGTGACTTTCTTTTAAGGTTTGTCGAGAGTTTCAGCGTGGAAATTGTACACGTGGTGAGAATGATTGCCGCTATGCTCACCCTATAGATATTGCAATGATAGACACAAATGAAAATACTGTTACAGTTTGCATGGATTACATCAAAGGTCGATGCTCTAGGGAGAAATGCAAGTACTTTCATCCCCCTGCACACCTGCAAGCCAAAATCAAGGCAGCTCAACACCAGGTGAACCAGACAGCTGCAGCTGCAATGGTAAGGATGCTCTTCTCAAACTGTAGTTCGAATTGCTGAGAGATTTGATTTGTGTCGTATGTGGAAAAGTGCATTTTGTGAGTGGCTGAGTGAATTGCTGAGCACACGTGCAGTGTGAATGACATCCCTACATCCTTTCTGTGTGCTCACTGTGCTGTGAGGTGCTGAGTGACGCAATAACTCTCACCTGTTAGGGACACACTGGCAAATCCTCTGATTTTCTGACATGAAGTGGCGTGTTCAGCAGCACCTAAAGCAAGTGCCATCCCTGGCTAAGCCCTCGGTGTCAGTTTAGCTTCCTCGGTACACAAAGAAAGCAAATAACACCCATCTCGTAACACACTTTTGTGGGGAAATCAGCAGCAGAATTTCTGCTGACTTTGAAACAGACAAGATACCGACTGTTCCAGCCTAGCAAGCTGAGAATCCCTGTGCCCGATCCCTTTGCTTAGTGAAATGACGTAAGTCTCAAACCAGGGATGAGTTACTATATCTATGTGATGCTTAGGAACTGTCAGACAAGGTTCTAGCTGCATTTTAATTTGAATTGTGACTTCTTACATTCCTGTAGCCAGGGCAAGAATTCTAAAAGCAAGTCAAAGAAGTCTTAAAAGTACAGATCAGGTTTCCAGCTGCAGCAAATGGTTGCCATTCTATTGACTGCAGTTTAATGGCTCTTATTTAGTCCAGCTGGGAATATGCTTCCCACAGTGCATTAGAGAACCTAATTGCAGAGCTTAAATTGTCCAGAGTGGGCAGGATGTTGCCATTATGAGCAAATTCTTCGCGGCAAAGAAGGACAACTGCATCGGGCCGCACTGGAGAGCGTTGCCAGCAGGTCGAGGGAGGTGAGTGCCCCTCTCAGCTGCATCCAGTACTGGGCTTCCCAGTGTGAGAGATGTGGATGTCCTGGAGACAGTCCAGTTGGGTGATTTATAGAATGAAGGATTTGATGTACATAGAGGCTGAGAGCTGGCACTCTTCAGCCTGGAGAAGAGAAGGCTCAGGGAGAATTAGTGTAAGTACCTGATGGGAGGGCATGAAGAAGATGAAGCCAGATTCTTGTCAGTGGTATCCAGTGAAAGGATGAGAGGCCATGGAGATAAATTGAAATGGAGTAAATTCCACTTAAATATAACAAAAAAACACAAAAACAACAAAAAAAAAACAACTATTTTACAGTGAAGGTGTTTGAACACTGGAGCAGGTTGCTCAGAGGCTGTGGGGATTCTGTCCTTTCAGCATCTGACTGGGCACTGCCCTGTGCAACCTGCTCTACCTGACCCTGTCCGCAGTGCGAATTTGGGCTCTCCAGTCTCATTCCTTCTGCCACTCTTTGAATAGCTAATATTGAAAAGATTCTTGCTTCCTTTTCGATCTAGAAATAAGGCTAGCCAAGCTTCCCTGAATAGCTATTTTCACAGGCAGTAAGAAGGGTTGCTTTTTATCATGGTGAAGCATAATGCAAAAATGGAAAGACTATAAAAATTAAGCAACTGCTGTCTGGTAACATCAATATTACCTGGAAAGTAGCTTGAAGAACCAAAAATATTGCAGTGTTCATTTGTCCTGGATCATTTAGTTGTTAAATTCTTAACTATTTTCGTTATTGTTGAAACAACTGAAGTCTATTGAAAAAGATTCGTCAGAAATGAAATTCTCATGTTCTTGGCAATTGAAGTTTTACTTTTTCACTAATTATTTAGGATACTGTTACTTAACCAAAGCGAATACATGTTTTATTCATGCTGCTGGCTTCTCTTAAAAATGTAATTAACCTTATTTGTATGCTGTTAACTAGAACCTTTAAAATATTTATTGATGATTTGTTGCATCACCCTTCTTCCAAAACAGCGTACATTATTCATTGCCTTTTCAAGGTTTGATGCATTTACTGTGCCTGTTGAGGGATAAGGCTTTAGTAAAGGGAAGGATGGTGCGTGGTCATCTTGCATCCAGAAACAGGTGCCTTGCAATTGGTGTAATAAGCCCTTCTGAAATAGATTTGGAGTGACTTCAAGTCTAAATTCAGAAGATGCCTCTGGGAACCCAGTCCTGCAGTAACTTAGTGCCTTGTAGCAGCTCTACTTGCTCCTGCTTGGCTCAAGTCTGTGCAGCAGATGAACCGGGTCAGGCTCCGTCCCCAGTTCAGGCTCACATTTCAGGTGTCCCCGCACTTCCCATCTCTGCCCATGCTCCTGTCCTTGCCTCGAGCTCCCCCTGGGCTCTGCAGGGTTAGGGCTGAAGCCTCGCGCAGGGCCCCTGGCCCAGAGGCTAATCCCGGGCCTGCCTCCCCTGCAGATGCCCCAGAGCACATACCCCGTGCTCATACTTAAAAACACCCGAGGCAAAATAACCGACCAGCGTTAGGTAGTCACGCAGACACCCCTTGTTGTGCATGCCTCGTCTCTTTGGTATATTGTATAATGCATTCATTTTTTTTTTAATTTTTTTTTTCTCTTCACCTCCCCACATTGTCGCTGTCTCTTGACACCTCTGCTTGCTGTTTTCGTTACTGTGCTTGACTCCCCTCCCCGGCCCATTGCCATCATGTGCTCGCTGCCTGCTAATTAAGACTCAGCCAGCTGTCAGATCACTGAAGCGACCGCTCGAGGCCACCTTTGACCTGGTACTTGGACCTTTCGCCTTCTCGCTTTGCACGTAACCATCGTAGCTGCATGAACGCCTCGCTCGCCTGTTGCGTTGTGCTCGCGCCTGCGGAGACTGCCCATCCCGCGCACAAATGTTGGTGGCTGTTCAGACAGGCTGGGCTGTGCCCCCCCAGGAACCGTCTGAGCACTCCTTTGCAAAGCCCAGAGGAGCTGTGGAGGACACGATGATCTTGGGGGTCTTCATCAGCTCCATGTTTTGGGTTTTTTTTTTCCAAATGGCAGGAACTTGAGTTGTGCAGTGTGATGCTTCGGTGAGGATTTAGCTCGTTAGCTCTGCAGTGTGTTCCTGAGGAAATGGGAGGCATCGGATAGATCCTGCTCCTGCTGCTAAAGCCTGGGCAGCTCTTCTTGATATGCCTGGCAGCATGGCCTTGCCTGGCAGCATTGTGCCCGTTCTGCCCTTCTAAAAGGTGCTTGGGGCTTCAGCACGGCCCAAATCCAGGCCCTCGCTAGTTCTGCCTGTCCCTGGTGTTGATGGGAAGTGCTGGGAGAGGGGTCAGCAGCAAGGGCAGTGATTAGTCCTGGGAGCTGAGGCAGCTGCAAGGCAGGACTGGGATCCCAAGGTCTGTAAGGTGGGTGCACTGCGGTCCATCCACCCAGGGCTTCTCCCCCAGGGCTCCAGTGGGAAAGGGAGCAGCAGAGAGACCTCCCTCTGGGCTGCCTTGTGCTCCAGTCACAGGCACTGCTCTGCAGCTTTTGTCTGCAAGCTCTGCTCCTGTGAGCTGTCTTGGATTATTTCCCACCTCCCACTTATATTTACCTGTCTTCACGATGGTCTTAGTAATGCAGAAACCATCCTCCCAGCCTGCCGTCAGCCCCGGCTCTGCCACGGACGATTCCTTCCCCTTGCAGCTCCCAGCTGCTGGGGTTGGTGCAGCGAACGTTCCCCACAGACGCCGGGTGGGTGTTGGCTCAGGTCAGAGGAGCTTTTACTTATTTTATTTTGCGTTACTTTGTTTTAGTTTCCAGAGCAGAGATGTTAAAATGTCCATTTAACTGCTCTTTGGGGCAAATTTAAAAGAAAGCTTTGGCCAGAGGCGAAACCCTATCAGCAGTTCTGCAGGACGGCTGTTTGCCAGGTAGGCAGCCCGCTTCCCCACGGAGCTTCAGCATCAGGAAATCCTCAGTAGCAGGAAATTTCCAGCACCGCTAGTGACCTGTGCAGGGCCTGGCCGCCCTGTCCAGAGCCGCCGCTCTCGAGGCGTTGGGGCTGGTTGAGAAGGGGAGAGCCTTTTAGCTCCCCTTCCTGCCGACCTCCGCCACAGAGCCAAGCCTGGGCAGATCCAGGGGTCTAGCCAGAAAGGTTAATGTTATTTTTAATAGTCTTCCTGCTCTGGACTTTCTGAATGTTTGCACCTTTTGGGGCTGCATTGTTTCCTCCTCCTGGTGCTGCCAGGGGGACGGGCGCGATTTCAGTCCTCTTTAACGAGGCTCTGTATTTGTTGGCACTTGGACTGAAGTAGCGAGTCCCATGCGGACCCAGCCCCCTCTGCCAAGGTGCTGTGTAAGCATAGAGTGGAAGTGTGGGCTGCTCCCAGGAGATAGGGATCTAAATGGAATTTCGAGGAGCAATTAAACTGTTTGCTGCAAGATTTAATCCAGTTCCTGTCTTGCAAAAAATAACAAGAGGAGGTTAACCAGCACATGGGAAACTTTGACTTAGGCATGTGTTGCATTTTTATCTGTCATTTATGTTGAAAGATTTCCTTCCATGCCAGGCAGAGGAATGACACAAATATCTTGTTCAAACTGTTGTATTCCAGCAGGGATGTGGCTTTCCCAGCCCTAAAACTGGAGGCTGCTTGGCATTTTTGGAGTGGGAATTTTTCAGTGGGATCAGTGTGGACTGTCACTTGGATATAGAATAGCAAAAAAAAATAACCCTGAGCACTAAGGCAAATTGGCTGCTAGTGTTGCACAGCTGTGTAGATGCTCCTACATGGACACAAGGGCAATAAGAAAAGTTAGAAAAAGTTGTTGTTGAATACTGTCACATCAGTGATGATCAGCGCTTGTCCAGAGGGAAATCAGAAGCAACAGGCAGAGGTAAACTGAGCAAACTGATTCTTTGCTGCAAGGATTTGAGGCTCCAGGGGGAATGTGGGCCCTGTGTAGTGACCTGGGAATGGGCCACACAACTTGCAGAGCCATCACTTGCCTCCCCAGGACGTGCTGTCCAGCCCCAGAATGAGGCGCAGTGGTTGGCAGCTGGAGGGCCCTGTCTGCAGGGATGCTCCCTTGGGCATGCTCATCCAGCTGCTGGGATGGCAGCAGGAGACCCAGGAGGCCTCTGTCTCCTGTGCCCGCAGTACTGTGTTACAGAACAGGCCTTCAAGCCAAACACCAGCTGTTTCAATGTGCTGCTCTTTTTGTTTTATTTTTCTTTTTTTGACACTTCTTTGGGCTTCTCCACATGAGATTCTCTTCAGCCATTTCCCAGAGGTGCTCTTAGGGGACAGTAACGGGACCATCATAGCTCCTGTATGTCTCCCTCACTCCCCAGGGGCTGGAGCAGGGCAGGAGAGAAGGTCATGTTAGATAGATGTGGGGTAGATCCTTGTGCCTTGCCATCCTTCAGGCCCGTGGGTGTTCATGTGCTCCCTCTGACCACAACATTGGCCTCGGAAATCATCCCATGTGTAAAGAACCAGGACGTCACAGTCTCCAAGCCTTCAGCTGCTCTGCGTCTGGCACTGCAGTTATGGGTTAATGGGCACTTTGGAGTGGTGACAGTGGCCAACAGGCAAAGAGTCCAAAGTTCATTATGTAGCTGGTGAGCTGCTTTGCTGTAATTAGCCTTTTTTTTTTTTTTTTTTTTTCCTGAGGCAGATTTTGAAAGTGAAAAAATGTTTTGCAATCAGGCGTAGTAAGAGTGAATTTAAGCAGCAAGTTCTTCAGCTGCTATAAACCTAGAAAACATCTCTGAAGTAAGTGGAGCTACCGGAGTTTCGGCAAGCTTAGATCTGTTCTGTGCCTGGAAGAGGATTCATGGGGCCACCGTTAGTAAGCAAGATGTAGTTACTGTCACGTTAAACATAGGCGTCAATGAGGCCTCCCCAAGAAACAGAAACACACAGCGCTCTCCCTAGAAGACCTCATCCTAAAATATGGATCCTAATTGAAAGATTCTGGTGTCTGTTTCTGAGAAAGCTGGCCCATATTTGAAGTGCTGCCCCTGATGCTAGCCAGAAGAAGTCTAGAAAGATGTTGTGTTATGGCCTAGTTCTAGTACTGAAGGTCTGCTGGCATCAGTAGAGGATGGGTGCATGTCTGAGGGCAGTTTGCAAAAGCAAATTCTACTTCTAATTTTCTTCTTTTTAATATTTAAACTACCCAAAAGCCACTGTATGAACTGAGATAGCATGGAGTGGCATTTTGCTTGGAAGTAACTTCCTTAACATTTCGCAGATGAGCAGTCTCCTATAGCAAATTAAATTTTAAGTGTAACCTGTTTCTAGATGGTGACAGCTGTTGTAAGCTTTCAGTTGTATTCTGTTGTGTGTTTCTCTTCATGATACTTTCAAAACTCCTTCCACGTATCCTTTCTTAAAATTTCTGTGTGTTTGTGGTCTTAACCCTTCATTAGCCAAGCTTCCTTCATTCCCCACCTTTTGCTGTCACTCATCCATTCAAAAAAACTAGGATAACCCCACTTTTCAGCCCTGGCTTTGCTCCATGATATGGAACACAAGTAGGCAGAAATGACCTGATTCTGCATGACTTCCACGTGCGTAAATCTCATTGACGTCAATGGGAGTGTTACATGCAAAAGGACTGCAGGGCATAATTAGAAAGGACCCTTTTCTATCACAATGTGAAGAAAAAAAAAAAAAAAAAAAAAAAAGTGGTTTCTGCTTTGGTACAATGAAAAGCTGTAAATCATTAGAAACATTCCTGTCTCCTAAGAACCTGACATACTACTTTGTTGTTGAGACATGCTTCATGAATGATGAGTAACTCGCTGAGAGAAGTTCCTGAGTTGGGTTAATGCCTTTTACCAAGTCTGATCTTGAAACGGGTTTGACTGGCTGGAAGAAGCACTGTGGGGTGATGGAAGCAAGCGAGAGGATTTGCTGGCTAGCGAGGCCCACCCAAATCTTGCTCGAACAGCAGATATGTCGATGGCTTTTCCACTGGTGTTAATGAGCAAGCAGTATTTTACTGTTGGAGGCTGCCTTGTAGTGCTGTGCTCCTAGAAACTGGGAGCAAGTCCAAATCTGCTGTTCTCGAGCTGTGCAGCTGTTGCAAGCAGTGGAGAATCTGGCCTATTCTTGACTCTGTCGTTCAGCCTCTCTGACAACAAGGAGAGATGCATTTTACCATGAATGTGACATTCTGTGTGTAATTGGCACCAGCTACCCCGTTAGCACCCGAATGCCTAGGTCACCTGCATACAAATGGGCCCGCTCCCACACAAGCGCACGAACATATAGGCAGGTATCGAAATAAGCAGAGGCAAGCATCCTGTATTTTTTTCCATGGCATTTGTTGCTTATGCCAGTCTTTTTGTTTTAAAATAGTTTTCTACTCTACTTCTTTTAGATGGTATATTTTATTTCTTAATGCTTGTTGCCTGCAACTGCTTTTTGTGGTACCCTGCTGAGGAGATTGCTTCTCCCCTTCTTCCTCCTCCTTCTTTTCCTCTGTGCCTAAGTCAGTCCTACCAAAAAGCTCCCTTAGTGTTTCTCCTCATTCTGGACTCTGCCCCCTTCTCCTGATGCATTTACTAACTGCTTACCTAGTGAAGTTGTGTTTTCACTACCACTTTACCTGTGTTTTAGCTGCTCTTCTGTTTCCCAGTCTAGCTAAATTGACCCACTTGCAGGTGATTTACAGCCAAGACCCCCCCTCTATTATTTATTGCATGCTTTATCTACACTTGTTTGGTTGGCTGGGTTTTATTCCACTTGTCTTTAATGATTGCCTCATCCACAGGCCCTGCCGCCTGGTGCACTTCAACCTTTACCAAAGAGGCCAGCACTTGAAAAAAACAATGGTGCCACCACAGTCTTTAACCCAAGCGTTTTCCACTACCAACAGGCTCTAGCCAACATGCAGTTGCAACAGCCTACGTTTATCCCTACAGGTAAGTGTCTCCCTGCTTTCCTCATCACATCGTTGCTTTCCTCTTATGACCTAGAGATTGAGCTGCTGAGCACAGCTTTGTAGGAGTCCTTAGCAGAATATCGTTAGTGTGTGTAGTTTCATTGTAAAAATCCATGGAAAGTTAATGTTTGTTGTTTGACGTTTTTCCTTCACCCACTACAGTCCGGAGCTTTTGACACGTAAAGATCCCTTCTTAGCCTTTTTTGTTTCGTTTTTTAAGCAGTCAAGCTAAGAAAAATGTCTGCATGTTTCTTGAATTCATACTTCCTGTTTCTTCTCCTTATGGTTCAACTAGTTAATCCCAAATTAATTCTTTGACTCTTGTGTAGCACTGTCATGGACTCATGTTAAAATGTTTGGTGGGTCTCCGTACAAAACAGCCTGCCCGCTTTAAACTGCAGGTATCTTTCTAACCTTGGGTCTCTGTGACCGACATATTCCAGCAGCCACGATGTTTATAGGGGGAATGGTTTGTCTTCTGTAAATAGGAATTACATAATCCTCTTTAAAGACATATTTTTTCCCCCTTGCCTGTCTTTTGAGCAGTACGATAGCCTAAGCTTTTTAAAAGCAATTTAACTCCCCAGCTTTTATTGTACCTTTCAGGTCTCAGAGTAATATTGAAAGATGCAGTTCAGTAATTCATACAGAAATCGAAATATTGACTTGGCAGATGTGACTGCTGACTAGCCAATTAACCTGCATTCACTGCAGCCAAATGAAAAACAAAAACTGCATAGAGTAGTAAGTATTACAAATGGCTGAATTAGGAGTATTCCAGAGTTGCTGGCTCATTTTTAGTATCATTATTTTCATTGTGGGGCATCATATGAAAATGAATGGCAGAATTTTTTAATGTTCATTGCTGCATTCATTTGCAAACAATATCTATAAAAATACACATAGTGCTTCTCCTAGCTGGCCCCTTGAAGTGAAATGGGTTTGAGCCTTGCTCTTACTCTTCTTTTGAATCAAGGGAAGACTGAGTCCAGGGAGCTGAGGCTCAAACCCTCTAGCTGTTTGGCCTGTGTACCAATGCCATGAGAGCACTTGGGGATGCTCAGGGTTCATCACTTGCCAAAGCGTTTTCTTCCAGGGAAGCGATGCGTGCACGCGAAGATGGAGGGAGAGACTTGAGCAGGAGGTCTCCTCCCTTGGGCTTTGTAAAGTGCTCTTAGAAGGGAAGGGCTGAGCTGACCTTACAGCAACTCTTTGAGATGCCAGAAAAAAGTATTTCCTCCCATGGGGTGACTTTTTCTTTTCTATCTGGTTTCCTGACACCAGGAAGTTTTGAGCACCTCTAGAATGTCAAGTCATTGAGCTGACAACACATTCCAGCTCCTCGAGGTCACAGGCTCCAAACCTGACGTAGAGAAGGCATATTTCTGATGCAAGTACCATAAACTGTTTTTTACCCAGAACTCTCACAATCCTGTCTCCTGGTCCCATTAATGGCATTGGAATTAGTCGTGGAGCTGATGTGGAACAGCTCTGTTTGCTGGCACCTGCTCTTGTCTAAGGACATTAGCTCTGGTCAGAGAAGCAAAATGTCAGTCAGAGAACTGGTCTGTGATGAATCTACCTTGGTAGATAAATCTACCCTTCCTCCAGCATCAGGTCATGATTTTGGTCTCAGCCTTTGAAGTTCTCTTGAAAGCTAAGCAGAGAAGTGGCAGGTGGCGGATTGTATTATAGGGAGAGGAAAAGAGCTCCTGTTTTTCTTAGTTTCTCCTGTTCAATTATCAAGAGATCAGTGTCATGGTTTACCCCTAGGGGGAAAGTCGGTGTGTATAGGCAACAGCATCATCAACTAGAACTGTTTCAAGTCCGGAAAAAAACTGCCTCTTTCAGCTTAAACTAGAGACTTTGAATCCCAGCCTCTGCTTGCAGGAGTAAATTGTTTTTGGAAAGTCAGTTTTAACATGAGTGTGCTGTTCCTCTAAGGGCAACTCGATGTCTGCTGCTCAGAAAGAAATCAACACACCTTATACCAAAAAAAACAAAACAAAACAACAACAAAAAAAACCCAAACACAATCCTGTTCTGTAGGTTAGATCACATCTTTTAGTACCTGGGTGGGAGAAGAAATAAATTCTCTACCCAAGAATTCAAGAATTAATTTGGTTTGCTACGATCTCTTAAAACTGAGTTTAAACTATTTATGTATCAATATGCAGAATCTGTTTTGCATGTGCTTAAATACTGAATGCTGCAAAGAGAATACCTGCTTTTTAGTTAAAGTGATTTCTAACACTGAAGCTTCACTAATGAAATATCCCTTTTGTTCATCTTTCCACGCTTCAATGCATGGTGTGCAGGGTCAGTTCTGTGCATGACACCCACTGCAAGCGTTGGTAGGTTTTTCTACACAAACTTCTCAACTTTTCCTAATCTGAAAGAGACAGCAAGATAGTATGCATCAGTGAGAACCTGGGTGGCTGAGTGGTGTGACTGTCTATTCACTGTCTTCTTTGAGGCTTAAATGGTTGTATCCCTTTTAATTTCTGTACAGTGCAGTGTTTCATGTGACTAATAAGAGAATCTGAGGTGATACTTTCCCTCCCTTATTTAGTTCTGCTGCAGGGACAAAAATTTGTCAACTGAATATATCTTTACAACCTATTTAAGTCATCCAGGAAAAGGAACCAGCAATGGAAGTATCCTGTTGGTTAATTTTTATATCAGGCATGAGGTGTGCTAGAGTTTGGATTTTTCGTTGTCCTTCTGAGGATATTTTAAGAGAGTAGTTCGATGAAGTAATGCATCTAGGGTCAGCCCCTTGGCCAGAAAGAGCTCTGTTTGAAGAGCAGGAGAAGCGGAGCTTAACCTGGACCAGTCACGATTCATCTCTCAAGGTGTCCGTGAGGTGCCGGCTGTGCAGGGAGAAGGACCTGTAAGGAAGTGACAGTGTGTGTGTGCCCCGGGATGCAGCAGGGCAGAAGGGCTGGGGACAATCTCTGGGCAGCTGCAGGAAGCCCGTGGGCTCAGGCTCAGGCTCGTGTCCTCACAGGGAGCCCGTGGGGGCTCCGGGGAATGTTTCCTTGGAGCTGCTGGCACAGCAGCGTGGGGCAGCACGGAGCTCTCGTCCTCCAGCCGAGACTCCGCAGGGCCGCGAGCATCTCGGTGCGTGCCCGCTCCGGACGGAGCGAGGGCAATGGGAGCAGCAGTGCCGGGAAAGGGGCAGGGCTTTCACAGAGCTGTTTGGGAGCAACCTGCAAGTCAGTAGCTCTGGCAGAAAGAGCTAAGCGCTCCGCTGTCCAACTTCTGTGTCCCTGTGGACTGATTTTTCCACCCAAGAGTGACCGCTATGGCGGTAGCAGAACAGCGTTACCCCACTGTTGAACCCCGTGATCATCCCTGCAGGCAGCAGCTCCAAGCACGACCGGGCAGCCAGGTCTGGTGGACTCTGGTGCCTCGGGACGACCCCCCTCTCTGCCTCCTCCGGGCCTCGTGCTGCTTTCTTTGGGACATGACAGTTCCAGGGACCTCAGGGGGGCCCATAACTGGCCAGGTATGGCTGGTGGGGTTCCCAGCTGGTTCCCCCTCCATCCCTTGGAGAAGGACCTAGGTGGGGCCATCAGCTCCTAAGAACCATCTGCCACCCCACTCCTGGCTCCCTCTGGCCAGGAGAAACTGGTGGCTACAGGCAGGGGAGCGATCCTTGGCAGTGTCCCTGCTTGGGATCTCACCGTGCTGAGGACAAGGTGCCAAGACACCCGTGGTGCCCAGCTTGGTCTGGACAAAGAGCCAGTACGGAGAGCCCGTCCTGACTGCCGGCTGCGCGGAGGAGCCGCGTGTGCGGGAAGGGCAGCTCTGTGGGCGGGCAGGAGCCCCAGCGCGGGCAGTAGCGTGAGGACGAGAGGGACGCGGAGGCCTCCAGAGCAGGTCCTGCTCGCAGGGGACACAACCCGCCTGCTCGGAGCCTCGTGGCCGCAGCAGGACCCGCGGCGGGGGACAGCGGCCCGGCCTGCGGCGCTTCCACGGCCGTGGCCACCGTGCGAACGGCTCCGCAGGTGCCATTTTGGGTGCTCTTCCCACCATAGCAGAGTCTCAACCGAATCATTTCCCTCCTTTTTCATCCGTGGCCCCAAGGAGGGGCAGCGGGTTGGGGGGGAGAATTCTGCCGAACCCCTAGGACCGCGTAGCGGAAGGGAAGCGTGAACGCGCACGGAGGGCGCTGGGGCCGCCCCGCGCCGAGGACCAGCCCCGGGTAGCAGAAGGGCGAGCGAACCCCTGCAACGGGGACGCCGCAGCCGCGGGAGCCGCCTTGCCCGGCCACATCCCAGCCGTGCCGAGAGCCTCTCCTGCCAAGGCGCTCCCCGAGGGGCCGGGTGGGCTGGCGCGCTTGCCAAAACGTCCCCGTCCCGTCCCCGCCACAAAGCAAGCACCATGCGCTGGCTGCCTCTAACTCCCCACGGGTGCGAGCTGCCGTGGGCTTTTGCTAGCACGCCCGCCCCCCTCTCCCTCCCCCTTGGAAATCTGGCCCGCGGAGTCTAATACATCATTGTTCTGCTTATAAATGTACTAAGTGTTGAGAATGTTTTGGTTTTTTCCTTAATTATAATTGTAATTGGCTTCTCCCCTTCTCTCTTGTTTATTTTTTTTCCCAACGCTGTCTTGCTTTGCACTGTGATTGCATGCTGCGCCCCGATGTATCCTTCATGACGATGTCACATGGCTTGTTGCTGCGATTCCTGCCACGCCCCCAAAAAATCCACCACATGTTGCCATGGTTACATAACCGCTCCACCCTCCCGTATGTCGCTTCCATGGTTCCCTTCCGAAAAAAGTGCCCATGATGCACGGTGCTACGCCCACCACTGTGTCTGCAGCAACAACTCCTGCCACCAGCGTCCCCTTCGCTGCAACAGCTACCGCCAATCAGGTTTGGCCCTTTCAATGGCTTTCTTTCACGTGGTGAGGTCTCGAGGGCACGGCGGCCCCGCGCGGCGTCCCCCAAACCACCGGCATCGTCCCGCCGGCCGCCCCTTCCCCCAGGGATGCGGAGAGGGGGGTCGGGCCGTGTGCTCCCTCCGGCCGGCCCGGCGGGAGCCCTAGGGATGGGCGGTCGGCAGGGACGGCCGGTGCCTCCGGTTCTTGGGATGGGCACCCGGCTTCTTCGAAACGGCCCCGATCCTGGCGGGAGGGGGAAAGAACAAACGAAATACAAAGCCAAAAAAAGGCAAAAAGATGGTAAAACGCCCCAAAGATGCTGTCGCGCAAGACCCCGCAGCACTTCTGCTTTCAGTCGCGAGCAGAAATACCACCTCGAGCATCCTTCCCCGTGGTATTTTGGCATGGCCTGTCCTGGCTTGAAAGTGGAAGTGAAAACACAAAGCAGCTTCCCCACCCCGACGCTGCCACGAGATTGGATTCTAAAAACAGAACAAAAATCTAAAAAAGGAGGGAGGGCAGGGGTGACACCGCGATGATTCGAGCTTATTGAGATCAGAAACATCGCCCATCCGTACAGAAGTTCCTCTGGATGTGCAGTACATGCTGTTGTGGCACTGCCTTCAGTGTAAAGGATTTCATGCATGTTTGCCTAGCCATAATTCTCTCCAAAACTTCCCTCTGCGGATACTGAGTTGTGATGGCTGCTTCCGCACCAGTCCTGAACTGTATACGCACAATCTGTCCTGGTGATGCTTCTTGATAATTTGGTGTGCCACAATTGTTTTTTTTTTCTGATTAGACAAGGGAAATTTCAAGCAGAAGGACTTTTCCTTTCCCCCGATACTATTTTTGCATTTTTATTCAGCTCTTCGTCACGCTCTCGAGTTCAGAGTGATTGCAAAGAAAAGCGGGTGTCATTTTATTCTCTGGGACACTGTTAGCAATGCTGATGGGCAGTAATTTCTCAGGCTGGAGAACAAGCTAGCCCAAGGTCGTAAGGCTTGCAGTTGAAATTTGGCCTGTGTAAGTCCTAGGCAGTGCTTTACTGCTTGCAGTAGGTATTGCTGTTCTCTCTCCGTGCTTCGCTGTTATTTTCAGGTAGACAAGGTCCTACTTGTGCCGGTCACGAGAAGAAAGCTGCGCAGTGTTCCTCTATGGCTCTATGAGTCCTGTGCTCCTTCGGCCAGCTAGTTTCAGGGCATTTCTCCATCTTTCTTACTGTCTATGGAGTTTAAACTCCCAGGACAACCGCCACCTACTCCACGAGGCTTTAGTAGCCATGCAACTGCATTGTACTTAATGCGTGGCAAAATAGAAACATCTTGGGAATAGATCCTGTTTTCTAAGGCACTGATGTACTTACTAACCTGAAACTGAAGACAGAATGAGCTCAAGACAATGTTTTAATGTGTTGTGTTGTCTGTTTTTTTTCACTGTAGATATCCCAGTTATCAGTAGATGAACTGAGTAGCAGCATGTTTGTTTCACAGATGTAGAAGTTCCCGATAGAACAGTAAGTTCCTTTTCGGTATTACTCTCTTTGGTCGATCGCTTTCCCCGAGGGCACTGCCTCCTCCAAAGGGGCACAGGGACTGACCCTGCAGCCCCCTGGGGCTCCAATTCCTGCCAACTCAACTGAAATCCTGCAGGTGCAGCAGGGGTATGGAGCAGCCCCTTTCCAGTATGTAGTGTTGCCTTGTGCCTAAAATCCCTGCTTTAGGATGCTCAAAGCCTCCCTTCCTGCATCCTCCCGCAGTCTGATGGTTGTGTTTACGGCTGCCCAGGCTCTGGGCAGCTCTAGCTGCCTTTCTGTGCATCAGGGATTTGTGCCCTTGATGGTAGAGTCTGTTTTCCACAGAGATCTGTGGATGTTGTTAAGAGCAGCATGAATGCACAGCAGCGTATCCTTCACCCCGCTTGCAGATCCTGATTTTCCTTAGGTGCTGGGTTTCTCTGAGGGGGAATAATGGAGGAGCTTGTCTTTTTTTTTTTTTTTTTTTTGATTTACACAATATAATTTTACAGCCTGAGCAGCATTGTCATTTTTCTATTGCTTTTATTCGTAAATGGTAGCTAATGTTCACGAGAGAAAATCCCTTGGGAGTTTCAGTTCATTGCTGTGTTTTTACCCCCAAGAGACTAAAGAACAGTTCAGCTCGTTCAGCAGGAGGTCACCAGACTTTGCCAGTGCAGGCCATTTAATATATACAGATGCACAGTCCATATCTCCCTTAGGTCATGGATTACAGGCAAGTACTTAAATGCTGGAAATAAATTTGGCAGGCAGTTCTCTAATTATGTCTTCAGCAATAGACAGAAGTTATTCATGTTGGTGGTGGCCATTATCTCTTCTGACCTAAATAAACTGTCCTCTATTTATATGACCTGCCAAATGTGGCCATGTATCCCTCTTGGTAAAGAGGTGAACGCTGAACTATCTCCATTAGCAAAAATATTCTGCAGTGGACTGCATACTACTCTCCTAAACACTAAGCACAATGACAGCTGTCATTTTAAACCCTTTTTGCACCACATGCAAACCAGTGTGTTCCACCCGAAAGGGGATGATTTGCATTAAAAAAAAAATATATATATATCTTTTTTGAGGTCTTTGAGATTGTTTCCAGCATTTATTTCCGGACACTTCTTATTTTCTTAATTCTTTTCACTTTGATGCACTGTGTGTCAGTAGTTAACAGTGGTCTCAGACGAGGCAAGGAAAATCCATGGGACTGTATTTCTTCTACAAGCAGGGAGCGCAGCACAGTCTGTCCAAATAAAGCATCAGCAGTTCTGTTGAGGAATGAAAATCCCTTGTCTGAAATGAGTAGGGCAAGTTGGAATTTGATGGGATTTCTTGGGGCTCAGGCTGCTGGGCCTGGAGAGTGTCTGGGTTGGATAGTGAGCCTGTTCTTCGCGTGGGAAACCCACCCCGCAACCCACCCGTGTGCAGGACCCAGCGCCGTGCCGGAAGCGCTCGTCCTCTCCAGGCCTCGCAGGGACATAATTCACCTTTGCAGACTGGCAGAAAAGGGCTCTTTCCTCCAGCTTCCGCAGAGCCATTGGTGACCATGTCCACGCAGGAGCCTCAGTGCTCAGATCTCAGTCCTGGGCTGTTACCCCTCAGTGCTGGTGCATAAATTCCAAGCCAGCAGATCTCTCGGGCATGCAGCGTTTTGTACTGCCGCCTGACTCTGTGAAGTTGGGCATGTGCTCAAGTGTTTTGCGAGGTAAAGGCCTTGGTCAGCGTTCTGCAGTGCTGGGGGGCAAATTCCCCAAGCAGACGTGAGCGGGAGCTCGGTTTTAAAAGCATTTGTGGCTCTGGCAGATGTTTTTTCCCCTATGGTTGGCAAAGTGCTGTCTAACCCAGCCCTTCAGGCGCCAAGAACATTGTCACCTTCAAAGGAGGGTTTTAAAAGTAAGGCCAGGAGAGGTGACTTGCTCCCAGAAGGGGGTCACTTGAGCACGGGGTTTCCGTGGCTGTATCTCATCTCTGGGCCTGATTTGCCTTGGGCTCTTGGCTCCTTCAGGCTGGCATATTAAAGTGAGTATCTGTGGCTTTTGTAGAGGGATTTGGAAGCTAACAGCAGTTAGGGATTCCTTCGTCCCTCTCGTTAGTCACTCCCCACCTGCTGTTTTTTCTCCAAAATGAAACTATTAGTCGCCCACCTCCCTATTTCACAATTTGCTTCATCCCTGTGTGTTAAAAGCACTGGAAATGGAAAGGCGTAAGTGCAATTTAAAGAGAATGCCAAGTTTGTTATTAGCTCTTAAGTCAGAAAAATAAGGGAATAAAATGTTGTCTGCAACCTGAAGGAAACCTCTTGGTTTACCTCTACAGTAAAGATAGAGATGGATCTTATTAGAATGACTTTTATGTAAAGAAAAAATCCTCCTCTTTCTTACCCTTTCTTTGTTGTTGTTTTTTCTTTCCCCTCCAGCAGACCATATTGAAATTCTGAACAGTAAAATTATGGAGCACCAGGACTTCTTGGTGGGAAGCTGCGCATGGCCTTTCTGTATATACCCCCTCTTCCCTCTATCGTTCTCCACCACCTCTACAGTAAGCCTGTTGCAGCCTACATGTTAACCAAAAACTGATCAATGGGAATGTCAAAAAAAAAAAAAAAAAAAAAAAAGAAAGAAAAAAAAAGCACTATAGAAACAATTAACAAACAACGCTCTGTTATATGAGATATACAAGTAGGAAATTATAATAGACTTTTATAACACATTACTTTAACACACTTAATCATTTTATGACTACCATCCTGATAAGTGCATCTGCACAGCGGACTGTTGGTTTACTGTATACTATCGATGGATAAATGTTTGTCTTGTTTTTAAAGTGTTATCTTACTGTTTTGTTTACATCATAGTCTATTGATTTGTTTTAAAGTGTACATCATTATCAAGTGTACTCAATACCATTTTTTCATTATTGTTATGTCTTAAGTTTTCATATATTGTAGGTTTTATGGGATTTTGTTTTTTTTACTAAAAATGTTATTGTGGGAAACAGGAATTATGTGCTTGAAAAACACGACATAAGAATGTTCTGCCCTTTTCTAGATTTTGCTGTTAATGTCAGCTACAGTTGATGTGTTAAATGTTCCTTTTATCATGTAAAATTTGCCTTCAGATAGAGTCTCCAAAATTTCGTACAAATGACAGGAAAGGACAGTTGTCATTTTAGTCCAGTTCAGGGTACTTTTTTAAATACAGCAAGCTGATTCTGGAAATGTAGAAAACAAACCCACAACCTGCACTCGGTGAAAAGTAAGGTGACAGGAAGGATTTGCTCAGATTGTGGAAATCATCAAGGAATTTCTGCAGTTCTGTTGTACATTGAAGTGCATTCTCAGCTGCAAATGGCGCACAATCTTTCTTGCTATTCTCATGGTGCAGTCAAAAAAAAAGAAAATAGATGGATAAGTGAGAGAGCTTCATTTGGGCAAAGATGCTTTTGCATTGGAGAGGAACAAACACCAACTGTTAGCTGCAAAACGTACAGCTGGGTTAGGCCCTAACCATGGCTTTGCCCAAGCTGGTGGTAGTGTGCAGGTGCGCTTGTTTCCCCCCAGCATCCTGCAGCATTTCAGCCTGCAATGTTATGTGGCTCATCTTGACATTTCATCAGCATGCACCAATTATTTACTCACCATTTTCCTTAAGCTGGTGATATTTCCCAAGACCTCTGGCCCTTTAGCGCAAGCATAAGCAGTAACAAGCAAAGGCAGCAAATCTAAACTTAAGCTTTCCACCGCACGAGGATGTTCTTTTTAATGGAGTTCCTGTAGGTCAGTGGATGTGTTTTGGCATCTTCTTGATCAAGAGCAATGTTTGCCGCACAACAAGGGCTAGTTCTCAACACCTCCTTTTCATGCTTGCGAATCAAACGATTTCCAGCCCGTCATTACGCTGCGTTGCTGAACAGCCTGGCTACACAGTGCATTTGACTTGAGGACACACCAAATTCATCCCTATTGTAGCTCTCTAATGTCATTGGCACTATGGAAGAGGTGGATTTGCTCCTGTAAATCTGTGAACTTCAGAGAAGGATAAACTGCTTGGCGAAAGAGAATCATTATTAAAACCAAACAGGAGGCAAGTTCCTGGTGTCCGGAGGGTCTGCACCCTGAGCTCACCATGGTCCTGTGGGGTGCAAATTCCAACAACCAGATCATGTTTTCCTTTCAAACTTCCAAGGCTTTGGTTAGAGAATTTCCTTGCCCCCTCTCCTCCAGAGTGAGTACAGATACATGGCTAGAAATGTATTTATATGGGCCACAAGCGATAGAGGGGCCTGCAAGGTGGTGTGCCCCAGCCCAGGCTGTGACCATCTGCCGTGGAGATTTCTTCATAAGCGAGAACCTCGGACGAGTCCAGTTCAGAAAAGCCTTGAGCCGGTAGAAATCTCTCCATTCATTTCAGCAGGCTCTGAACCAAATGCCGAGAGAGGGAAAATACCCCCCGCAGCACTCGCTCCTGGGCCTCACGTTGTGACGAGTCGCTCGCGTCCGTAGCTGTTTCACAGCCATCGGCGGTCAGAAGCAGACAGTGTTGCCTGAAATCAGTGACTCTCATTTATATTGGCTACTGCATACCTGTTCTTTTAACCACTGAGTTTCTGTTTCCCAAAACCATAACATTGTTAGTGGAAAAAGTGGATTTGAGTACTTCCTGTTTGAAATAATTTGTGTATCAAAATGGGTTTTGCACAACCTGTGCCAGTGCCTCAACAAAGAACAGAGCTGATCTTCTTAAGCCAGAAAGGATGCATTCAAGCTTGTATGGCTTTATGAGTTAAAGGAGGTTGGAACTTTTTTCAGTGCTAAATGGATTTTTGTATATCTTGACACTTTGATGTAACCTCCTATTTTATTTATCTACTTAAACATCTGGCATAGATGTGCATAGAATGTAAACCTAGAATACAACTGTTTTCACGTCACATTTAAAGCACTGAAAAAAAAAAAAAAAGCATTTAAGGATTATTTTTTATTAAAGAGGTCCAATGAGGGATGTTCAGGGTAGTTATACTAGGTGCCACAACAGTTTTTATATTGCTGGCAAATTTAGCGTTAATTTGTAAATGAGTTTAAGGAAAGAAAAGCTTGAAGCACTAAACTTCACCAAATTCAAAACAATCTCGGCAAAAAAATGCCATTTTGAGGTAGCACTATTTAAACTAGTTGTGCAATGACTTGCTCTAATTTTCTTTGTTCAAGAAAGAAAAAAAAATAAAAATCAGTCGCCAGACTATAAATTTCCTAAATAGACTATTACAAAGTCACCGAGCTAGTTAGTGACTCTAAACAAATGTCATAAAAGCATGAATATCATCCTTTATTTGACAAGAGATGTATGTAAGTTTGTTTAAATCAATATAATTTTAGTGACATTTTTATAAGCTTCCCACTTTCCATGAACCTATATTTTTTATTTATCCAAAGTTATTTCTCTTTGTCCATTTCTCTCAGCCTTATGCAAACAATATGCAAGAAATGCTGAAACTTGGATAAAACGGGTCATGCAGAGGGAAAATGAAAGCTGAGATTGATCATTTTCACAAAAAAAAAAGAAAAAAAAAAAGGTTGTTAGTAGTTTCAATAAAAAAATACTACTACTAAGCTGTAACATAAGCAGACAATAAAAGAGGGATTTAAAATAAAACGGATTCACAAAACTATTAAGATTATTTTTGTTAAATACAGTGTTTTTAGTCATTTGGAACCTGATTCACAATCAACTGTGTTTTTTAGTTGGAGATTCCTAGCTGATGATTTTTGGCTTTGTATTTTTTTTTGCATCGTGGTGTTGTAGACATGGTTGCCTCCGCGGCCAGCCCCGGTCCCCAACGCTCTGACGCACTTTGCTCCCTGCCGTAAGCGTCGTCCCGCGCCGCCCTCGGCGCCTCTCTCCCCCTGCCCGGCACTCTCGGAGCGCATCCGGAGGCGCCCGTGTCCCGCGGGACACGCGTGCTCCCGCATCCCGACTCCGGGCCCTAGGGCAGCTCCAGGACGCGCTCGTACACAGAACCGTGGCGAAACTGGAGTCCTCGTTGGGTTTTTTTTTTCTCTCTTTTAATCCCTTGTACATTTCACACACATGCAAATTGAAAAAGGTGAAATTTATGAGGAAAATCTAATTTCCCATTCCTGTTGAATGGATTTAGTTTGATATTGACCTGATTTTACCACGTGCCTGTTGAAGGCCTTAGAGTATATACTGTATGTTAAAGACTGTAATAACTTTAAAAAAAAAAAATAGTTGATAGCCTAATCCAAATGTAAATATAGCTACGACACATTGTTCCTAGGCTACAATGCATTAATTCATGTCATGTATTCTCATTTCTTTACCATTAGTTTTTAAGGTCTTCATTATTGCTTTTTTGATATCTTTAGTAACTAATGAATTTAATTTTGAAGGAGAGTTAGAGAAAGTTTAAAGTTTTTACCACATGTACTCAACCCATTTAGTTATATTCTAAACCAACACTGAAGCATGGTAAGGTATAGAATCCAGTCCATAACTAGTTTGTATAGTTTACAGTTTAAGAACAAAATTAACTTTGTATGTAACTCCTACAATGATAGATTCATTGTTAACTAATTATATTAAGTTGTTGTTGCTATGGCAACAAAACTACAACATGGCTACCTTTGTATACATTATTTGTGAAATTTTCACATGTAAATTAAAAGTGATGTGTAACAGTATGAGCTTGTTAAAGGTACAGTTCGATACTGTCAGATAAAGATATGATTGAATATTTTTAAAATCCCAAAGTCCCATGTGAACGCTGAAATTTGTGTCTTTACGTCACTTTTTCAGTCAAGAAGTTTACAACACATGGATTTAGAGTCAGGTTTTATAGCTTGTAGAAATTGTTGTGTGGCAAGGGTTATTCCACAGTATTTTAACTTTGAAAACACGGCAACCTGCACCCACGACGTAGTGACTGCTCTCCCTTCCATTTCATGTCCATTTGCATTGTGGCGATTCCGAATTGATCCGTTTCAGCACTGTAGCTCTGCTTGCGATTTATTTTCATTTCTGTTTTTTTGCCTCAAATTGAACACTCACATGATTATGTTACGATCAGGGCTAAGTAATTAAACATGTAACTATTTTAATACTAATTTATATTAGCAAAAACTGTACATAAGAAAAAAAAAATATTGTGGAATGACCCCTTAACAGTGTTGAAGATACAAATATGCTGCAGTTAAACTGATTCAGTTAGTGTACGAATGTGTGAGACACACCTTTTTTGCACTTATGTACATAGTCCACGAAAGAAATCCTTGGAACTTATTTTGAATATAAAAAGTCTGTAATAATACAGGAAAAGTTTGTAAAAGAGATAGGTATTACTAAGGCTTTGAAAAGGAGGAGTTTTTTGCTATAAAACTTATCTGAAAGCATGATGTTGCTTTGCTGTTGTAAAAGCTTTGTAGTTTGCCATAGCTTATTATACAGCAGACTGATAACAGGTCAGCTCCAACCTGCAGCACGGAGAAATGGGAAACAGTGCTTAATTAATCGGTAAGGTCACTAGCAAAGATTTGAATTTATTTTATTTTATTTTATTGCTTTTCACTCAGCCTGCATTTCTAAACACACCCTCGGCCATGGTTTTGGGAAGCTCTTTCCTCTGCGAATCCCCTCAGGCCCGCGGGGTCTGTGGTGGTGTAGACACCTTTCCCGAACACCTCGCCCTGTCTCCGGCGGGACGCGTTTGTCGGGTGTAGGTGGCGGCCGCTGCCGCGAGACGTGGACGGTTCAGAGCAGCGTTGAGCTGTCGTCGCTGGCCCTGCTGGGCTTTTTGGCCCTTCGGGGTAGTCCGGCCGGCTGGAAGCGGCCCGTGGGCACGGGAAGGATGGCGGTGCTTTCAGGCTGTCTCGGCGCCGTTGGCTCCAGCGGCCGGATGGGCTCGCGCGGCGGAGCTGTTGGTTGGATTTGGGGGTGCGGCGGGGAAGGCATCGGGGGGCATCTGCTGGGGCTTAACCAGGCAGGAGAGCGGGGTCCCGGCCTGTCTCCTTGCCGCGAGGAGCTCTGCTCCTCCTCCTCCTCCCGGAGCGAGCTGGATCCCGGCTGCCTTTGGAGGACGAGGAGGATGCTCCGTGACGGCGTGCGGGGAGGACGGATGGAGCAGCCAGCGTCACCTCCTCTCCCACAACGGTCCCAAAGTTCCGATGGCTCCAGCTGTGGCCGGCGCGGGAGGGGAGCAGGGAGCGGCGCGCGTTGCTCCGTGCGCTCCGCGCGCTCCGGGGTGTGTGGAGCTGGGCTGGTGGGGTCCTGCCCCCCGGGCCATTCCAGGGGGGAGGCTGTGTCCGTGCCCGCCAGCTGTGCCCCCGCAGCACAGCTGGCGGCAGCCGGAGTCGCGCCCGGATGGCGCTAGTGGAGCCTTCCTGGCACACGAGGCCGCGGGCTGGCTGGGCGCTGCGGGCGCTGCCTTCCCTCGCTCCAACTGCAGGGACTGGGAATTTGCGGGAGAGCCAGGGTCCCTGCAAACACCGCTCGCCCAAGTGAGCTATTGCCCAGTCTTGACCTATTTGTCTTTCATTGGAATTAGGACGGTTTTGCAAAGCTGAAGCCACCGGATTGGCTTCCAAAAAGGCGGCTGGTTTTGCGGCGAGGCAGGTCCCAACCCCTCCCGGGGAGCTGAACCCCCCGGCACCGCTGGGGCTGGTTTAAATATATTTAATATTAAATAATTAGCTAGTTCTAGCCACCGTGCCGTTGAGGCTGCCCTTCACTGTAACCGTTTTTTATAATCAAACTCATTTGCATCCGTAGGATTAGGAGAGAAAAATATTTTGCACTATGTGAAATGAATCGTAGTTGGTGAAACTTCTTCTCATTGGGGTAGGAGTCCAGTGCTGCCCTCCCTGCTCAAATCTTTGCTAGTGATCTTGACTGTCATCTTCTATCATCAAAAATAACTCTGTATGCCTCTCAAATGAGATACTTAAACATGCAAAAATAACACAACTATTAAATAAAATGAAGTTATTTTTTCCAAACACACAACAGAGAGAATTACCTGACACCGAATTACAAGGTTCCAGTTCTTTATTACTGTACACAGATGCTATTTGATAGTGGTGGAAGCCAAATGATTTTGTTGCCATGGCTTTTGTATCCTAGCAGATGAGGGGATGATAAGACCATTCTTAGATTGGATTATGGGATTTTTTTTTCTTTCCAATTAGCTTTAATTATATTTTCTTCTTAAATCATGAAAATGAAACAAAACTCCCTGCACCCATTGTTATTATTTCACCTGAACAATAGTTCACTGTCTTTTTTTTTTTTTTTTTTTTTATAAATAGAGAATTGTATTTTAGGCAATCACTAAAATCAAAAAAAAAAAAAAAAAGAATTTTTTCCTAAATTGTCAATTATTAAATATATAAAGACATTAATACTGTACTGTGTAAAGTAGATATTTGAAACACATTCTTCCTTTCATAGACGTTTCTGGTAAAACAAAGTAAGGGAAACATTAGGTATCAATTTAATCATATAGTTTAGGATGTATACACAAGATTACAGTTAGCCCTGTGGAATTGTAAGAAATTAAAATGTCATCAGATCCAGACAGGCTTAGGTTAATGCAATATTTCAGTTCTGTAACATAATAGTTCATTCCCTCAACTGCTACCAACAGGGTGTACGCTTTGAATTTATTTTTCTTTTTGCCACGTTATATTGCTGTAGTGCTTGTACGTGCTTTAGAAATGTGCATAATGCTACTCATTTTAGTATGTTACTTCTATATTGTTATTGTTTATTTTTTGATCTTTTAATAAAGTGTATAAAATTCTTGGTTATGTTTTTTATGGATCCATATCTACACATTAATAGGAGTCTACTTTAAAAACTTTCCGAGTTCCAGTTTATTAGTCCCAATCTTTAAGGGTTCTGATGTAAAAAGTAATAACTAATGAATTTGATTCAATGTTATATCTAAAGTGTAGAACAACAGAATAAATTTCTTTCCAGAAAATACCTTCAGTATTTTGAATTCTGTAGCCCGTGCTTCCTTTTTACCGGAGGCATTGGCCCTATCATATTACAGTTACTAACACAAGAAAGAAATTTGTATTTTAGAAAAATAAAAGTACAACTTTGCAGACGCTGCCATTTGGTTTCTCTTGTGCTTGGACGCCCTGAGCTGCATGCGATTCCCTTGGTCTGTATTTTTCTGTGCTTCCCTTCTGCCCCTGCCTGTGAAGCTGCGAGGGGAGAGCAGAGCGGAGCGCCGAGGAGCCGTGAGGAACGGAGCGATCCCGACGCCTGCGGCTCTGGGAGCACGGCGACGCGCAGCGGGATTTTTCTCTTCCAGCCCCTGTGCCAGACAGGGGGGAAAAGGTGGATAAATGGATCGCGTTGGTGCTCAGGGCTGGTGAGGAACCACCGAGGAAAGACACCCGCTGCCTTCCCTGCAGGAATGCCGCCGATCCGGATGGATCCCTCCCGGACCTGCCCTGTGCTGCATGGATCCAGCGCCAGCAGCGGGATGGGTGTTCGCTGCCATCCGGGCACAGAGACGGGGCTGCCCCGGCTTGCAGGCGGCTTCAGGCACCAAAGAATCCCTGGGATCGGCTCTTCCCTGGAAGACGAGGAGAGCTTGCCAAGGAAGGTAGAAAAGCAAGAGGAAATCACCCTCCTCCCGTTCGCTGGCACCCATGCTGGGCCCCAGCGCGGAGCAGAGCCGCCGAGCGCCCGGTCCCAGCGATGCCGGAGCCGCTGCCTCCGCCTCTGGCACAGGATCCTCGGCGTTCACGGCAGAGGGCAATTTCCTTGGGAGAGAACGTGTGAAAACGCGTGTCGAGCAGGGGCAGCGTGCGCAGGACTCGTGTTTAAATGATCGGCACACCGTGGCCTGGCACAAGGCGCCAGGGTTAAACACAGGAGGGCTCGAAATGCTGCAGAATTATGTGGCCGGGTTAAGAAAAAAAAAAAGAACAATCGGAGATTTGCAGAATATTAAGAAAACGGAAAGAATTTGTCTGTCCCTGCTGCTTCCATCCCCAAAGCTGGGGCTGGGGCTGCTCCCCCGTCGTGGGGACACGCGGTGGCAGCGGGGGCAGCTCCGGACAGCAGAAAGGGAGGCTTTCACAGCTACAGTCAGCGTAATATCAAACACTTCTCTTAGGATCCTCTTTGGGCTGAATTTGGTGTTTTCTCTCTGCGATGGGAATAAAGCGGAGAGTTTCCTTCACTGTCGGTGGGTTCGTTTTGTCGCTGCATCTTGAGCGCGTTTGCCCAATTCTGTAGCATTTGAATGGCAGTTGCTGTGGGAACATCATAAAGATGGAAAATTCACTGGAATTTTAAAGGAGAACTGGGATCCTGCCCCAAGCTTGTGTTTCACCAGCGTGTTAAATAACAAGATGCTCTTCGTTTATGGCTCGCATTAGCTCGGACCGTGAAGGGCGATGAGGAGGGAGCTCCGTGCGCAGGGAACGCAGGCGGAGGAGCAGCGCGTGAAGGGCGTTTCCTCACGGCGCCATCCTCATCCTCCCTGGGAGACGCGTCCGGAGGGGGTGAATCCCAGTGCGAGATGCTGCTCCTGCAGGAGACTAGGACAGGACTACTACAATGTCCGAAGGGCGGCATGTGGCCGGAGCAAGAAATTTTGGAGCGAGGCCTTCAAATCCGGCCTGAGTCATCTCCACGCGGGCAGGAGAAGCTGCCAAAGAGAAGCCTCTCTGCAGGGATGTGGCCTGGAACGCCCCGGAATGAGGAGCCTCGACCAGGGCGACGTGTCCAGCCCCGAAGAATATTCCACATTTTGACGCCACCGTGTGCCAGGAGCCGGGTCCTGCCCCGCGCCTGGTGTGCTCAGAACCACCAGGCTCAGTAAGTGGATTAGGGAAACCTCGGAAAGAGGGGAGGAGAGATGGCACCAGCTCCCACCCTCCTCCTGCAGCTGATGGTGCCACTCGGGCACCCCGGGTAGCGTCGGTGGAATCCGGGCTGCCCTGCGCGGGCATCTACCCGGTCGCCTTCGCTCTGCGTTTGCTGCAGTCGCCCTGGCAGGAAAGGGCCTCGTTTACAGCTGCACCACGGTGAGTCCATCCGGGAGCCCGTCATTAATTCCAGTGCGGGAAGAGGCTCCGGCCACAGCGGTGTTGCCTCTCCAGGACACAACAGGGATTGCAGTTATTCCTGCCCTCGCCTGGGCCATCTGCACGCTTCTCCCTGCGTCTTTGCAGGGTCATTTAGTAAGGACTGGGTTTAGTGCCACCGGCAGAAGGCCAACGCAAACCGCAAACGCTCCCGCAAACGCAGGGAGAAGCGACCAGATAGCTGGAAGGATAACGGAAAACAGGGAGCACTTTGGGATGGGTCTTTTGGGAGGATGTAGCCTGCGAGGCCAGTTATAAAGAGGGAGATAAAGCTCCAGGAATCCAAACTGGCATTGGCTCTGCAGGGAGGATCCGTAGGAAAGGGAGCGTCTGGAATGCTGCAGTGGGAACTGCTCCCAGTAAAGCCCAACTGCAGCAAAACCTGCTTGGTTTTCCTCAGGTTGGCCCCGCCGCTCACTGCGCTCTTTGCCCCGGTCCGTGTCCATCCGTCCGTCCGTCCTTCCTCCACCCTTGGGAAACACAATGGAGCAGCAGTGCCACAAAGGCAGGCGCAGGGTGAACCTAAGCGACCATTTAATCTTATTATTGCAACCCTCATCCTCCCTTTCCCCTGTCCTCCCTCCCCCATTTGTCACCACCACTTACTGTCACGGTTAAAATTAGACTGGAAGCTCCTCTGCGCGGGCCTGGCGCCCTCCCCTCCGTGCACCTCGGGTGCGTTAGGTGCTCTGCAACTGCTCGTGAGTTACAAGAAGGCCGGGGTAGGAGGCGGCTTTTTATGTTTTCCAGCTGATTCACCAGCCACATGAACATCTTCCGTCCACGCACGGCTGCCTCGTGCCAGCAACTCACTTGACAGAGCAATTCCAGAGGCAAAGGAAGGAGAAGGCGCTATTACTTATGTATAATAAAGACGAGTGACTCAAATTCGGGGTAACTTAGGTGAGATTTGTTCTGGCAGCTCAAAGCCCCCTCTGAGTTTTTGCCTCACACCTGCGATCAAATCGGCGGGACGCAGAGGCCAGGATGGGGACAAATCCTATACATGACAGATACCTGCTGGATTTCTGCACAGCGTGGCAAGCAGCTGTCTCAAACCCAGAAGAAACGCGATCGTATTAGAGGGCTGCGTCTCCTACAGGGAAAGGCTTAGTGAAAACATTTAAGTTCTGAAGCAGCTGGGAATTTTGTTTTAAAAAGAAAACAGTTACTCAGTGTTTTAAGTCACTTCCTGGAAGAAACAGGGGAAAATTCAACGGCAACAATTCAGAAAAGGGGGCAGCGTTTTGTCTGGGCAGCGCTAGGCACGGGCTGCAGTATCTGGCACTTCACTGGAGGTCATTTCAGCAGCTCTGCGGCGCCGGTTTTCGGTCCCTTGCTGACATCTGGTGTTCGCCGACTCCTCACCCCGCGCGGGGACGGCGGCGCCGCTCAAGCCGCGAACCGCCCGTTCCTTGTCGCGGAGTCGCTGCAGGCTCGGCGAGGCTTCTCACGCCCGCAACCCCGAGCGAGAGCGACTAGAAGCAGAACGCGGAGCCCCCGCGCCGCCCCCGGAACATGCGACGGCGCTGCGGCAGCGCGCGGCCATCGCGCTGGGGGACCCCGCGGCTTCTGCTGCCGTGGCCAAGGCCACAGAGCGAAGTCTGTGCGTGAAACTGCCTTTTATTAGTCCGGCTTAGGCGGCGCGCGCTGTGCGCCTGAGCAGTCGGGGGGTCCCGCGGCCCCCGTCGCACCGATACCCTCCGCTCGAGGCACAAAAACACAGCCCGCTGCTTCCTGCAGGGCCAGCGAGGGGGTTTGACTGAGTAACACGTGCTGGATAAGAACCTAAAGGCAACGCTGGTTCTGGAACTTAGGCTGTGATTAAGAGCGATTTAGATAAAGGAAGAATCCGGCCTGGAAACAGCGATCGGGAGACATTTTATTCTTTACAACTTTTTATACGCAAACAAGTGCAATTAAGTTCCTCAGATTTCCGCTGTTCAGAAGTCAAGAACGCGTGACACCGCTCTGCGTCCTCTCCCGCCGCCTTGGCTTAGCTTTGCTCTGGAAATAGCACAGTGGTAGTGGGGAGGCCTCAGTTCTGGTGAGTTTAAGAACCAATGAGACGGGGGCAGCTCCAGAGCTCGACTGTTCTGAGAAACCCTCGGGAATCCCCACGCAGATCCGCGCAGAGGGACCTCTCCTTGCTGGGGCCGCGTGCCCTCTCTGCGCGCTGTCCCTTTGCTGGGCTCCACGGAGATGCCCCCTCAGTGCGTGACTGTCCCCTCACCAGGAGAGGTCCCTTGGGGACATGGGGACGCCCCCTCACTGGCTTTGTGTCCCCTCGCTGGGTGTGTCCCCCCTCCTGGGCCCCATGGGGACACCCCGGCCCCGCCATGCCCGGCGCCGGCCGCCCCGCACAGCCGCCATGTCGCTCTGCTCCCGCGCGCCCAGGCGCGGCCACGGGAAGCGCGGCGCCTCGGTGCCACACCCAAACCGGTCCCCCAGGGGCGGCGGGGCGCCTCGGTGCCACACCCAAACCCGTCCGCCGCGCGCGCGCGCACGCCCGCCTCCTTTGCGCCCGGACCCCGCTTCCGCGGGCAGTGACGCAGCACCCTCCCTCCCTCCATCCGTTGCGCCGCTATTTATCGTCCCCCCGCACCCCCTTCGCGCCTCCTGAGCTCCCATCCCGGAAGTGCGCCGGCCAAGAGCGCGGGGCGGGGCGCGCCCGCGGGTGCCGCAGCGTAACCCTTCCGGGCGGGGGCGGCGGCCGCCGGGCGGTTCCCGCGGCGGGATGGAGTGAGCGGCGGGCGCGGCGCGGAGCGGGGCCCGGCGGCTTCTCGGTGCCCTGCCGGGAGGCAGCGGCGGCGCCTCGTCCTTCTCGCCGGGGCTATGCGAGGGCCGCGCCGCCGCCTGCGCTAGGCCCGGCGCGGCGGCGGGGCCTCCCTCATGCGGGAGTACAAGGTGGTGGTGCTGGGCTCGGGCGGCGTGGGCAAGTCCGCCCTCACCGTGCAGTTCGTGACGGGCACCTTCATCGAGAAGTATGACCCCACCATCGAGGACTTCTACCGCAAGGAGATCGAGGTGGACTCGTCGCCCTCGGTGCTCGAGATCCTGGACACGGCCGGCACGGAGCAGTTCGCCTCCATGCGGGACCTCTACATCAAGAACGGCCAGGGCTTCATCCTCGTCTACAGCCTGGTCAACCAGCAGAGCTTCCAGGTAGCGCCTCCGTCCGACCCCCTCGCCCCCTGTTTTTCCTCCCCTCCCGCTTCCCGGAGGGAAGAGGCCGCCCCCAGGGTGCTCCCTGGAGCCGCCTTTTCCCCCTGGGAAGGCGCTGCCGCTGCAGGGAGTTACCGGGAAGGCCGCGCGGCCGCCGCTCCCCGCGGGGAGCAACCCCCTCTTGTTGAGAAACCGCTCGGTATTAAAAACCAGACTTCCCGTTTTATTTCTTTTGTGTGTGTATATATATATATTTATATATTTGCTGAAGAGGGCTGTTCCTTGCGTTGCCCTTAGAGAGGGGCATGGGCCCTTCTCCTGGGAGACTTGAGCAAGCTCCGATTTCCTCCCTTCCCCGCCCTATTCCAGTGCCCCAGACGCCCCCATTGCAGAGCAGCCTCTCCCTCTGCAGTGTAGGTGCTGGGCAGGAGAGGCGAAGTAGCCATAGGGGATAATTTCAGGGTCTCTGTTTCATTTGTGTTAGGAAAACTCATTGGGGGGGGGAATAGAAATTTCTCAGGCAGTAACTGATTTAAGCTGCCTCTAGGAAAAAGCCTTTATTTGTGGGGAATAACTGGATTTAGCAGCCCTGCATGTAGCGCAGGGATTTGCAACTTCTGCGTTGGCTTCCGTTGCTGGTTTGGGTGTTTTCCAGCTGCTTGGCAGAGCCTTGCACACCCCCACCAAATCAGCCTGCGCTGCTGCCGAGGGCTGAGCTTTATCTTAGAGGCCTCAGTGCAGCTGAAGGCAAAGGCTGCTTTGGAGAACAACAGCACTGACACTGGGATGTGTTTTTGCTCCTTTTCCCCTCATTTCCACTTATTTTGGAACCACAGTGTTCTCCATTATTCAAGGAATGGGTGTGTGACTAGTAATCCACCCTGTTAAAATCTAATTATTCCTGTCTGTCTGTTTACTCAGTGGCTTTTAGGTGTAAACTGCCCTCCACAGTTCTCTTTAACAGTGGCAACTTCAAACACTTGCCCTGTCTGGGAGCTATGCAAGGATCTGTAGGCCTGAGTCCTACTGATAGTAACTTAAAACATTCAGCGGTGCAGCAGAGGTTGACTCAGGCTTTAAACTGTAAAGTCCCAATGTTAGTTCAGACTTGAATAAATGCATCTCTAGGTAATAAAACCTTCTAATTTGCCTACTTACATGTGATTAAATCTGTTCACGATGAATCAATTGAAGCATTCCAGAAGCGAGGAGACTACGGGCTAGATTTCTCAAGCCGGAAGCTGAACAGAGGCTTCCCAAACAGTTGTGTAATATTCAGGTATCGGTACAAATGTTACAAATCTGCTGTCATTAGATTTGAGACAAGTTTCTCAGTAAAATGTAAGTCTGATTTGAAACGAGTCGTACTGTATCTTCCTCTAGCTGTACCAGAAGTGTCAGAATATGGTAGTAAACAGGTGTATTTATAAAACATGCATTGAGGTAAAATGAAAATATACTTTTATTCAAGAGGGATAGTGAACTTCTGAGCCCTAGATATACATGGGTATGAATTTAAGAAATCAAATATTTTCAGTTAAATGTAAGAGTTATTAAAATGTGATTTTGGTAATTGCTATAGCAATTTCTTGTGATTACTTATGCATACTAACCAGCTGGATTGTTTAATCAGGACATCAAGCCAATGAGGGACCAGATTGTTCGGGTGAAGAGATACGAGAAAGTCCCTCTGATCCTAGTGGGGAATAAAGTGGATCTGGAGTCGGAGAGGGAGGTCTTGTCCGCGGAAGGCAGAGCCCTGGCTCAGGAATGGGGCTGTCCCTTCATGGAGACGTCGGCCAAGAGCAAAACAATGGTGGATGAACTGTTTGCTGAGATCGTCCGACAAATGAACTATGCCTCCCTGCCTGAAAAACAAGATCAGTGTTGTACAACTTGCATCGTCCAGTGAGAAAAATTAAGAAAAACCTCAGTCATGGCCATACAGAGCAGGTTGGTTGAACAGTCATAACTAATTGAGGTGCATAATCATGCTGTTTAAGTAAGCAGGTAAAGCGGGGTAGGCGGTCTGAAATTAAGCAGTCTGATCTGGCGTTAACTTTCTCCTGAAAGAAATGTGAGTTTGTGGATTCAGTTGTGAATGACTATGTGAGTAAAGTGGTCTTGCTTTGTCCTGGTAGGGTTAGGTGGGGAACATTGCCTTTGCCTGTAGTAATTTTACAACACGATGGAGCCTATGACCTCATCTGCACCTGTTTCTGGCTGACAGTGCTGTATTTGGCATAATCTTATCCTTAATAATGCGTTGGGATGTTGCAGTAGGATTCTCTTCTGGTTGCAGCTGAAAATAATTCAGATACCAAGTTAATGAGAATTATCTTGCAGTTAAGTAGGTAGTTGTTGTGACTGAGTTTCCCACTGACTGTGCTGAGAAGACTTTGAGCTTATTTAACTAAATCAAGCCGCTGTGGTACAGAAACCGAATGCACTTCCAGGATGCTGCTGCCTTATCGGTGGAGGGAGTTTGAGAGAGACCCACATAGAGCTGTGGGGAGTGGCTTGAAGCCACACGCACCAGTCCAGGAAATGTGCAAAGTTTTCTTCATCTGAAAACTCCCAAGCACAGAACACATGATAAAATGACTCTGATGGCTGCGCTTTCCCAGTGACTCATAAGAGGTGTGGTGAGGCAGCAGCAGGCTGCTCAGAGGGGGGTTTGCAGCTTCCCCCTTGGTGGCTGCTTTGGCTTCCTCCAAGGCTCTCTGCTCTTGGCACTGGGCAGGCAACCGAGTTCCCTTTCAGCACCATAACTTGGCTGTCACCTGGTTGTGCAAATGGCTCCGCTGCTTCCCTGCAAGTGGCAACACCCTCCTGCCTGGGAGGCAGCTCTGTAACCCCCAGCCCTGCTCTCCTGGCAGGGAGTGGGTGGTTTTCACCATGGCTCAAGCGTTGGCTGCTGAAAGGGCCTCTCTGTTCTGCGAACAGGCTGCCCTGCAGGCAGCTGAGCCACCGACCTGCAGGCTCTTCTGCCACAGCAAACGGCTTAATCTGATCTGCAAGAGCAAGTACTGGGTTGAAGGACAGCACAGAAACTCAAAGGAGAGAACTGTCCCTTTTGACAGCAGTGCTGATGGAGGCTTGGGCTTTGACTGCCACGTTAGTTACTCCTGCTTGATTCCAGGGAGGTTTTTGTGCCTGGGTGACAAGAGGAAAAATAGGTTGTTACTGAAAGCTTTGAACTGTGTATCTACTTTTGTCTTGAGTATCGGTCAGAGAGTGAAGTCTCAGAATTGTTCTTTAAGTGCTTTGTGAATATATAAAAACTTAGATATTCATGACCCTAGCACTGTCATACTAAAGATAATACAAGAGATTTTTATCTCCAGAGGCTGTGAAATGAGGAAGGGCTCCTAAGAGGTGTGTGTAAGTTCAAGGCTTGCTTGCTGAAAGGCAAGCAAACTGCTTGTGTCCGAGCAGAGAAAAATTAAATGAGGTTTTTTCCTTGTACACTATTCCCCGCTACCTGCAGAGCTTTATAGGATTACAGGAATGAGTAAATCAAAGGAATTGCTGCTCAATGCTGCAGGGTTAGTGTCACTTACAGTAACGCGAAGTTTCAGCTAGTTCGGAGGCAGCCCCGCAGATAAGAGTATCTGGACTCCAGATATCGTGCCAAAGGTTACGGCAATCCCCGGCGCTGGTGATTCATCTCCTACGGGAGGCTATCGCACCGTGTCTGCAGCAGCAGGATCATTCCTTACTTGTATGGGTGCTGCCTCTGCCCAGCATAACATCTTCACCTGTGCCAAGCCAAATAAGTTCCTTTTCTTTTCCTGATCAGATTCCTACTCAGTTCAGTTCTTGCTAAGGCTGCAACATCTTCCTTACTGCTAGTCCAGGTTCTTCCTGGGCCTCATCCTCCTACCTTTTACTTCAACCTTACACTTTTTGGATGTTTACATTCTCCTGGCTCCCGTTTGGTCCTTGTTCTTTGAGTGGGTGTAGTATCTCATTAACATTATGATAAGCCTTTGGTGCCTGATAATTTCTGTCTGATATGCTGGTAGTGTAGGAGAGCTGCTGATAGTGTCTTCTGATGGTCATAGTCGGCTCTGCAGGGATGAGTGTTCAGCTTATCTGTGATCCAAAGGGACAAGTGATTGCTGCTTCTCCAGCATCTCCTCTTGCAGCAAGCCCTTCCAAGTGAACTGAAACGAAGACAATGGAGGCAGCTCTCTGAAAGGCTGAGTGTAGGATATGGGTCTCAGCTGCAGTCCTGCCCCAACTTTATCATCATCATTTCCAAGGCCTGTGCCCTCTCTGTGTGCACAACTAGCTTTAGGTCTGGGTCAGGTGGTTAACTCAGAAGGAAGTATATAGAAATAGTTTGTGTTTCTGCTGTTCCCATAGAAAAATCAAGTGCAGGGTGTATGGAGTATATGCTGGAGCTATTCTCACCAGTCCTTCAAACTTGAAAGGCTATTTTGGTGTCAGTTCTAACTAGCAAGTAGTGCTGAGTTCTTTTTTGGAACTAATATATCACCCCTCTGACAACTATATTGAAAACTGGCTGCTGTTGAGCCTTTTCAAGGTGGAGGAAGGCTGGTGTGGCTGAGCAGTTAAGTTACTTCAGAACCTGGACTGCTTAAAGTTCCCCACCACAGGGTGCTGAGGACTAAAGTCTCCCTGAAAGCAAAGGAAATGTGTGACCTTCCATGAGGTAGGATGCTGTGTAAGTTCATTCTTCGTGTTTTTGCCATGCACTCGCTTGTATTACTGCTCCAGTCAATATTCTTGGCTGAAAACAAGGACAGGTTTTAGCTCTCGTGTGCTAACCAGTATGTTCTCTAGTTGCTTTGAAGCACAGGTGCTGTTGGTGCATCCTGTTCTCCCCACGCTGTGCCTTTCCTGCGCCTGCTGCACTGTTCTGCTGTCTGACTGCACTCAGACATCCGAGATTCCTGGTAGCTGCTCCCTGTTGTGGGTTCCAGTATCTCTCTAGAAGTCTCAGCTCATAACCTACGTCACCTCTGGGCTGATGCATTAAGTCTTGTTCCAAATCTGCTCTGTACCTCTGCACATGTTAATATTGGGGTAAAAAACTGCTGGTTAGTGATTTCTGTCCCTTCCCTTTGTGAGTAATGGCCACTAACAAGTGCTAAGGGAAGAGCATCTCTCTCTTTCCACACTGAAAGTGTCCTGCCTGTGTTGCTGTGTAGAACAGACAGGTTTATCCTTCAAGATTGTCTTATCCCTCTGCTCCGTCTTCCTGCGGAAGAGAACACAATAAGAATTTTGTGGATAAATCAAGTCATATAAAGTACCGTGTAGTAAGTAAGGACAAGTTATATGGAAAAGTGCAAGCTCTGAGCTGGGAAGTCCCTCAGCTGCACACGGGCGGCTGAAAGGCTGTTTGGAGGAAGATGCAGTGGTTGCTTCCTCTGTTTTTGCTGTCCCTTTCTGCCCACGCAGCTCTGGGGGTTGGGTGTAGGTGGAGTTTCAGGATAAATCACTTGTTCTGTAACTGTCAGTAGACTAGAAGAGGCCTTAAAACCCTGCAGTGACAGTGTCTGATTTTTAAACTGCCAGAATAAGCAGCCCTGCTGTAAATGGGTTGTCTTTGCCATGCTCCAGGTGAGGACACAGGGTGTGTTAAGTGGGTCCAACCCCTTCCCATTAAAAGCCAACTGCTTGTTACTGTTGTAGGAGTCTAGGGGCTGCTAAACCTGCATTGACCTGTAATGGTGGTGGGGGAAACCTCATCAAAATTACTGAAAATTACTGTTAGGTGTCTGTGGCAGGAGGAAACAATAATATAACAATTATTGTAACAATAAATGAACAAAATCTGTTTCTGTGCTCTTGCTGATACAAGAGGTAGGGCTTTTTTCCATCTTAGGCAAGGAGGGGACCTCTGGACTGTGCCAGTGTTCTTAGTAATCAGCTGTTAACTGAGAGCAAGTCAGCAGCTGAGAAGAAACAGTATCAGAGGAAACACAGGGTCCTGCCACAAACAAATGACTTTGAGAGTAGAAAAGATGCTCGTCAAGTGTTCTGAAAAGCCAAACATCAAGCTGTAATGAAAGATGTGCACGTGCATATAAAGGACTGGTTTCTGCAGACTTGAGACTTGAACTGAAACTTTTAGGATATTTCTACAGGTAATCTTATGAAATGCAAGCCAGTTATCAGAAATACAAAGATGTTTTGATCACATTGGTGGAACTACTTTTCTTTTTTCTGTGTGCTTGCCTTAAAACAGTGCTGTACATCTCTGTGCCTGCCAAGGTGAACTCTGATAAATGCAAAGTGTGTGTGTGTGTGTGTGTTAATATTAATTTAGAGGATCTGAATGTTTAAAAACCTCAGGTCTTGAGTTAGCTGGCTCAGTTACACTTTCCAGAAATTTGTGCAAAACACTTTCATTTTCCTGAGTCATGTAGTGTTTCACTTAGCACTGGTGCTAAGCCCAGGGTGCAGCAGTATTTAAATTCTCCAGTTGTTCTTGGTTGTTTCAGTTACCCTTTTGGGATACTAAACTGCTTTTTGGGGTGTTCATTGTAACCAGTTGTTACCTGTTTGTCCTCTTTACTGCCAGAATTAGTGTAAAAACTTCAATAATGCTTCTGTATGGAGAACTATCTGTTCTACACTATGGGTAAAGCTGGTTTTGCTTTGAATGTACTTGGAATGTGGCTTTCATTAGCTATTTTGTTTAAATTGCAGATAAAACTCAGAGGAAACTTGCACAGATGCTGCTTTGGAGAACTTTCAGCCCAGGTTGCAGAGCTGAGCCTTGGTAAACCTGTCTGTATTACAGCACATTGCCATACATCTAAGTGCATAAGGTTGGTGGCCTCCAGGATCCACACACCTTAACCAGAATGCTTAGCATGTTTACCATATGTTTAAGAAATCTGTTCTTTACCTATCAGTCCTTTTATAGCTTTCTAAGTTCATATAATGGCTAATATGCAAGAGTTCATTTTTAATATTTTAATTGATTTCTTTAATCAATTTCTGAACTTGTATTTATTAAATACTTAAACTCAGTATTACCTACTCAATGCCTTTTAAAAGAAGAGAGTTTTAATGGAGAATAAATTGAGCCTTAAACAAATGGTTACTTCTGTATATTACCTCGCATCAGTGCTTATTTCTATTTGCAAGTTTTTCTCCTACAATATAGATGGTCATTCTTTGAGACTTTTTGTTTACGTGTGACAGTGTCATGAAAAGATACTGAAGGCACCTCTGTTGTATGGATGTAGTATCCCTTTTCTGGCAAATGCAGCTGTGATAGTGTGTAACTGGTCTGATTTAGTAATTGAGATTATTTGGAATGGGATGCAAAGTCTCCAGCTGATGTTTTTTTTTTTTTTCTTGCAATCATGGGTTTCTTAAACTCATTTAATCAAAAATGACAATTGTAGCATTGAAAGATAGCAGCCCATTTTTCCTTCTACTGAGTTTCTAAACTTGTGTGTTTACAAATAGCTTCTCTCTGCCTTTGAAAAGGGATAACGTATCCTCCAAAATGGGCCGTCTGCCTGATCAGTTAGCTCAGCTTTGCCTGGCACGTTAAGTGACATCTAGTGGACCTCTGCACATGTAAATCCAATGCAAATAAGATCACTTTACATTTTATAGTTCTTAATATTTGTCTTTCTGAATAATATTTTAAAGCAATATTTGTTAATTTTTTTCCTTGCACTGTCACAAATTGCTTTTTAGATTTTTTTCCAATAAACAAGTTTAATATTAGAGATAAGTTGGTGTAATGAGGGGAAAGCACCAGGTTTCAGTGATACTAACTGCAAGTGTGCTTTAAATAGCCATTGCCTTCCATATTGTTTACCTGATCAACATATTTTCTCTGAATACTTGAAAATTTTAACAATAACACAGGTATAAAGAGCTGAATGAAAATGTACAAAGAACAGACGAAATCTTTTGTTTAGTTTTATTAACATGTTGCATACATGAGAGCTTTTTCTAGCAGTGGTTTAAAATGTGTGCTTTTATTTTGCAGAAGTTTAACTGCAGCTCACCTACTGCACCAAAGTTCTAGGTTTTTAGGAGCCCAGCTTTAGTCATTTGAACATGCTTCTAGAAATGTACTTTTTTTTTTTTCCTTGTAATAGCTAAATAACTTTGAGAAAAGCTCTAGTAAAAGCAGTGATGGATATATGAGGTTAAGCAGTTTAAAACTCACTAAATGTATTGTGGATGATGGCATTGAAAACAATAAAAGATCACCAGTACAGTATCTCAACATTAATGTGTTTTATTGGTAATAATTCAGGCTGACTTTACAGTATTGAGCGGAAATAAAGATTCTGGCTCTGGAAATAAAGATTGAATTTGAATTCTGAAACAGAGAGAGCACCAAGTTTTCTGCTTGGGTATCAAAACATTTAACTTTCCTGTGGGGTTACTTGAAACAGTTTTTTGGATGTGTTTTTTTTTGTTGTTGTTGTTGTTTTGGTTTCCCCCCCCTGTTTGTACAAATTTATAAACAGGCTGAGGCTAATATTTAGGTTTGCACTTTAATATCAGAATTAAACCAAACCCTGTATTTGAACTAGATTTTTAAGTGGTGTTGATCTTTTTTCGTAGATTGTAAGGAAGTAATAGGAAATAAAAGTAATTCATAATGATCTTTAGCTTTCCTTTGTCTAAGGGGGGGGAAAAAGTTGGTTAATATTAATCAGTGGTTCATTCCTATGGGTAGTTATCAAACCAGTGTTCATTTTCATTGACCTCAGCGCAAGAAAAAAATTAAAAATTAAAAAAAAAAAATGAACTTGAACTAGCTTAGAGTGACAGGAGTGGGAAAATGAGAGATGGTTTCTGCAGCACACTTTGGGGGGAAAAAGGGACCAAAAGTTATTTTAGGCTTCCTCAATAGATTGCATGTGAAGTTGCTTATTAGTATAAGAGGCTAATAATAAATGCAATACATATTGTCTTTATATGGCATCTGTTTAGGAGTTGTTCAAATCACTGCAGTAGGGCTCTGCAAATAAAAATGTAACCTAACATCATGTATCTAATGTACTGTATCTTTACCAGTGATAGGTGAAATCTGGAATAACAAGTGCAAAAATGGAACAATTACCTATAATGCTTTGTAAAAAAAAAAAAAAAAAAAATCCAGTAGACTTCATTTTTGTCATTTTGTAAGACAACCCTACAGTCCACCTGTTTGTAACTTTTTTAATAAAATAGATATCTGTATTACCAACCTGGGGTGCCTAGTCTGTTTTCAAGTTCTTCTAAGGGGCCTAACAGGCAAGGCCCTGCTTACGGAGGGGTTTGTCCGGAGGTTGTTCTGAGTGTGGAGGCTGCCCCTGCCTCCCGTCCCGGCGCGCGCGGACACGACGGGTGCCCAGGCTGGGGCTGAGGCTCCTTCTGCTGCCGGGGCCCTGAGAAGAGGAGCTGCGAGGTCGGTGCCCCATCTCGGAGCCAGGGAGGCTCCAGGGGCTCCCAAGCAGCGCTGGGGCCTCCCCTTGGGGGTGCAGGTGGAGTCATCCCCACGCCCCCCCGCGGTGCTGCCTGCACTGCTACCTCTGCTGCTGCTTCGGAAGCTTCTCTGCTGTGTTTAGGTGGTTCTTCCTTCCCTGCCTCTTGCAGTATGAATCTGAAGCTTTATTCAAAAGAAACCTGTGTTTTCATGTCTTTAACCTTATATTTTCATACACCTTTGTACGTGTATGAAATGTGCGCTGCACTTGCAGTGGCTCCTGACAGCTCCTCCTCCTGTCTTGCCTCAGTCTCTGCTCTGCTGCTGTACCCCATAGCAAGCTGCACGCTGCTGGAGCCCGGTTCTTGGGAGAAGCAGCCTGTTCTGTTTCTCTAGCAAGCCTGTGCAGAGTGCCCAAAGCGATTTGATCACCGTTATCCTAAATGTTCCAGTAAAAGCCTTGAGTCTGCTAAGTCAGTGCTCTGAGTCATCAGGGCCCCAAGAGCAGGAGTCCATCTTCCACAGACCTCTAGCACTTGGTACTGATCTCAAGTGCAGTAAATGTGACTGAAGCCACACGTTAATTAATACAAAATGCAAGTTAAGCTCTGCAAAAACTTGCTACCACCTTCCATCCTCAGACACAGACAAGCAGAAGCACTGGGCATCCTTCTCACGCCGCTTCTCGCGCGCAGCGTGGGCTCTGTCTTGGAGCCAGGCTTCCCTGCTCTTTCCCCCTACTCCGTATACCTGCCCTGGGGGGAAATGACAGGGAAAGGGGGAGCTTTCCCGTTAAACGGCACCGCGGGCACAAGGCTGCCTTCCCTCCCCCCATTCCCGGGACGCCGCTGCTGGTGAGTGAAGTTCTGTGTTCTCACTGGTCTTAATGTGCCGGTGGTCACGGGCGCTAGCAAGGCCGGGCCGTTGGCTGCTGTGTGTGTCTGGTTTGGCTTGTGCGACCTCGAAAAAAAGGTCTTAATTCAGCAACAGCTCCCCCCATTCCTTGTGGTGCTCTCAGCTCCTTCCTGCTGCTTCTCGGAGCCTGGGAGCTGCGTGCGGGTCCAGCTGGAGGTCAGGGCGACTTTCCACCATGGATCCGCCTTGCTGTGGCTGCATGGAGCGGCCGGGGTCGGGAGCCGCGAGGACGCCGCTCAGCTCTGCGTTTAGGAGCACTAGCTGTTCAAAATCATAGTGCTGAGAGTCACCTCAACGGCTTCGCTCGGCTGCTGCATGTGCGGTTAGCAGCGTCCCACCCGGCAGAGGTGCGACAGCTTCGTGACACTAGTGAGACGCGCTGGAGAGCCTGTGTGTGCCAGTCTCCCTATGCTTATTCTCCTCTGGTCTAACAGTCCCCGCTCTAAAAGCACCCGGGCCCTGCGCGTAGTGTCCGGGTCGTGTTCCCCCTGCGCCCTCGGCACCGCTCGGAGCCTCCCCCGCGCCGGGGGGAGACGCACAAACGGCCGGTTGGTGCCAGGAGCCCCGCGGTCTGCCGGGGCGCAGAGCGGCCGCAGAGCCCCCTGCGCGGAGGGCGCCGCGCTCCTGCCTGCCCGCAGGGGCTTGGCCATCATTACAGCTCTAAGCGAGGTGGAAGAGTCTCGTTTGAGTTAAAACGAGGCAGGGCTTGTCCAGCAGCGCGCGCTGCGCCCCCGGAGCGACCTGCTTGAAGCCGGCAGCCCCGGTAGCTTCGCTTGCCGCCGGGCGCCTCTCGAGCCGCTGCAGGAAGCGGCGCGCGCAGCCGGCACCGGCGCTGCGGCATCGAGAGGGGCCCACGGGAAAGCGCGACGGCGGGCGCAGCGCCGAGCAGGGAAGGGCCCCAAGAGCCCCAGGGGCCGCGTCCTGCCCGTGGCTGTTTGTTGGCCCCGGCGAGGGCAGCGCTGAGCGCAGAAAGGGCTTTCCTGGCCCTGGTGGTGCAAGCAGGGGGCAAGGCTGCGGGGGAAAAAATATTATTCTCCATGGAAACAATCTGTTTTGACATGGAATTGGTAAGAAAAAAAAAGAAGCTTCCTCACCTTTGGTGCTCCCTTTCAAAACTGAGCTTGTCTTCAAGACCTTTTGCAAAATCTGGAGCTCCCTGCAGTATTTGCTGAGGGAGAGCCTCGTTCTGCAGGAACCTGAAACAGATTCACCCATGGGCACTGTTTGCTGTTTATGTTTGGTCTGTGTATGCTCTGTACGCTGCCACTTCCATCTGAGCGCGCTGGGACAGCTTCCTACCAGGGAATTATTTCCTCCAATTCATGTTTCCAGTGATGAGGCTTGAATGGGATTTGTGACACCGAAACGCTGCCAGCGGCTGGGCGATCGCACCGGGACTTGTCTCGGATAAGAAATGTTGGTTGTAGCACTTTCCTGCTGCAATAATGTGGACGGCTGTGTTAAGAACCATGGGATGCTTGGCCTTACCCGTAATCATATGCACTGTTGTTGTAGAATCACTCTGAAATTGGACTTTTTGCATGCTATGAGCTGGGACATTAAGAGAAATATATATGAAAGCCATAGGTATCTATCTGCCATATCTTTGTGATACTGTAAGTTAACCCATTTGGCCTTAAACTTCCCATGTCCATGCTAAAATACACATTGACAAATAAACACAGCTCAGTAAATGAAACAGGCCATCAGCTTTGGGGAAATTTTTGGCTCCCCAAGCTCCTTTTCTTGCATTTTTCCTGCCTTTAGGCTGCCTGCTTCATCCAATTACATGTCCTTAGAAGATCTGTCTTGCCATGAGACTTAAATTAGCTGGTCAGGGCAGAAAAGAGGAAATGTATTCGCTGTTTGTGACATTCCTGAAGGACAGCTTGTCCTTTTGGGAATTGGCAGAAAGAGGGATTAATTGGCAGCTTGGGATTCATCCTACCACTGAGGCAGACCTTAGACCCTTATGCTTAAAAGCAAGTTAACAACCATCAAAAAGCAAGTTAACAGCAATCGTGGAATCAACCGCAGCATGCCAGCTGTGGGAAAGCAAGAAGAAATAAACGGAATTTCCAGCAAAGCTGATTTATGTTGCGAATGAGGGGAAAAAAAAAAAAAAAAACAAAAAACACTTCTTTTAGGATAGTTGAAGGGCCACTACTGGAGATGGTAGAACGTATTGCACGAGAATTTTTGGAGACAAAATAACTATGGATAACTATTTGCTGGCGGAAGGGGAGGATGTCTAGTTCCTGCTTTAATACAGTCGGTTGCCTTCAGGTCCTTGAGCCCTGTGTTTCTGTGACCTCAGTCCCACCACTGATCCCATCGTTTCCTATTTGTGTTCCAGGAATTAGCACAGAGTTGCCAAATGCCATGTGTCTAATCTCAATAATGCAAATTTTTCTTTTTAAAAATAGGTTTGAATAAAGATTTCAGCTTCAGGGCCTGTCCAGGGTCAAGATGTGGTAAGAAGCCCTTTCCAGCAGTAACTGGTTCCTTTGGGGGACATCTGTTAGTTAAAACATTTCTTTAGCGTGGCAATTCTCGAAGCGGTTTCTCCATGAAATGTCAGCACAGTGTCTCAGGCCATCTGAGCGATTCCATCTTGGGGTCCCAATTAATAATTTGGGAAGGTTTTATGAGGGTTCTGGTTCCCTCCACGTCCTGCTCCCAAGAGGGGCTTCAACACCACCTTAGCCCTGCTTTGGGCTTTATACCTGGAATTCGGCAGGATAGGGCTGAAATGTGATAAGCAGCTTTTAGGGGAGGTTAAAAGGAAGAGGAGGGAATGGGGGAAGAGAGGCTACTTGGGAGGGAAATGCATTAACAAAACTCAGGATCAAGATCCAAATGGTGAGATGGGTCTGATCCATGAGCCTGGAGGCACCTTGGGAACACGTGCAGGTCTTTGCCTGGCTGTAATCAAGGATTAATCAAGCAGAGCTTGTTGTCTTGAGCCAAGAAGGAAACCACATCTGTCGTGAACATAACTAACACAGTTCCTCAGAACCCCGGCCCTTCCTCTAGCCCTCAGTCTCCTCGCCCGGTATTACGGCCTCAATTTGGCAGCTTCCTTAGAATCAGGTTTGGCACTAGGATCCTCCCTTCACCCCTCTGGCCTTTTATCCCCATGAGCAGAAACACTGCCCAGCTGCCGTTCAGGTTTCTGGTGTAATGTGGGTATTTTGCAATCCGTATTCGCCCTCAGTTGGGGAGGAGGGTCTGTGGTTTGTCATTTGGGGGGGGCATAAGGCAGGGAAGATCTGACCATGGCTCAGAGCACCCGAGGGAGGAGGGTTGGTTGGTTGGGTCCTGGCAGCACTCGCAGGGACAGAGAGCCTGGGCCTGCTGGAGAACAGGGTAAGCGAACACGAATTCCCACATAAATCAGCTTAACCAGGGGATTTGCAAGTGCAATATAAGCTTGAGGCAAATGAAGGAACGGTCCATGCCTGAAGCAAATTGAGACCAGCGCATGCAAGTCCTGCTCTTTGCACTACGACACAGAGGCAGGGAGATGCCGCTGCCTGGCTAGGAATGCCAGAGGGCTGAGAGCAGCCTGGGTCTCTGGGGCACCAGCGCTCCCTTGACCTCGTGGAGTCACAAGGTTTTCCCTTCTGCATGCATAGCTTTCTTACGTCTTTTCAAACCAAACATCAAGTGTTTTTTATATAGTTGTGCCAACAACAAAGCGTAAGCAGCACATTAAAAATGACATCATATATTATTCTGGGTAGTACCAGGGCTGGGCTACAATTTAGGGTTCTTCTACAGCTGCTGCTGTCGTTTACATTTGCTGATATAATTTACAGCAAACTGTATTCTTCAGTTCATCTTTTTACATAGCATATAAAGTCAGAAAAATGAAGAAAAGACAATGGTATACGTGGATGCAGGAAGGTTCTGTTTCTGCTGCACTGGATTGCCCATCCGTGCCACATTTACTGTTTCGTTTTTGGGCATCACGACCACAAGAGGGAGCTTGGAAGTGACAGTCTAGTTCATCTCGCTATAGTTTTTCTCCAGCGCAGGGCTGAGCTCTGTCCTTGCAATCGCGCAGGTTGGTGGGAGAAGAGAATTTGAAATAAGTTGCTATTGCAGGATCTCGGTTGCATGACCTGGATATCTCTTAGCAAGACTTCAGATAAAGGTTCGTGCTTACAGTTATTTTGTCTAACAGATGCGTGGTGTTGCAGATTATACTTGGGAGTTTTTCTGTGTGTAAACTAGGGTTATTTGCAATTATCTGCTCTGTTAGTGCAGCTTAATAAAAAGAGCTATGGGATTCCACTGAAGTTGAAGTAAAAAAATATAACAGCAAGAATAGGGTCTGTACAATGGGACTCTGCTCCACTGAATGTCAGAAACTGTTGCTAAAACAAAGCTTGGGGAACAGGATGAACGGATTTGGCTTAGTGCTTGACCAGAGCTAAACCTACTTTTTATTGCAGTCTAGCCCAATTTAAGTCCTGCTGTGCGTTTTCCTGCAGAGCAGCTGGTCCCTCCTGTCAGTCTCATCAAGTTTTGCTCACACAGTTAATTAACGTTGATGAGCATCAGGGTGTCCGTCGATTTTCTTTGCATGAGTGGGATTAGCACTCTTGAATGGCCATAAATAGAGCTGTAAATGGGAGTGTTAGAAGAGCAGAACCCAAATATGTGGGACATGAAGGACCAGTGTCTTGAGCAGGATTAGAGAAGCCTGGAGAGAGAGAGAAATGCTGCTACGTAAAGTCATCTCTGGTGACAGGACAGAGAAACCCCGTCCTCCAGTTGGAAGGTAATGAGCAGATTACACCTAAGCCACAAAATTAAGAATGCAACAATCTGAGTTTCCCCAGCAATTACATGAGTAATAGGTTACAAGCACAGTGACGTCAGACTGTTTAGCTGGTGTTTGGCAAGGGCAGCTTGGATAAAATGCAAATGTGGCATTGTTTATTATATTTAATAAATAGAATCGTTCTGGAGCTGAATTTTTCAGAAGCCAAGGACTTGCCCAGTCCATTGTAGCTGTAGAGATAGGATCAAAATAAAATGCAACTTGGGAAGTCAACGAAAAATAATATTCATTGTTAAAGACTTGAAAAACTTTTGTTATTTAGGGCCAAGCACTGGTATTTTTCCGAGAGGAGTCTCATCTGAGCGTTGTCAGGGAAGTGTGATTTTGCCAGATGTTCTCGTGATCTTTTTTACAGCTTTTTTTTTTTTTTTTTCTATAATCCTTTTCATCCAGGGATGGGCCGGTGCTTTACAGAAGAGAGGATGAATTTGCAGGGAGTCCGGGTGCTTGTCCGCGCTCACCCAGTGAATTAGCAGCACAGCAAGGAATAAAACGCTTCCTGTTACCTCCAGCTCCTTCCCCTTCCCACACAGGCCCTCTGTAACCAGTGGCAACAGGAGATCCAGGAATGACTAAATCCTTGGAAGGGCTCCTCTCTTATGCAAGGCTGCAAACAGGAAGCATCTTCGTGGGTTCATATGCAGCGCTGGAGAAAAGTGCAGCTGGAAGGGCACGGGATCCCCCCACCTCTCCGTGCACCAAGGCAGGACCGAGGGTCCTTGGCCGTCTCCGATGTGTTTTCCCCACAGCCTTGGAGAGCAGCTGACCGTTCTTACTGAAACGGGCCGTCATGCACTAGGAGACTGCAGTAGTTCCCCTTTCTCCTCTAAGCTAAACAAACTCAGATCTCGCAGACGCAGATATTCGCCCCTTTTTCCCTTTTTTCTTTTCTTTTTTTTCAGTTTTAGTGCACTGGCTTGGTTATATTTATTAAGCAGCTGATCAAGTTCCTCTCACCTGTCTAGCGCTGTTCAAAGAGGCCTTTGGCTGCCCCCGAGCCTCTTTGCAGCAGCAGTGCAGCAATGCAGCCATGCAGCAATGCAGCCATGCAGCAATGCAGCCATGCAGCAATACAGCCATGCAGCAATGCAGCCATGCAGCAATGCAGCAGGTTTCTTGCTGTCACTTCTGGCCCTGCAGCTGGGAGATTCACAGCGTGGGTGAAGGGTGAACACGGAAGTTTTCCTGGCAACTCCAGCTGACGGGTTTGTGCTAAAGCAGGAAAGAGGTTGAGTAAATGTATGAAACGCCATCATGGACCAAAGTCCACACAGGCGAGTTCCTGTCCCTTGCCAATAACAAATGCTTTGAGTGTGAGGAGTAGGATTAGCACAGCACGGCCCTTCTCCTTGTCAGCTGGGTACGAGCTCTTTTGGGTTACAGCATTTAAAATCCCCTGGCAGACCTCACTTCTATGAGTCTGTATCTCGTCTTCCTCCTTTTCTGACCTCTGAAATGAATTTGATGGTAAAAATGACAAAACAGAGGGGCTGTAACGGCAGTTACTCAGCCCTGCATCAGCAGGCTGGGAGGCCAGAGAGGTCAGCGCTTTGGGAGTGAGGAGAGAGCAAGGAAGCAAACCCTAAGAACCAGGAGGGAAAGTCTATAGTGGCTCTTGGAAGAAATGAGACTTTCTGCTCAGTTCTGCTAGGTCCATCCCGGCAAGCAACGAGAGGTCAAAAAAGACCACAGCCTGGTGCAATGCAACCCCAAATACAACTGCAATCCCGAATGCAGCTGACAAGCTCAGTGCATCAGATTTGGTGCACATAGAGATCCTCCCCGGCACAGCTGCTGCCAGGTAGCTGGGCTCCAGAGCACTGAAAATTAAGGGAAAGATGGGATGAGTAGCCTGCTTGCTGGTGCAATTGCTCCCCGCTTTGCCATCCTGTATTCACATTGCGTTCCCGTGTTATTCCCTGAAAGGGGAATAAGGAGGGCAGCCGTGCCTGGCTGGAGGTCGGTGCTGACTCAGTGCGGGGCTCCCCGCGCTGCTCTGTCCGGCTGCAGCCATCCGGCAAAAGGAAGGAGACCGGCTCTTCTCCTGGCTGTTACTAGCAGGATGGCAGAAATCCATTTTGGAGCCTACCAGTCCCTTCTTCCCTATATCTGTATGGGAGAGCATGTAGGACGGTGCTGAGTCCTGAGTGGTCTATGGTTTTCCTCTTTACAACCTGGGTATCTATTAGGGGCATCATCTGAGACCCATCCTGGTATACCTGGGGTTTTGGGGGAGCATAAGAGGGAACACGTCAAATGGCACTGCTGCCGGGGAGCCACTCACAGCAGATGCTTCACAGGAAACTGAAGAGAAAGCAGAGAACAAAAGCTCAGTGGCACGTAACACAGCACTTGCCATGATTGCCATGCCAAGATTGCCAAGACGCAGTTTGGTTGTGTGCGTATCTATATATAAAATATATCATATATAATTTCATCTCCTACCTCATGGAGCTAGCAGAACACTCTGGTCACATTAGCCAAACACAAGGCTAGCCGGACACTCTGTGTTTTAATGGAAGTGAACCTGAATTAAGAAGATGCTGCTCGGTGACAGCGCAGGGGGAGCAGCTCAGCACCTCTTCCCCAGCCCCTCTGCAGGAAACGTGACTTGTTTTCCCCCCGGTTTCTCCCCCAGGAGCTCTGTGCTTACCAGAGACCACCTTAGTCACACAGTGCAAACCCTGCAGCACTGGGAAACCGTAATTCCAAGAGGGGAAAACATCCCTTAACACAGCGGTGATATTTAGACGTGGGGGTGGGTATCAGTATCTTTTTTTAACCTGCTTTTAGGCATTCTGTTGCTTTGCTGCACACAGAAGGCTGCACGTGCGGCCAGCGGAGAGGAGCTGATGTGTGCGACTGTCTGCTCACCCTGCTAGCGCTCCCGCGCCCGCCGCCGGCCCCCGGGATGCTGCATCTCAAAGTCCAGTTTCTGGATGACTCCCAGAAGATCTTCGTCGTCGATGTAAGTGGGCATCATCTTCTCATTGTCCGGGGCTAGTTAACGCGGCCGTTGCTGCTCGGGAGGATTGCATAAGCGTCTGACGGGCTGCGAGAGCTTCTGGGCTTCAGCTTTGCAAAAGGCAGCGGCGGGGGGAAAAAGTGAACAAAAACAAAAAGCAAAAGAAACCCAAACCAAGAGCTTGTGGTGCTGATTGCTAAGTGTCTTTCAGCACCAGCACACTCCTGCTGTCGTCCCCTATTTGTGTGATTTATAAAGCAGGAGGAATGGTTTTTACTTCTCTGGTGTCATCTCTTTGGAAATCAGCTAATATAATGTGATGGCCTTGAGAAGTGTGGAACTCTGTTTTCATTTGTTTGGATGCCAGCAAAAGCATTCAACAGGAAGGAAAGAAATCTGGGAACAGAGTAAAAATAACATATCCAGCCAAAGCACCCATGGGGAGAAACATCTGTATGTGCCTCCCTTCTTGGGTATTTGATTGGAAAAGAAAACTGCGTGGCTTTGAGGAGAGCTGAGGAGCTCGGATACTATTTTCTGTAATACAGTGTCCCAAAGCACAGTGTCATTAGTAGTTCACACTTAATAAATATTAGCTCTGAATCTTAGCTGTTGAAATGTATTTTAAATGTTGTGTTGACATCTCTGATGTTATATATTATGTATTTATATATAATATTATATATATTAATACATTAATATATATTAAATAAATTTATATATCTGGAGCTAAATATAAAGTGGTGCCCTGTATATATTTTAGAAACTTAATCGTCCTACAAGAGTGATTGAGCATTTGCTGTTGATTAGGATTTGATAATCACAGTAGAAAACTGGACTGAATAACTCAAGTTCATCTATTCTAGTACTTACCTGCATCTCCTATGGGAGGAAACTGTTTTATCTAAAACTATTCTTCAAAATGTATTACATTCCTTAGATAATTCACTTTTCTATTTTATAACATAGAATGTCTGTATAGAAAAATTTCTGTTCCCTCTCAGAAGTACTTTGGTTTCTCTGCAACAGCAGTTTTGAACAGAAGAGTGTTTTAAAGTAATTCCATCATATGGAAGTTTAATGAAGTTCAATTAATGTATCCTAGACCTGGAGCCAGTTTAAACACAAGCCTGGTTATTTAAAAATGCTGTTTTTCATACTGATTAGATCAGGTTTGAATGTTTGAACGATGCTGCTGCCACAATATTGCTGCACGCTTCCATCTCTGCTTTCTTCTTTGCCCGAAACACTTAACACTGCTATAGCTCTGCACAACGTTATTGCAGCAAATAGCTTCCATTAGAGGAACTACTAGACATTGCCTTTTTTTACATGGAAAGCTATTGGAAATACCTCCTAGGCATTTCATGCATTTGATGCCTTATGGTTACGATAAATGAGGAGCTGAATTAGTGGCTTGGCCATCATAAAAGCACTGCTTTGGGCTAAGTCTGGAGCAGCTATTTCAAGCAACTCTTCCTAATCCCTTCCTGGCTCTGGAAAGCTCTTTTGTACCCGTGGTATTTCAGTATAAAGGGAGGGAAAACACAAAAGGGGCAAAATACGGCGGGCTTGATTCCCCCTTGTGCTCGGTGTATGTGTCCCCCTGCCTCCCGTGGGCATCGGGGCTGCCAGGCTGCATGGCAAGGTCTGATTCCCAGCCTGGCGTCATGGGGACATTGTCACCTGTGTCTTGGCCATCCCCAAACCCAGCCCTTTGCCTCTTCTTCCCTGATGGGTTCGGGGCAGCCACGAACTGCTCAGAGCAACCCAGTGGGGTCTTTGCTGGGTGCCTGGCAAAAGGCTGAGGTTTTTCATGCTGTGGAGTTCCAGCCTTGGAAATAAGGAACTGCAATTGCTTTAATTGCCCCGTTGATGGGGTCGTTTCGAGGCGAGCCGGGAGGGCCGCGGAGCGCGCGCTCTCATTACGCTGTCGCCTCTCGCAGCAGCGCGGAGCTCGCAATTTCGCACCGGGAGAAGCCTGAAAGGCTGTGGTTAGGCAGCAAGCAGGGAGGGCGCCTGCAGCTGCAGCTGCCCTCGGCTTCGGCACCAGAAACGCAGGGATGCAGCCGGTGTCGGCCCCGTCCAGCCCGTCCCCACTTGCTTTGGCACTAAGCAGGAGTCTTTTTGGTGCTTTCTGGCACTGCCCTCCTGAGTTTTGCTGCTTTCTGGGGAGAGCGGGACAGGCCAAACAGCCTCTCAGAGGCCAGACATGTAGAGCAAAGCCATTTATTTACCCTTGGGTATTTCAGTAGCCCTCATATGTATATTTTTATATATATATGACAACAAGTAATGACTGGCCTCCTTTCCCTGTGTGCAGGGCAGCTGAAGCGCCCAGTGCTGCTGGGTGCCGTTCGTGTCCTCAGGAGCTGAGGATGAAACTGCTCAGACAGCAGCTGTTCCAAAATCCCCAAATGCATTTTTTTCTTCTCTTCTTTTTCTTTCCTGCTTATTAAGTTCTGCAATAAGTGATGAGGAGGACTCTGATCTCCAAGAGCTGAGGGAAGGTGCAGGCAACACGCCCGCTCCCTTCCGTATGCTGAGGGAATTGTTTTGGCTGTGGCAGGGAAAGATCCCATAGATCGTGGCGGGGGCAGAAATATCTTCCTGCTCTCGCTGAGACTGTGTCCTCTCTGCTCTCGGCATCCCCTAACCTGCTGCCTCCACCATGTGCTTGTCCTGTAGCAAAAATCCTGCGGCAAAGGGCTCTTCAACCTGACCTGCAGCCACCTCAACCTTGTAGAGAAGGAGTATTTTGGGCTGGAGTTTCGAAGCCAGGCTGGGCACCATGTGAGTGATGCATGGGCACCCCGTGTTCCCCTCTCCATCTCTGTCCCAAGATGCTGGCAGGGCTGGCTGGAGGTTTTTATTGCGTTCTTGAGTGATGCTGTGGCTTTTATTCACCCAATTCTTCACTGCCTTATTTCAGGTCTGGCTGGAACCACTAAAACCAATAACAAAACAAGTAAAAAGTAAGTATTTTGCAAATAAACTTTAAAAAAAAAAAAATCTCTGTTAAGGACAGCCTGTTCCAGGTGCATTTGCACAATCTTTTTTGCTTGGGAAAGGGGGCCGCGGTTCTCTGGTGTTTACCTGGGCTCCTTCCACAGCCTGAGGCTGGGTAGGATTTTTGAAGCCACCAAAGTATAAAAAACCTGCAGCAAAATTGCTGCATTTGCCATGGTGGCTGAGGTGGAGGGGATGCTCAGGGCTGTGTGTGCATGTTTGCAGGAATCCCCCCACGGAAGGGACACGCTGCCTAAAAACAGCCTCCTCGACGTGCACTGAGTCCCCTGCATGTTCCCCCTGCCCAGTCCTGCTGCGCCAGGGTGGGCGCAGCCCCCTGCATCCAGCTCTCCTGCTTTTCCCAATAGTCTGGCGTTTAGCTCCGCGTGCCGGAGGTGTCCGAGATCAGCCCTGTCGGACTCCAGCGGGACCCCGGGGCAAACTGCAGGTTAAAAGAGATGCTGGAGCCTTTCCCGTAGCTCATTTCCCTTCCTAAGGCCCGGCTATGGGCGGGCGGGTTGTCCTGGGGCAGGAGGGAGTCCCTGGCGCTCGTGGCTTTTAAGTCCCCGTTCGCGAGGGATTGGAGTGACTTACCCTGGCAGGAGGCAGCATGTGTGAAGCGAGTTGTAAATGTTCTCAATAGGCACAGAAAAGAAAACTTATGAGGTGTTGTGTTTTAAGATCCTAAGGAGGTTCTTTTCAAATTTATGGTGAAATTTTTCCCAGTGGACCCTGGACATCTGCGAGAAGAGCTGACCAGGTACAGTGTTTGCTTGGTTCCTTTCTCACTGCACAGCCCTGTCGTTTTGCATTTGCTAAGTTGTGTTTAACTCCTTATCTTCATCCACCTGAACCTGTCTGTTAGCACGGGTAGCTCTGTGTAGTGAAACAGCCTTGTACTTTACAAACCAAAACAGAAATGTCTTTTCCTCAGCCTCTGTTTATAAAGATATTGCAATCCACTCAATGGATCAGCACTCTCAATAGGCTCCAACTTATTTACTGCTGAATTTCAAGTAGTTTTGCAATGAATTTGACTTTACTCAGTCTGGCTGTGTGTTGCATTCTGAAATGAGGACTTTAATTTTATTATTATTATTATTTTTAATTACATAGTTAGCTCTCCTATTTTGGAGAAAACATTGCAAGAAGGGAACTAAGAATAAATCCAATGCAGTGCTTCAGCAGCACGTTAGCCCTGATAGCTGCAAATGCCCTGTGAAGCATAAAGGAATGTTAACTCTGAACCCTAGTGATGCACCGGGGCAGCCAGCCCCTTGCAGAACAGCCCTGTTGAGCTGCAGCCCAGCGAAGGCCCCTTCCCAGGGCACCGTCCTCTCCCTCTCTGCAGGTATCTCTTCACCCTCCAGATCAAGAAGGACCTGGCTTTCGGGCGGCTGCCCTGCAGTGACAAGAGTGCCGCGCTGCTGGTCTCCCACCTGCTGCAGTGTAAGGGCCCCGCAGGGAGCCGGGGGCGTCGCGGGGAGCCGGGGGCGTCGCGGCGCTGGCTCCTCACCCCGCTGCGCCCCGCAGCCGAGCTGGGCGACTTCCATGAGGAGAGGGACCAGAGGCACCTGGCCACCCACAAGTACCTGCCCAACCAGGACTACCTGGACCACAAGATCCTGCACTACCACCGGAAACACAGGTGAGAGCCACCGCCCACCCGCTCCGGGCCCACCGCCCCCCGCGGGGCCGGGCACGGCGCCACTCGCCGGCAGCGACGCTGCGGCAATGAGCACGTGGAGCTGCCCGTGCAGCCGCCCCGCGGGAGCCCTGGCCATCCTGCAGCAGCAAGTGCAGCAGGGTGCCCAACGCCGGGCCTGTTTAGCCTGCAGAAGAGAAGACTGAGAGGGGCTCTCATCAATATGCACAAGTACCTGAGGGGAGAATGCAGGGAGGATGGGGCCAAACTCTTCTCGGTGGTGGCCAGTGACACGACAAGGGGTAACGGGTACAAACTGAGACACAGGCAGTTCCATCTCCACATGAGGAAGAGCTTCTTTGCTGTGAGGGTGCCGGAGCCCTGGCACAGGCTGCCCAGAGAGGTGGTGGAGGCTCCTTCTCTGGAGATCTGCAAACCCCCTGGATGCCGCCCTGTGCCCCATGCTCTGGTGTCCCTGCTGGAGCAGGGGGTTGGACTAGGGCATCTCTAGAGGTCCCTTCCAACCTCAGCCCTTCTGTGACTGTGATTTTTCAGCACCTTCTCGCTCTTGTCATTCATTTGTGCCTCCAGCGGGAAGACACCAGCCGAGTCGGACGCGCAGCTGCTGGACGTAGCCCGGAAGCTGGAGATGTACGGGATTCGCCCACACCCCGCCAGCGATGGCGAGGGGACGCAGATCAACCTGGCCGTGACACACATGGGGGTGCTGGTGCTGCGGGTGAGCTGGGCCCCACCGCCCCCAAACCCCCCAGCAAGCAAGAGCACAACCCAGCCAGTCCCGGGGCTGGCACGGCCGTCCCGGCGCGGTCGCCGCGGCCCGGGAGAGCCGTGTTTCCCCCTTGTAAAGCAAAGCGCGGCCATGCAGCACCGCAGGTCACAGGGCTGCGTCACACGTGCTTAATGTATAATCTTCCAGCAAAAATAGCCCTCTCCTGTCTGTGCTGTTGCATAAGGCTGTAATCACGGCATCGCTGCAGAATAACTACAGCCTGCCGCGCAGCCCCGGCGAAGCAGCGCTCGCCTCCCACGCCGACTTAATTTCAACCTGGGACTGGCTTGCCAGAGCAGGAGAAAATCCTAACTGTGGGTTTCTGCGGGTAATTAGCGCTGCTAGACCTGGTTATTTCTGTGGAGCCGTAAACACGGAGAGCCCGTATATGTGGTTGGAGCACGTGGGATGCAAGAAAACCCTCAGGGTGTTCTCGGGAGTCCTGGAGGGTCCTGAGGTTGTGGTGGTGTTTAACACAGCCTCATCTGCTGCTGCAGTGTCCGTGGAGGCCAGCAAAGAGCTTCTCTAGGAGGAGAAGAGCAAAGCGCTGAAGCTCCGTTCCCATTTTTGGGAATAGCGGGTGGGATTGTGCATGGGCTCCCAGGGTTGTGAGGGCTCCTCTCAGGTTGAGTCTGCTCTGTGTTGGTGTCTCCAAGGGCTGTATCTCAGCCCAACTCCTTTCAAAGGCCGCCGTGTCCACCTTTGCAGGGCAACACGAAGATCAACACGTTCAACTGGGCCAAAATCCGGAAACTCAGCTTCAAGAGGAAGCATTTCCTCATCAAGCTCCACGCCAACGTCGCCGTAAGTACAGGACCGGGTGCCGCAGCCACCAGCACGAGCCTGGGGTTGGCGGCTGGCAGGCCCAGATGGGCTTGGATTTCTTTTTTTTTTTTTTTTTTTTTTTTTTGAGTAAACCCCATTTTCTGCTACTTTTCATGCTCGTGGCATCCCACGGGGGCCGCGGCTGCGGGACGCAGGCGCTGCGCAAGGACACGCTGGAGTTCGCCATGGCCAGCCGGGATGCCTGCAAGGCCTTCTGGAAGACGTGCGTGGAGTACCACGCCTTCTTCAGGCTCTCCGAGGAGCCCGAGTCCAAGCCCAAGGCCCTGCTGTGCAGCAAGGGCTCCAGTTTCCGATACAGGTAAAAAAACACACCCTTCCTGGGAGGAAACGGTCCCGGGGCTGGCGCTGCGGGTGGAGGCTGACGGCCCCTCCCGGCCTTTTCTCCCGCGGCCGCAGCGGGAGGACGCAGAGGCAGCTGCTGGAGCACGGGCGGAAGGGGCAGCTGCGGAACCTGCCCTTCGAGAGGTACCGGCGCGGACGGCGGTGGCGGGGGGACAGCACCCGGGCGCCTCGTAACGCCCGGGGCCTTGCAGGAACCGCCGCGCGTCCCGCTACGACGAGCGCCAGTGCCGCTCCTCGCCGGACCTCCCGACGGACGTGTCCAAGCAGGTGGGTGTCCCCGCGCCACGTGGCGGCGGCGCCG
>VZSV01000010.1:3974320-3985212 GCA_013398735.1 Nothocercus julius | reverse complement strand
GGCGGCCGAGTGCGGCGCCCGCTACGGGCGGCCCCGGCCCTCGCCCGCCGCCCGCCTGCGCCTCTCCTCCGGCAGCCTCCAGCTGGATGAGGAGGACGAAGAAGTGGCCGTGGCCACGGGCGCGGCGGCCCGCAGGACTCCCTGGGGCGCCGCTGGCTATTTCACCTAGGGCGCTGACGAGCCGCTCGCCCGGCGCCGTGGGTTCTCGGGGTGCCCACGGGCTGTTAGCTGTAGGGGGTGCTCATGGACAACGATGGTGCGGTTGGACCTACCCGTCCCCTGCGCCCCGCCTGGACGCCCCAGCAGGGCTCGTCCCCCGCACTGCCCGTGGGAGCGGCACCAGGGCCTTCCTGTGCGGTCCCGGTGGGCTTCAGCTTCAGGGTGTCTCCGTGGGAAGAGGAGCAAAACGTTCAAGGAGGGTTTCAGACAGGAGCGACGGCTCTGCCTGCAGGTTGCGGCCGCTGCCCTTGCAGGACGCGCTGGCACCCTTGGGCGCTCCCTGCACCGCTCACAGCTGAGCGACCCACTCCGTCTTTCCCCGAACCTGCTTTGAGCACCTGCCTTCCGCCCCGCACCACCGTCATGGTGCTCACCCACCCCTCACGGCCCCTTGCCCCCTCAAACCCGTCCTTGGCAAGGGACACGGGATGCCAGGAGGGCGCTAGGAGAAAGCGGGCGGCCGGTGCTCACCCTTGGCGCGGGGAAGCTCGCTGCAACCACGGTGCTGCTAAACGTTTCTGGGGGTGCACGAGCACAACGTTATTTTTACCAGGACTGTTTCCATAAAGTTACAAAGGAGAAGCAGGAGCTGGGAACTCTTAAAAAGCGATTTTGGGGGGCAGGAAAACAGGTCACTGTTCCATGAAAGAGCAAATGCATAAAAATGCTTGGGGTAGAAGTATATATAAAATAAATGAATAAAAAAAAAAAAACAAAAAAAAACCACTTGCTTACCTTAGAATTACAAGAAACCCACGCTGGAAAGGGGTCCCAGACAACTAAAGAATGATGCAAAAACATTTTAGGGAAGGATGTTGTTATTTTCAAGAACCACCCTCTAAGATTCTGTAGGAGACCACCAGCCCAGTAAATCCACAGCTGTGGTAAACTCTGAGAACGGATTTCAGGGACAAGGAAACCAGGGGAAAGAGAGAAAAAAGGGTTAGGTGCAATGCAAGAAGTGGGCTTCGGGGTACTGCCGCACCACGAGCATCTATCGCTGTTGTCAAAGCTGGGCAATAAATAAAGACAAGCTGCCCGCACCAGAGTCGCGTGTCCCTCCTCGCGCCGGGGCAGCGGCAGCTCCTGGCAGCCCCAGCCGCCTTCCTCTGCGCCCCAGGGCTCCTGGGCACCCAGGGATGCTCCATGGGGCCCGTTCCTCTGTTCCCGGCGGTGCTGTCAGCGCCTTGGGACAGCGGCCGCGCGGCCTTCGCCAAAGGCTGCGCAGAACCACCGCGTTCTTGGGTGGCTGCCCGCGGAACTGCGTTAGATCAACGCGAGGGCTCACGGGGGCTGCTGCTCGAGGCCGGACTGCGCTGCAAACGCTGAGGGCTACCCGGACACCTCTTGGACACCTCTGAATAGAGCACTGAAGTAGGACAGTCTGCACCCGTGAGGCTGCAGAGAAAAGCAGCAGTGTTCCAGCTACAAACGTACACACAGCCTCCACACAGGCTTAAAATCCCAGGCAAAGCAATCGGGAGACATGGCAAAGGCTGTCCCAGGCCAGCTTTCCTTGGAGCACGGCGCCGAGGAGGAGGCTACACCCTCTGCCATGCTGCAATGCACAGCAGAGCAGGGGCCTCCTCCCTGCCTTGAGAAGGAGGAACAAGGACCTGGGAACTATTTTTGGATTTTTCCATGGACTCGAGCGTGCTGGGGCTGGCTGCGTGTGCCGTGACCAAGCACATCTTACACGATGCGCAGCAACGGCACAGGAACGGAGCAGCCCGTGAGCGCGGGACAGAAATTACCATTTTCAACCCAAACTGGCCACCTAAGCCAGCTCTCTACAAGTACTAAAACAAGTTTCAATGTGTTGAATTCCTCTCCATGTTTAAGAGTAACTTCAGTTACTGGTAAATATGAAATAAGGCAAGCCAACATACATTACACTAAAACTTTGCGGCAAATAAAATAACTTTATTCCAGCGTTAAGTCATAAAACAGTGTGATAAAAACTGTATCTTTAACAACTGCTGAACTTTGTGCAAACATTAAGACTCTACCTACATCCCTATTCAACTAGACATTCAATCAAATGCAGTATTTTGTTATGATTACTACATGTTCACCGTACAAAGTGTATTAGAGGAATCAGACCAGGGATTTTAAAGAATCCTTACACTGATAAAGGGCTCGTCTACCAAAGACCAAACACATTTCTCTATTCTGTGATTCAGACTACTTTAAGGCTACTTCAGTATCAGTTCTTCTCAGTCTACAGGGGGAAAATATAATGAAGCTGGTTCCTGCATGAATATTTTGATAAATCTTTCCATTAGCTACATGACAGCAATGGAATACTGCTGATTGAGTTACACAGCTCATCAATAACTAACACTTCAGGGCTCGGGCAGGAGGGACAGACGGACAACTCTTCCCTGGAAACCAGGAATATACAGACATCCATCGTTAAGAGTTACCGTCTTAGGCTGCACAGCCTTTAGGAGCTGAAATGCCACATGCAGTGCAATGCAATTGTTTCTTGACTTGCCTGTATCATAGAACGAGGCTGTTCCATGCATATATGGATGGATTCATCCCCAGCGTCCCACGAGGCAGGTGCACATCCCACCCATTGCACAGGAAGAGGCACCGCAGCGCGTTACAGTTCCAGCACACACAGTGAGGTTTCAGTTTCTGCTTTAACTCAGTAACCCCAGCTACTTGGAATCATTAAGTCGCATAGATTAAAGCCCCTCATTAAGAGGCGAGAGCCACTCATGACAGGATTTGGAGGAATTCCCATCACCTCTCCCTTGGCCTCCCCGTATAAAAGGCAGCTCTAAGGGAAGTGACACAGAAGTAAAAACACATTTTTAATACTGCAAAATGAGTGTAGCTCTGAAGTGAGACCTAGGCCGAGACTGGTGAAATAAAGCCGAGGTAACTGTGACACAGACCTTTTTGTACCTCGAATCCACAACGCTGGGTTCCTAAGTCAGACGTTTTAAAATCTCCACAGCGCTGGCACCGGCACGGCACACTCGTGTGAGCGCACGGGTCCCGACAACTCCTCTGCAGGCACGAGAGCGAAGCGACCCCGGTGCCGCTCGGGCTGAGCGTCCCCAGGGCGCAGCTGCCAGCGGGTCCTCTGGCCAGGAGCAGCAGCAGGGCCCGGACCCTTCCAAAACAACCCTGCAACTGCACAAGGAGCAGCTTTGCACAGCTACAACACAAATCTCTGAGAGGTTTATCCATGCATCGAGTGAAAATCCAGAAGAAAACAACAGAACAAGCTCATGAAAGTTTACAGAACTTAAATATTTATTTTTTAAACCATTTAACCCCCCCAAAAACACTGAAATAAGCTTCATCTATAAACAGATTTACAAGACTAACAACTACAGAAGCTAAAGGAACACTACAATTTGTTTCTGTGATGCAGTTATTTTGTAAAGCTTCAAATCAACTGTATTTACAACTTTTGCTGCTTTTACATTTATAAAAATATTTATTTAATCCATAACATTATTGTTTTCAAAAACTATTTCCAGACTTTTTTTTCTCAGATATAAATTCTAATCGGATTTCAGTTATATAGCAGATGAAAGATTTAAACAGAAACATTTTCTTTAAAATTAAAACAAGGAGTTAAAACTAATTTTTACAGTGTAGGCACCATTGAAAATAATTGTCCTTGGCATATCTAACCACCATCTCTCACAAGTGTCCTTTATATAAAAACGATGTAATGGCAACATTTGACTAAAAATGCAATATTTACTTGCACACCATTACTTTCTCGATATTTGGCAGATATATTTCAGATTCTTTAAAATGACTTTTGTGCAAAAACAAAATGTGCAGGTCTGAACCATAAAATAAACACACCCAGCCTTTATCAAAAATAAATTTACACCAACAGTTCCACAGCTAAGTACTGAAAAAACAATCAAAACTTCAGCATAATATACATACTGGGTTGAAAAAGGAAAACAAACCAAAACAAAACAAAACAAAAAAAAACAGAAAAAGAAGATATTGCCCATCTAGCAGTACCATAAATATATAACTAAAAGCAACTTTATAGTCTTACCTACTTTTTATGAGGAAAAAGGAAGAAAAAAAATCACTCCGTACTGCACAGTACTACCTTTTCGTGAAAGAATATCTATAACTCAATTATTTGCATATTAACTGGTAAATACATATTTAAAATACACTTTCAGAAAATTATAAACAAATTATGTTGATGCACTGTATTTAATGTACTTAAGAACAAAAATGTGTATAAATATCTTACAGGAGAAACAACACCACCACACAGGACGCTGGTGTTTCACTTATACCTGCTTGTGAGGTATGTATCATGCGACGCTCGGCTTCTCTGGCTCCCTTCCACCCAGGCATGTATACTCAAGAGGAAAAAAATTAAATTAAATTGGACTTCAGTTTTCGTCCATTATTGCCAAAAGCCCCACCCCCTCAACTGTATTGCTTTAATTTTCCTACCATGATGAATAAGATTGAATTACTACTTAAAACCTGCGCTAAAAGGTAATTTATGTACTGTACATCAGGATACTCCTGTTGCTACATATCACCTGCAAACTACTGACATATTGCTCTCAAATATATGTAATCATAGAGCTGCCTAAAATACTGTACCAATTTAGAATTAGAGTAGATACTGTTGCAGGTTTATTTTCCAGGGCACGATAACTCTATGCTGGTTGAAGCAGGTGCTACAGCAATACCTTTGCCACTACGTTACATGTTCTGAATACGCTTGTGAAAAAGCTATTTTCTCTGAAGCTTGTTAGTGATTTACAAAAGTTTAACTCAGGAATACAAAAGACCTGTACATCCCTGTGCACAGGCACAAAATAGCATCAAAACATACTGTACTTGCACTTCCTACTAACTAAAGTAATGGTTATTTCTAAAAGCAAAACTGCACCTCAACATTTATCAGATTAAACAGGTGAAACTACAATATTAAAAGTTGTTCTTTACAAAATAATTTCCTGAAAATATAAAACCATGTGCACTGCCACAAAATAGTTGAGTAGGTTCTTTCAAATCCTCAATCACCGTCAATATGTTGCAAAGATCCAAAAGGCACAAGGAGCTCATGAGCTAAGCACTGCCAAGCTTGAAGTAGTTTGGTGGGTTTCACTGGGTCCATACGAAACAGCAGTCAATTACGTGAAGTTTCTTAGGATGAGTCATTAACAGAAAATCTACAAATAAAATAGAAATTTTATTACATTTTCACTCTGCAAATACCACATAATGGTCAGTGCAATGATCAGAAACAAACTGCAGATTCTCTTACTCCCTTACTTGCTATAAATATATTAGAGATAAAATTGCAGCCTAAATTAAAAGTAGTAAACTATAAAATTGCAAGCTAAATTAAAGCAGCAAACTATAACTACAATACCATTGCAGCACTAAGTGAACATAAAAAAAAAAAAAAAAAAAAAAAAAAAAAAGATTGCTACAATTTTAGTTGCAATAACCAGAAGCATTCCGTATGATCAACAGAGCTAAAGTTTAACTTCCTGGTTGTAACAGATCTGTCACTTATCACAGAATTCCACTCAAGTTTTCCAAATATATAGAGCATTCAAAATTCAGTCAATCTTTCTTTAATATAGGCATTAATTTTAAACTTTTATTTTAAAATAAAGCTTTTTTGTTTTAAATGCATATGAAAGTCCCTTAACTTACTTCTGAAATTTCTCCATAAGTTTCTTCACCATTTTATCTGTGATCCCTGGACATGTTGCTTCTGCCATATTGATACTTTTCTCAAGTTCCTCAATTGCTTTTTTTCTGCTAGCATCATTTGTGTCTTGCTGTTTAAGCTGAATAATAGACCAAAACAGGTAAAGCTTACAAAATGTAATCAAACAGTTTTGCCATACTTTCAAAAGGCCTTTTAAATTAAAGCTTACCTCAGCAAACACAGGGGTGATTATCATTGTTAAACAACTCAAGGTTTTAACAAGCTCCTGATCCTAAAAATTAGCAAATGCAGGTTATTTTAATATATTGTTGCATAGTGTATAAATTGCATTTTACATAGCATGTATAACTTTGAAAGTCATGTCATATATTGCCACAGTTCTATTCTGCTCAATATCATATGAACATTTAACATTCATATCTCCATGAAGCAGATACTGATCTTTTACTATAGGTATCTTTTGCAACTGAGGCTGACATTATCACTAACAAGCTCTGCGTGTTGACTTACAAAAAGGTAGTCAGTTCTTAAGAAGAAAATAATTTCTAGTATCTATGAACATGCCCTTTACAATAGCTACAAAACAGCACTTTAAAGAACTCCTCAGACCATACATACCGTCCCATTCTGCAGCTTCTTTGCATCTGGTTTCTTTCTAACTGTAGTAAAACTCCACTCAGGATGAGAGTTATTTTCTTTGTTACTTGATTCCCTGAAGGAAAAGGATACCATCTACATAACACTGGCCACAACATAATGCTAAGCAGCATAGGTAACCCAAATACATACTAAACCTACATGGATTAGTTCAGCATACCTAAAGCGTGCACTGAATCTAACTGAACTCTAGAGAAACGACAAACTTTAGAGACTGAATAAGTTAAAGCCTGATCAAAGCAAACAGATCTAGTCCACCCATAAAGCTTCCCTTCTCCCATGGTCTCCCATTTAAAAGTTATCTGATATCCAAGAAAACAGACTTGGAGAACAGATGCTGTTCCACAGGCATTGTGCAAGCCTCTCCACACACCTCAGCCTTATTCTGCAGTGTTTCTAATTGTGTTGCATTTTGGTTTAACCACTACCCTGAGACTAGAGGACACACAGTGCTTAAACAGAACTGAAATTGAGTTTAAGGAGAAGTTTAAAGTAGTAATGGGTGCATAGCTTGATTTATGCCTTAGTCTTTAGGTTCAGAAAAATGTTTGCCTTTGAAAGGTTAGCGCTGATGCAAAACATAGTGAATAAAGGCAGTTATGTAGGAGAGGAGTGAATGAGATACATAAACTGCAATACCAGTAACACTTAAGATAAACAAATAGAACCACACAAACCCAGACTAAACTGTAAAAACGAACTTACGAATCAGAGCCATCGGAATCGGATTCATCACTACTGTGCCCCTCTGCCTTCCACCTCTTGAACCTATCAATGAGTTCTGTCAGATATGAAGTCTTCTTGGCATTTTTCATAATGAATTTGTGCTTCAGAAGTTCTTTTGCAGTAGGGCGCTGTAAGAAACATTTAAAATATTTAACTTTACAGTAATATGCTCTGATTTTATACGTTAGCTGGGGAGATTTAGTATGATAACTGACTCCCAGATCTTAACTTGTACTGTATTAGGAATTTAGTTCGAGCAGGAAGTCAAGAAAAGCCAGCAGTAATCCACATTTACAAGCACTCTAAAAATATGATCAAGTTGCACAGAGACTATACTGCTTATTCTTCTGCATTAGAAAGTACACACCCAGGAAGATGACTAATCAAAATTCTCCAGTGCAACATTTCCTTGTAGAGCAGAATTCAGACAGTAAAAGTTTTGATTCAAGATTCTTTATGTTTAGCCTTCTCCTTATATAAGCCCAAATCAGCCTGCTCCTTAGGAAGCTGCCTCAGACATTATCATTTCTTTGGTCACTCTTCCCTGGCTTTTATTATTTTAAACTGAAGAGAGCAGGATGGGAAGATGGAAAAAAGGAAAAAAAGGAAAAAAAAAAAAAAAAGCGCACTTATACCACTTGCAGTGGAAAGCATAGTCTTTAAAATGATTTCAATCGAGTTTGATGCACTAGAAAGAGTAAGGAACAAAAACAACTGCCCTCAAAAGCACCTATATAAATGAACAAAAAATAAAAACCCACTACACACACACACACACTTTTATCTACTCACAAATGTTGGGTCCTTATTCAGGCATGCATCGATGAATTCTTTGAAAGGTTTACTGAACTCTCCTAACAAAGTTGGAGGATTGTTTTTGGGAATGAGAAACAGAACTCTCATCGGATGCATATCCGAGTTGGGTGGCTCCCCTTTGGCTAGTTCAATGGCAGTGATGCCCAATGACCAGATGTCAGCCTGAGAAAGGGAAAAAGTTAATTTTAGTAAAATATTAAGGGCTACCATGACAAAGTGTTTAGCAACTGAAAGCTTTCTATATACCAACATTAAGTTTGTGGTGTGTAAGTGGATGATGGACAAAGACTTTTTTTTAATAACCCTATGTAATGTGTCTTTAGTAACTCCGGCAAATGTATACATACAAATGTTCTACAGTGCTAAATGTGTACCTGAATACACATGCTTTTGAAAAAAGCCTCAGAAACGTTCATCTTCTTACAAATTTTTTCCGCACAAAGAACCAAAATGAATTGCCATGAATTTCCTAAGTGCAGTTCAATTTTGTTTAGATAGCAAAACCGCACGCTGGTGTTAAACTACACAACCACTTTAGTATTCGACCTTGTTCCTACACCTCACTCTGTAAAGAAACAGGGGAAGTTGTCAACCAAATCCAGCAGACGATCACTCAAATTCTTTCCCAGTAGACTCCTTAAGGAATTTAGCTAGAAAGTGATCAACAACTATAGTTAGACCTGCAATACCAAATTCCTAAAAGGTCTGAATCCCAGTTTTACTGGGCAAGTGTTTGAACAGTTAAAGTGTCTGCACAGTTGACTCTACATAGCACAGAAGTCTTAACTCAAAGCTGCCCATATATTAAGCAATGGTTACAAACTGCATCTCACCAATATTCTTTTCTTATTCACAGGCATTAAAATATCTGTATTTAGTACTGGTGAATTTAACTAGCTTACTATATATTAATGAAATAGCAAACCTGACCATTGTATTTAGGAGCCAAATATACAAAAGTGGCAAGACTTATAAATCTCTGCCATTATAAAAATACCATATGCATTTCCATTTTATTTTCTGTCATTTTTAACTAATTTGGTCCAGATGCAAAAATACTTAAAATATTAGTCTATAAATGAAAAATGTAAACTGACCAATACCCACCTATCCTACTCAAAGGCTTATGTTTTCAGTGCTTTCCATGAGCTTTTAGCAGAGAAAGAAAATAAGGGGAGAGGACACGGCTCTTATAACTTGAGAAGATAAGGAAAACAGGATTTTGGGTTGTTGAAGGAATTCACCTACCTGTGACAGGTAGGTGAATTCCTTCAAGCCTGACACTGGCTAAACTGACTCAGGACAAGTTTTGGAAGTGAAACAACATATTAAAGTCCAACACTTAAAAGCAAGAGAGTCCAAGACAGGGAAATACCAAGACTACATTTAATCTCGCACTACTGTTTAAAACACAGGTGTTACCATAAGCCACATTTCTCTAGCTAGAGACAAATGAGCAGTCACTCAATCTCTTCCTTCTGATATGGAAGAGAAAGTCTAGGCGGTCAGCTTAAAGCACCTAAGTACCTTTAATTATGACATAAATCTTGCTCTTTGAAAATTTCAGGTGCCATCTTAGCTTTAAGCAAGCTGATACTTCGGGTCAGAATTTGCCATTGTTTTCATTTAAATGGAAAACATTGAATTGAAATTAAAGAAAGTCCACAGCACTCAGAGCATTCAATGAGTTTCCCTGAAAGAATCACAACTTGAAAGTACCTAATGAATTTTCATGTCTTGCATGAAACTTCTGACATGCAATCATAGTGTAAAAACAATCCAATCAGACTTTCCATTTTCATATTCAAAACTCTGAATCCATTTCATCAGTACTCAGAGCTAGAAAGTCAAAAAAGACAAAGCTAGACACACAAAGTGAAGATTTTCTATTATTACACTTACTTTTGAATCATAGGCTGACTGCTGAATAACTTCAGGTGCCATCCAAAACGGAGTTCCTACAAAGGTATTCCTCTTGATTTGCGTATCCGTCAGCTGCCCAGCAACTCCGAAGTCAGCAAGTTTAACATCTCCTTGTTCTGATAACAAGACATTGGCAGCTGCAGAAGGAAAATAATACAATACTTAGCTTAGAATATGGCTCGTATGATTTTAGAACTTTAAAAAGTCATACATAAAGTGTCACACACCTTTTATATCCCTGTGAATTTTCTTCTCTGAGTGCAGGTAGTCAAGACCTTTCAAGATTTCCTTTAGCATAGTAGCAATCTGGAATTCATCAAATGGGCCAGCTCGCAGCTTTAGAGGAAAGCATATGTTAATGAAAACTTAAAACTTGAAACTTGTTAACCTAACAAATCCAACAGAATTCATAAATACGAATACTCAGTATCCTCCCAGAACTAAGGGTCATGTAAGTCATCTTTGCATCTCCTGCATTGATAATACATTGAAAATGTTCATTATTCTTTTTCTTATGTACACAAATATGCACTCCCTTTGCCCCGGAATCCATATGAAAAGTTAATGAACTTTCCAAGAAGTTCCAGTTTGCCAAAGTCTGCACACAGAACTTCGCATTTTAGATTAAGTGATTTGTGAAGTTAGGCACATTGTTAAATCTATGCAGGCAAGATCTCTGCTAGCAACTGTAGCTAAGATGATTCTGTAATACTGAAGACACTGTATTTTCACTCCAGAGTCACACAGACAAAGACCAAGTTATATTATCTTACAGGAAAGGGTGAGTCTAAGCTTTACAGTTAAGGCGGAGCTGTACTGAAAGTCAGGGGAAACCACATCCACATACAGT
>VZSV01000010.1:3955219-3969726 GCA_013398735.1 Nothocercus julius | reverse complement strand
TTTTTTTTTTTTTTTTGAAGGAACCAGACAACAGTCAAACTTCCACAAAAACCTTCCCACAATTCACAGAGAAGCTTTCTTCTCCAAAGTATATTAGAAGGGTGAAGAGTAAACAAGGGACTAGCATTAATCTTTCACAATTTATCAAAAGAGATGAGAAAGAACTCAGTGGTGAGGAATGTAATGCGACATTAACATATTCCTATACTTGCCAGGAATTTTTAAAAATTAAACAAAACACAAAACAACTCACCATAAATTGAAAACTTTACAGCACTGATGAAATAACACTACATATTTAAGAAAAGAAGAAAAACAAAAGAGTGAAAAACAGGCTGAAGACAGACTGCAGTTATGGACCAGTAGTTTTGCAGGCCTGGAAATCTGGAATAAGGTTTTGGTTTCAGCACTTAGGTTGCTGTAATAAAAGAAAATTTTCTCAACAAATTCAATCCATTGCTTATCAAGTTTTTTCAGCCTAACCAATCAGGAACCCCCAAAGTTGACAGCTGCAAAGTAACCTATGTTTAATCCTGAAACTCAGTGCTATGTATATGTAACAGCACTTTCCAAAACTTACCTCTACCTATTTGTGCTACAGGGAAAACATTTGGTCTTCCACAGCTTAAAGCATGGATACCGAGAAAGATAACATCAGGACTTTGTTCGTACAAATAAGTAAAGAAGTGTGAAAGACTGATAAAATTTGGGTCTGTGATACCACCACTCCTACCCGCACCTTAAAGAAGTGCAACTGCTGAAATGCTTCAAAAAACTCCAAATAAATAAAACTTCTGGATATTTAAAATAGCAGTAACTATGGTTAACACTTCACCATTTAAAAAACTTACCCACTAAAAATATGTACAATTTTGCAAACTGAAAAGACCTAATCAACATTGTGGATTTCTGGAGGATATTTTTGTTTTGTTTTTTAAATTGTGCCTTGGATAACATTTTACAGAGTTGTTAAATAACTTTGCTGATGTCAGTTTCACTTTGTCTCAGGCCTGTTATGCTGCATAATTACAAACACAACCCTACACAACGCAGGGTATCTTTCTATATCAGAGAAAGGTTTCTGTTACTCTAGCTGTAAACACACTTTTTTCTAACCTGGAAGGATCACAAGATTAGACTGGGTACTGTAAGGAAGAAAGAGATGAGAAAAAAAAGACTCCAGAAGCAAGGACAAGAACAATTCTCATACAACTCTGTTCATTCTGCAGTCATTTAGTGCTATTTCCAGCCTCAAAGATCATGCAGCAAAAGCAGCAAATCAGAGTGGGGAAAAATAAATAAGTAAACCACTGCTCAAAGGAAGAAGAAAAAAAACCTACTAAAAAAAGTCAAGCTGGCATGATAGCATTCCCTCAACTTCAGATTTTTTTTCTCCTGGCAGCATTCAAAACAATTAGGTGACATCCTGATAGCAAGTTTTGAGAAATACTATAAATTACCTTTAAATATGATCCATAGTATTTTGTTACATAGGGACTATCACACTGACTTAAAACAGTTATTTCTTGCTGTATATCTTCTATTTCATCTTCTGCTTCTTCAAGGTCTATGATTTTTATAGCAACCACTTGCTGTGTCCGATTATCGATTCCTTTAAAGACTTCACCAAATGAGCCTTTCCCAATGCGCTCCAGTTTTGTGAATAGTTCTTCTGGGTCTGCTCTATGGTTCTAGAAAAAGGGGGGGGGGGGGGGGGGGGAAAAAAAAAAAAAAAAAAAAAAAAGCACATAAGTTAGTTACTTATTTCCACATTATTATCCAAATTATTATTTCTCACTGCTTCCCAAGAAGCAGATCATCCAGATTTACCATCATCATTAGAAGGCTTGTATCAGATAATCTTATTTCCTGTATACTAAGTTCTTTGCAGCTAATAGTTACAGAACATATATTATGCAATTATGTCAAGGGTAAATCAGTCTTACCACAGACAGAAAGTTAGGTATAAACCTCATTTCATTCCCCTATAAAACAGCCCTCTGAAAGGAAAGAATCGGACTACTCTTGATACTGATCCTACCCGTGCAGTAATTCAGACAACTGGGGAATGCACCCACTGGCACAAAAGCACCATCATCATTAACCATTTGCATCATTAAGGCAAGAAAAAAGGCTGGGCTTCCTACCTGGCCCTGAGCCTTCAGCAGAAAAAAAGCACCAGATCAAGATATACAGCATGGAGCTAGTTATGAGAAGACTGCACTGCCCTGGATGCGTTGGCAGCCTCCAACCAAGCACACTGAGCCCCTGATAAGATCAGGCATGTTCAGAAAAACTGGAGGAGCCAAGTGAAAGTAGAGCAAAAGGGCCTGGGAGATGTTCAAAGAAAGAATCAGAGCTGGAGCAGGGTAATAATACAGGAGTACTGACCAGAACTGGCTGGTATCACCTAAGCACGCCTTAGAAGTGGGAGTAGAGCACTGCTGAGAACACCTCACATTAAATCCTTGCAGGATAAACTACTATGCAAAGGTTTCATATTTCTCAGCTGCATCCATTTGTCAGGGGGGAAAAAAAAAAAAAGAAAAAAGAAAAAAGAAAAAAAAGGCAAACAAATTCTCATTTACCCTTCCAAATAAGAAGGCCATGAGGCTGCTGGGAATGCTCCACATCCAAACATCATAGTATCCAACAGATAGCGATGACCTGATCCAGAGTTTAAGTATATAAAATTTCAGAGCAGAGTAAGAAAGTCTGCAAGACTGTCTGCCAGCCAGATGTGCCAATAAAAAGGCCTACACTTTGCAGAACAACACTAGGCACATTTTCTTCTTCTGAAAAACACAACAGGATTTTGAGACGACCCCAAATGCTTTGCTACCGAGCTGTTAATTTACTACTGCTCCAAGTCAGACAACCCAATACACAATTTGGAACAAGACATATCTCCCCAGTCCCAAAACCACTCTGATTTAAAAGCAGTATTTGAAAACACACACACACACACACACACAGTGCTTTGCGACTCTCTTTTATTCCTGTCCTAAAACTTGACACACACTGCTCTGAATAAATAAATAAATATATATATATACACACACACACACACACAAAAGACAACAAATGTATTAAAGAAGATAAAATAGTGTCAGTTTGAGGGGAAAGCACCATCCAACTCAAAGAATACCTTGCATAAGCAGGAACCTCTAGAAATAATGACAGGTAAAATGCCCATGTGGTGTATTAGAAAGATTAAAGATTCCTGAATTATAAAATATCTTCATACTCTTGCAAATGGACACAAAAGTTTCATGTCAAAAAAGAAAAAAAAAAAAGTTCATTATCACTTCAGTCCATTCAAAAAGGGAAGATCTCACTCCCTTCTTTGCCCCTTATTATCATTCCCTCCCTCACACCGGAGCAAGCATTTATTTAACAATATGGTGAAATGAATCAGGGACAGATTTAGCTAGGAGTTAACCATATGATTTGTCAGGTTTATTTTCAATTCGATCAGTTCACTGCTCAGATTGTGACTTACGCTAGTACAAGAGGAGCAAGCACGAAGCACTAAGATTCATGCTGATATGAAACGACAATGCAGTTAGTTTTACAAATATACAAAAATTAGGAAGTTATGGAATAGCACTGACTTCTTTGTAAGCAAAGTATAAAAATCACCCATGCAAATCCCTTCAGAAAAACACTTCAAGTCCCCTTTCCTTCCTAGCCCCCCAGAAAAAAAAAATTTGCTTTCATCTCTTAAAAGATGCATCCATAATCCACAGAAAAACTTGTTGTTTTGACTTATGTTGTTAAACAATAAGACACCCTAGAGTTCAAAGAGGATTAGTTAATCTTCCTCATTACCCTAAAATACTCTTATTCATAAATACAAATTTCATCCTGACACACTAACAGCAATTGATTTCCAATCAAGTTAACTAATAGCTCCTCTGGGATATGACATGAAACCTGTTAAATACTTCTAGATATATAAAGGAAAGCATGCTAGTAACAGATGCCGCAAGCTGGGTCAAATGTTGCAGTCATCTGAGGAGCTCAATGAGAAATTTTTCCAGCTTTTTCCTGGCCAGAAATCTCCAATCTGAAATCCCTCTTGGCTCCTCTGTGGAAGGGCACATCATTCAACCCTTCACAATTATTTGGTGATCATCAACAAAAAGTACCAGGCCTCTCTAACAATCCCAGGTGAATCAGAACAGCTTTCAAGGTCATTTTAACTTCCAGCAATTCCTAGCGCCATCATGTGCGAGTGCTGGAACAGAGGAAAGAGCAGGCAGGAGTTGTCTGACACTCCCCAATGTCACACAATTTGAACAGAGAGTCCTGGGAGGGAGAGGTGGAACAGGGCAGCATCAGATGGGAACAAGCCATGCTCTGTCACTAGAGAATTCTGCAGTCTCTCTATGCTGAGAGAATCCTTTTGCAGCAAATGAAGTCAGCTTTACGTCTGCTGTTATTCAAAAAGCTCACAATCAACTGTAGAGCAGCTCGAAGGTGAGGGCAAATATTTCTGACCAACTATGGCCGATATTGGGACAATTTATTTTGGAAAGGTTTCAGACTAAGAACACTTGCATTACTTGAAATAGAACACTGAAATAGATCATTAGAACAATGTTCATATTCTAAAACAGATTGGCTTTAACATACCTTATTTGTCTTTCAGGCTATTTTTACAGCTTTTCCTTGAAGTAGTAAATCTGACCTAAAATATTTTTTCTAAACAAAAGCAGATTTATAGAGTGTAGCTATGCATATCGTCACGGTATATAATACCGTGCGGATATCTACATATAACCAAAAAAAAAAAAAAAAAAAAAAAAAAAAAAAAGTTACACACCAAAAAATTTTCACGGCATTGCTGCCAGTTAAGTTTTAGTACGGTGGAAATTATAATCTGAGACTATTAATAGTCTTGAGCAAAAATCCCAATTGTTGCCATGTGCTCTTTCAGAGATCTTGCAAGGAACAGGAGAAAGGTTGAAAGTTGCCTGCGTAAGAAATGGTTAAAAATAAATAGTGGAATAAAAATTTCCATGGAGTGTCACATCTGTTGGAAAGCAGATGGTAGCAATAGGGGAGGCAGGATGTGTGCACTCCATCAACATCTCTAAGAAGGTATCACCCATAAAGTGAGCAAACTGGGAGGAGAGCTCATTGCTCTTGCACTCTCAAGGCCTGGCTCCACAGACAAGAACCACAGCAGTGGTTAGGACAGGCACAGGCTTAAACAAGTCAGTTTGAATCTAGCAGCAGAGTAACACTATCAGCACACATGGGGCAGCATCAGCCCTCTGTGTAGCCCATGAAGCCCATCACTCCAGCAGCCCTGCACAACCGCACAGCCCACACTGCTGTTCAGCCTCCCCTCTCCTCTTCTGTAACCCAACCACACATTTAACAGCAAGGACAGGGTGACAGGCTCTTAGCACACGCTGGGAGGAACCTCAGAAGGTCACCTAGTCCAACCTCCTGCTCAGAGTCCCCAGACAAAAACCTCTAGAGCAAAACAACTTTTGCCAGAATACCTACATTAGTTACACCAAGTCGACTGCCAGAACACCTTAGTCACGAGCATTTTCTCTTCATTTTGATAAAAATAGCTATGCAGCACGCTCTGGCTATATTCTGCTATGAGACTGCCCAGTTGGCTCACCTCCCTATCCCTGACCCCTTTCTTTTACCTGTTTTCCAAGTTCTGCATTCTTCCTTTGAAACTAAATTAAAGCACACCTGATATCTAACTTCCAAGATTATAAAGATATCTAATGACGTGCACCAAATTACAAAAAACAATTTAGTAATTTTAAACCGTATTTTAATAAACACACAAATAAAAGACAGAAGATAATCTCAGCATAACATCTTGATTAATGTGCATGTTAGATAGATGCGAATGCTTCAGGATCTGCCAGAGCAGGACAGCTCTCAAGCTATCATTGCTTACAGAACTGGATCTTCTTCTAAGAAGGTTCATTAATGAATTTCATTAAAGGGTACTGCATATAAATGGATGAAAAACAGAAGCTTCAAAGTATCTCAGACAGAATCCAAGTTAATACCCTGTATCTAATGAAACAAAACCCAGGATCCTCTAGGTTCCCTAAGGCAAATAATTTAACATAGTCTCATGGGACTCCTTTTAAGTAGTCTGTGAATGTGAGGACATATATACTGTTGTTCTAACAATATTTCTAAAGCCTGTCCCAGAAATGCTGTTACATTATCTGGATTTTCAAGTGTCTCCTGGGCTTTATTTGGAACAGCAGATCCCTTAAAATTATGGGAGCAGATACTACAGAATAGCTCACCTATGTTCCTATGTTAAGGGGCGTTACTCAAATGCACAGTTTTTTTTTTTTGTTGTTGTTGTTTGTTTGTTTTTTAAAAGCATTTATAAAAGATATAAAAATTAGCTCAAAAGACTTCAAACAAGTTTGATAAGAAGAGAAAGGGAGACCAGAGTTATCTACTCCTAAATGTTTTTCAAGTATCTGCAATAACAGCACCCTAAGATATACTGGTATCTTTGCAAGACATCAGAAGTATTTGTGTATTTTAAAAGACACACAAGCAATTACTCACTAAAATAAAAACCTGATCTTTACAGAAAGAGAGAAGCCAAATGTGAACTTCAAGGAAAACAGCTACCTTACAGAAACATCAAGGAAAGGAAGGAGATTATGTTGCAGCAAAACTTAATGTAAAAGTTACTATTTAGTTTACAGTGAAGCTTCACAGTTGTATTAGCATGAAGGCCGTGCTGATAAACTCTTAACATGAGACATCAGGAGCCTGTGACAACTGTGCTGATGAAACCAGCATGAACTGAACCCTTTTCTTAAGTCCTACCATCCAAATTATGGCTGACAGCAAAATCAGAATGTATTAGACCTAATACTCAAGATATTACGTGTTGTACTCATAACAACACTTTGGTTCAAGAAATGGAGACATTTGAAAGTCAATAAAACTGCCTAAAGGTGAACCAAGACCATTTATTTTCAACATTTATCTGACTCGTAACAAAATACTGTAACTGGGTTGAGTGCACATCAAAATCCTATTACAAGTAAATCAGCCCATTCATGAACATTTATCTATTCTTAGACAATGTATTACCTCTATATTTCACTGTATTTCATTTTCAATTGAAATTAGAAGGAAGTAAGATTGATAAGACTGCTAAGGGTATGAAATGTTTTAGAGAAATATCTTAACAGATATGGTAAAAGAATCTTGGTCGAGTTTCTTTCCATACATTATATGCATATATTTCCACATATTATAACTGCATATCATAATTATATTACCATATATATTATATATACTCCCATACTTTATCTGCATATGAAATATATTTTACTTAAGATAAAGAAACCACACAGATTATATTTTTTTTAATTCCTGATCGTTTCCTTCTCTCCCTACCCCAAAATAATTTTAAAAACATATTACAACCCATTACAGCTACTCATACAAACAGTGCCATAGGCTTCTGTAAGTATTATTTAAATAGTTTGAGGTCAATGAATGCACAGGTGTAAATCCACTATCATTCATAAAAAAGTCAGAAAAATTAACCTTGATTGCCACTCAAAACAGGGTGGAACACATCAGCCCTCTAACACAGTCCTTTTCAAGATGTAATCAAAAAGAAATTAAATATTTTAATATATTTATTAGAACTGTGTAATACTGAAGACAAGAATAATTCTAACCACCAAACAATATAGTTTCATAAAATACCAAACCTTTGCAATACTAAGTTTTTTCTGCATAACAGGTAGCAAAATTAGGTTTGAGATGTGCTCTCCTTAAATGGAACCTAGACCTACATTACACAGTTGAGGAAGTGCCTCCCTTCTCTGAGAGGGCCAAACCTCACTGACATTTTTAGTGAGAACTTGAAGAAATTTATAAAAACAATACAAACCACCACAAAAAGCAAATGAAAAAATAAAATAATAAAAATAAAGGCAAAAAAAAAAAAAAAAGGCTTTGTTTCTACATAGTCAACTACTAATTATAGAGGCCAGCTGCTTGAAAATTCTTACCACTATCAACATTTTAAAATCAACTCTCCTTAAAAATCTGAGAACAGGCAAGAATGTGCATTCTCAACTGTATTCTCAAAACATTTCTGAGCTGTGGCAGATGCATGCTGTCAACTGCATATTGTGCTGAAAATGGAAACAACTAAGCTCACTTCCTCTATTTTCAGCTACTCTTTCACTTTTGTAACAATGGGGCTTAGGGTACAGCATAAATAACCAAAAAGCAAAATAAACACATTTTCCAAAGGTTAGTCCTTACACTTGCACTGGCAAATAATAAACAAAAATAACTCCCATTTAACTCCATCCTGTAGCCATGCCTTTAATCCTACCCATCCAGCACCTTAAAAAATAAATAAAAGAATAAATAAAAATAAAAAAACACTAACACACACTCACTCCACCTCATACCGCATATTCTTTGGTTTGTGCCTATCTCTCAGGAGAGTGGCCTGTAGAAGAGCCAAAAGAACTAAGAAAGGTAGACTGAGGGGTACAAATTACACATCTTTACCACGTTTTGATAAAAATGTAAGTGACTGGAAACTGTTTAGCTGAGACAATGTCCTTCGACAAAGAAAGAAGTCAGGTCTGGAATTCAACTACATATTTCTGTATCGTAAAGTGCTTAAACCTTTATTACAAAGTACAACAACCTGTTCTTTCAAAAGAAACTGCCTCTCTGGCAGTGAATGAGTCAAATGAGTGTTGAATAGATAATTAACCCACCTCAATGACCTGCCTGTACATCTGAATTAGAAGATAAAGGACCACTGCAATTTTGCACTGCTGAAGATTTATAATCGCTCCATTTTATGGACTGCTTCAAAAAACCCCAGTCTTTTTAGAGATTATAAAAGCCACTTCTAATAGGAACACAGAAAAATAACCATTTATGGGCTGTGAACTATTTTAGCAGTATGCCTTTCCCTTCAGCTACCTTATCAGTATGTAAGCAAACTTTTTTTTTAAACTTTCACCACACCCATTTAGAGAAACAACTGCATCAAACCTCTGCCATCAATAAACTATATCATTGTGGCATTTGTGTTATTCTTCTGAATCTTTAGGAGTCTAGTATCTGCAACTAAATGGCAAGTGCTATATGAGTTTTACAGATGCACTCACTGCTCTAATTCAGAGGCTATGCTGGCATTGTTTTCTATGCAAGTTAGAAACTCATACACAGATTTTCCTACTGTAAATGAGATTAAACTAGTCCTATAATCCAGGTAGAATGAAAGTAACAAAATCAACTTTCTAGTTTGCCAGTTTATGAACTAGAAAACAGCAACAAAACCTCAAGTTTAACACTCATTTAAATATATCTTTCTTAAATCTCTTTATTGAAGTAGTCGTTACTTATTTTCAGGCTAAACAAAATTAAAACACGCCAGGAAAACACTGGCTGAAAAATAACAGCCCCAAAACACGATACAGAGTAAAGAGCAGATAATAGCTTCACTAAAAGAAACTATCCAAGAATAGTCACTGCCTATGATGAAACTCAAATGGGAACCCACAGTTAGAGGGTATTAGACCATTCCTTTAGTAAGGACTATTTTGAGTTGGAGTTAAAACACACCAGTCTGCTCGGAGCCTGTATTTCCATCCTCTCCCTGAGGCTAAAAGACCACCAGCCTCAAAACTGTAGTCTGCTTGGGCTGGACCTTCTTGGTCTTAGGGATCATGCTGGACTGGAAGCTACAACACACAAGGGAAAACAAATAAATTGTACAGAAATACAACTCACAGCAAACAGTGAAGAAAGCAAGATACTAATCCTGCTGACAACAACTTGCCCTTTTCAGGAAACTACCTCTTCAATTACTTTGCAGCTCATTAGCTCTTCTACAGCATCAAAAATAAATCCCATTACATAAAAGGGAGGGGAGAAGAGATTCATCCTAAAAACAAACACATAATAATAAAAAAACACCCAGGTTCTTTATGACAGAATAAAGCTGGGAGGTACAGAGTGTTCTTGCTGTGGCTGCAGGATGACACCTTCCTAAGTGAGAGATCAGCGGTTGTGATCTTCCTGCCGGGCTGTCCTCCCATCCTCTACCCTAAGTCAGGTCTGTCCTGTCCTAAGCAGCCAACTCTGCAGTTAGGAGGCTCATCTTTCCCTCTTCAGATTTCTCCATGCACTTGTAGACTGACTTACAGCAGTACAAATTCAGAATATTTTTGGTTCAGAGTTTTATGTTTAGGCACTTCATAACAACAAAGGTGCACAGTGTTTTGACTAGTCTGTGCTCAGCTGCCCCCCAGCACGGAGGCCTACACTGAACCCATCTATCTACCTACTGGCCTATGGGTTCCTCGAACACCCACCAACCAGGGCTAAACACACAGCAGTACTCAGCAGAAAGGAAAGTCTGCCAAAGACAGAGAAACAAACCCAAACATTCTTCAGGATCTAACAGATGGTTCTTGAATCCTGGTTCATAACCAGCAACACCTAGACCTGGGCTCTCAGACTCCCCCCTCCCACAGCTAAAGTGGGAAACATACAGAGAACTAGTGTTTCTCATTCCTTCTTCTCCTGGCACAAAAAATTCCTGCAGATCCAAGGTAAATTACACCATAAAGCTTTTCCAGGTATGCCTCCTCAATCAAGACCTTTCAGATCTAGCACTTGGCAAGACAAGCCTGGCTTCACGCTTCTAAGAGTCAGCTATGCAGTTCTTCAAAGCTTTTTTCATTAAGAAACATAAGCTGAAGCCACACTTTTTTTAAACTGCAGAGATACTGAACTTACAACATAGCATATCTCTGCAAAACTACACGCACAAGACAGGATGGAGAACAAGACCAACAAGCTACTTGTATCTCGTCAGTCCCTCTATTACAGTTTCTCTGATTGAGTTCTTTTTGCCCTATTTATTTAGGTAGCAATCCCTCTCGCAGAACGAATTCCCGTGAATCTCACGTAGATGGACATACTTATCATGATATTAAAGCCTTTCCTGCACAACTGAAGAGCATGCCTGGTGATCCTTATAAAATGAGCAGAACAGACTTGCTCTTTATTAAAACTACCCCAGAAACTGCCCCCAGAAGTTTTAACATAAAGAACAACCGACAGACCTGTAATTGCAGGTTAAAAACATCTAAATACTCAGTGAGGCAGTATTAGAAGGATATTCTGATTTTCAATTATTACAAGTTAGGAAGAGATATTATGATTTGGAACAGTGGCTTCTTTCATGATACCGTTTATTTTTGCAGAGGCAACAAACATATCGCTGCTAAATACCGGCCAAAAAAAAAAAAAAAAAAAAAAAAAAAAAAAAAAAAAAAACACACACACACAAAAGAGCTTCAAAACCAACCTTGTACTATTACCCCCTACACACCTCCAAAAAACATTCCTGAACTCTGCAAAAGTCTGTCAATTATTAAGCTCAGTCCTTAAGGAGAACAAATGAAGAAAGAAAAAAAAAAAGTCTCTTATCACTTCATGGTTGGTGACTTTTTTAATCTCAAAGTATCACTGAAGAGCAAAAGAGTAGTGCTTTTACAAGCAGTTTGACAATTCATCCTTTCACTTTCAGGGAGGGTTGAAAAAAAATGTATTTGCAGGACATGAAAAACACTGAAAACTGAGGGTAGTATACTTGCCTATCCTGAGATGCTTCAGGGATCTCACATGACAAGTATGTCTGCAGACACATTCAGCCATTTTTTCTTCATGGAATGCCACAAAGTTTCCACATACAAAGAACAAATCCTCCCCCCAAAGAAATAAAAAGGAGAAAAAAGAAAAAAAGACAGACCTTTCATCAGGACCCATAAAACATGAGTCAGGCACTGAAGTTTGAGGAGGAAAAAAACATTTCTTTTTTTCAATGCTAAATTCAACAGAATAACCACTGTAGAACAAATTAAATGTGATAAAGTCATAAAAGTATAAAATCTGGTTCCAGATGTAATGTTTTCATCTTTTCTAGGGAAATTATGCCCTGCCCAAAACTGATATAATATGATGGCAGAGAACAGTACAGGAATTAAGGTGAAAAGAGATTAGTTTGTTTTTATGTACTCTCTGCAGCTTCAACAGATTTGCCTCTGAATTCCAGGGCAGCACACTTAACAAGTGTACAAAGCTATAAAATCTGAAGAAAAGAAAAAAAAAAATGCTAGGAAAACACTGCTATGAATTTCTTCTAACTCAGCCTGATGATGAAAGTGTGTGCTGAATTGCAATTGGTTACAGCTATACAGTTCCACTGTAGGAGACACTTTCCAGGGCACTCTCTATCCTCCTCCTTTGGTAATAGTGGGACAGCAAGAGCCCGATGGAGCCCTACTTTTCTTTGTCATCGGAGTAACTTATCAGAATGCACAGGACGGAAGAGACAAGTTCAGCTATAGCCAGAGCTGAGTTAGCAGCCTCCTGTTTGGTTCGATATAGCTTGTACGTCACACACAACTGGACAGGGGCAACTGAAACGTGGAATTCCACAAATAGTTTAGTGTGATTCTGCTTCAAATAGCAAAGAGATGTGCTGTGTATAGGTCTTAAAATACTGTGCCCCTACAGCCTCCCTGCAGTGTAGCTCAAAGCAGAAATTAAGGGATTGAAATTAGATGAAGTATTCACTACCAAACACTGGAGTCCATTCTAGACCACTCACAAGAAATCCCAGTTGCTTCAAGTAAGTTGAATTTCTAAATAATGAAAATATAAAGCCCTTTCAGACTCACTGCAGAACCATCTGGATGCAGCTCAGTTCTAAGGAGAATACATTAACAGATCCTCGAATAGATCTTTCTTCTAAGTTTTATGTTCTTCTAATGCCTCCTCTTTAAACATTTAAAGTGCTCGACAAGAACAGACTGCGTGCTCTTAATCAGAAGTCATATTCTTTCAACTACAGTGCAATCTGACCCTTCCAGACTAGCTTTAGGCGCTATGCATAAAACCCCATAAAACAGTGCAGATACACCAGTATAAGAGGAAAACTATTTTTACTTTGTCTATTACTGATTGGCTTCCAAGTATCAAAATCATTCTCCATATTAGACTGCATTTCATTCATTTCTGAGCTGACATCTGTCATAACCAAAAATTAAATGCTATTTTTCTTCCACCTTTCCATACACCATCCAATAACTCTAAGTTAACTGAACTGCCTCTGAGCATCCCTCAGCGTGAGGATCTCCAGCTGCCAGCTCAGGTTGTTCAATCAGCAGCTCTCTAAAGCCACCCTGTTAACCAGCAGCACCGAGGGCAAAGCTCACCTTTCCATCCAAGTGTGCATTTAATCAAGCAATCCTTAAATTGTGAATCACAGTGGTAACAGGTCACATGTTTCTAGCTGCTCTAGAGGAAGTTAGGTTCTTCATTACAAGACAGCCTGAATGCCAATAAAAGCAGATGGAGATCAGGTCTAAACAACCTTGCTGGCTGCACTTGAGACTACTGCCATACAAGATCATGAGATATCAACAAAGCCATGAGAAAAAGAAAATGTTTAGATGAGTAGGACAGCAGAGATGCAGAGAGAAACAAAGGCCCAGACAAGGTTCCAAAGACATGCATATCAAGAGGAAAAGACACACGTGACAAAAAAGACATTTCCATTCAATGGAAATGGATATTTCACACATTTGGATTTTGTACAACAAATAAGAATGGGAAAAGCTTACACATAAGAACTCTACCAGATATAAATATTTTTCTTGAGTGACATTCCATTGCTGATTTTAAGGACTTGTTCAGAACTTTAGGATGCTGACAGACAGCAAAATTTCCTTGCTCTCCACCCTAGAAAGGCTAATTGTTGCTTACTTATAAGCTTATAAATAAGAGAGGCTGGAAAGTCCAGTTTTAGGAAGTTTCAGAGCAATGTATGAGATGCTGCCAATAACACCAGCTCATCAGAATATGCATCAATCTGAAATGACTGACACAGCAACTACTTTAAACTTTCTGTTCATTTAGAAGAGAGAGAAACAGTATCATAGGATTCCTAAGAAAATGTCCAACACCTTCTCTTCAGCTCTGGTAATACCTCTATTTTCAGCACAGTCTCTTGACTGGTGAAAGATAATGGGAGACTAATCCCTTTCTTGCAAGCCATATCCACAAACTCTTCATATCAGTTAAACTGGATTCCTTCAAGATGGTGCCAGTGGACCAGTTTCTCATTGTGCTATCTCAAAACACCCCAGGCTAAGAACTATTTTGAATATCTTTATCCCATTAGAAAAAGGAACAAAGTTACAATGACATTACACTAAAAGGGAAAAAAACAAATAAACAAACAAACAAAAAAAAACACACAATACTCCAAGCAGACCCTGAAACTCACTATGCTTCATGCAATCAGAACACCCTAGTTGTACTTAGATAGTCCATGAATATTTCATTTTTCTTTCTTATCTTAGATTCTATATAAAATGATGCAGTTTGGGGTATAATATTCCACTTCAGAGCTTTTTTTTTTTTTT
>VZSV01000010.1:3916731-3952919 GCA_013398735.1 Nothocercus julius | reverse complement strand
GGCTTTGCAGCGCCGCGGGGCGCTGCCGCCGCTCGCCGCGGCGGGGGGACGGCGGCCGCCGCAGCGGCGCGAGGGGACGTGTCATGTCGGGCAGTGCCCGGGGCAGCGTCACCCCGTGCGGGGCCGAGGCCGTCTCACACCTTCCTGCAGCCCGGGACGCCGTCACACAGGACAGGCCTCACACCTTCCCGTACCCCGGGACACCGTCAGTCACACCGTGTGGGGACATGGGCACATCTCACCATCCTGCACCCCTAGAACTCACTGCCACACCGTACGGAGACGTGTCACGCCGGCCCGCACCCCTGGGATGTGCCATGGCACCATCTGGGGACGTGTCACCCCGGCCCACGCTGTCACACCGTGTGGGGCCCACAGGCTTGCCGCGCCCCCCGCGCGGAGACGCCGTCCCACCAGCCTGTCCCCAGGCGCCCTGACGTGAAAACACCAGCAAGGGCGCACATTTCCTATTTTGGGGGGCTGTGTCCTTTTGGGGCCACTGCGGAAGAGGTGGCATCTCCTGGCAGCTGCCCCTGCCCGAGTGGCACTCTGACCACAAACTCGCCTTCAACATCAACTTCCAGTTGACTTTCTTCTCTCATCCATGGTGTTTCCCAGCAAGGCGAGCTCTCCCACTGCTGGGATGCAGCTGCCATGGGACCAGCCCCGTGTGTGCTTCAGCCTCAACATCTTCCTCACAGATTCAGACAGAGTCCGGAGAGTAGAAAGTAACAGTGTTTTAAGGTACGTTTGGGTATGAGTCACCTATTCCTGCATATGATTCACCTTCCTAAACATGAAAGTATTGCCGTTTACTCATGTGAAGCTAAAAATGACATCTTTTATGAAGCTGGTCTTCCCCTCACCCCGTTGAGCAAGAATATAGAAATCACTCTGACCCTTTATGCTCGTGCTCAGCTACAAATATGCTTGTGAGCACTAAAGGTTTTCCCTCAAATTCACAGGTTTAGAGGTCTCAAAGTCAAGAAAATATAGGGTATAGTAGGTATTAGATGAAGGTTGGGTTGTTTTCCCTCCAGACCTACGGCACTCAGAGGGTGGTTCCCACCCAAAAGGACGTGTCCGAAGGCGATCTTACCCGTTACGACACGGAGAAGTGCTGCACTGCGGCAAGGAGCACAGGACACCTCTGTGTAAGGTGAGGCAGCGCTAAAGCGGTCTAAGGCCAAGAATTTCAGTCTTTCCATCCGTAACTCACTGTGGCTGGAACCAAGAAAAACCTCACAGTGATGTTAATTGAGGACAGGCTTGTGGCTCATGCTCTTTTTTTGTTGTTGTTGTTGTTTGATTGGTTTTTTTTGGCTTGCCCTTTTGTTAAGACATTAATGTTATTAAAATATTTAGTTTTTCGCTGCACCTTTTAAAAATACATAAGGTAAAAAAGCTTCCAAGTGACAGTTACAAAATACGTCTAAGCTACTCATGAGCCTACGAGCAGTTTGGCTTCACGGTGGCTTATTTAAGGTAAGTATTTTCTAGGGCTTCATACCATATACTAAGATTCAAAAATATACACGAAGATTCCGATCAACTAAAGCCTGTAGGGAAAAGGGGGTATTTATGTTAGTGACAAGCCTTCATAGTTGTTGTATGAAGTGGTTCAGCAAATAAATGAATGAACATTCATCCATGGAATTCCTGACTCCTGCCCATTTCATTCTGCTCCAGCTTACGTAACTCCCCCCTCATCTTACCTCTTAATGATCTTTAAAACATGTTTTCTGAAAAAAAGTGAGAAGGTTTTTGTTTCACAGTGCTAATGCATTGCTGTTGTAGCTCCCTCTATTCTGGCCCTGAGGCTCTGCAGTTCTTTCTCTATTACCTCTCTCCCCAACCCCAAATCCTGCTGGTTATCTCAGTCTTTTCTGAGACATATTTCCACTTTCCTCCAAGTGAAAGCACCTATTCACTTTGATTCAGAGAGTGTGCACTAGTTGCTAGCCTGTGCTTCCTGTTTTGAAGCCATAAACCAAATCTCCAGTCCTTTATGCATTTCTGAATTCTTCACCTCCATCCAGCTTAATATAACATGAAAGGGACCCTAACATAATTATTTAATAGAAAAAGAGCAGGGCAATTGGTACACATGCAATAATATGGTTTTTCCAGTAGGTATATCTGGTCCCCAAACAGGGCAGATTGGCTGAGAGTGCAGCTGTGACAAGAATATAAGCAAAATATTCTGCAAAAAGGTAATACTTGTTTATGCTATGCTGGCTCGGAAGGTCCTGGGATGATATGGGGAGTAAAGCCAAGGAGGAAAATCTGTCAGGGAATCTTAACCAGGCAGTCACGTAACAACTGAATCATCAAGCCAGGCTGTGAAGTGAGGTAGGCTGGCACCATAACATCTGAGAAAAGGGTTGTAATATTACGTGCCACTCTGTAATTAGCTAGGTCTAATTTGTTTATTAAGAAAGTCAGATGGTCAATGGCTGATATTGCTGCATGAAAGGCCTTCCCCGCCCCCTCCCTGTAAATACCGGTTGCCACTGTTTTTTAAGACCTAAAACACGTCCACAGTTCACTTGGGACAGCTCGCAGGGCCTCGTAATCGAGTTGTGACCTAAATCAGACCCTTTTATTGTTTTATGCATTTAACTAGTGGGGTTTTGTGTGTGTGTGTGTATTGGTGGTGTGAAAATATTATTATTTTTACTGTAGGGAGCTAGTAAAAAACATTAGGCTCTTTGATGGTGTTTGTACTACATTAGGTGGGTTAGACCTACCTCCAGAAATTTCTCTCAACTATCAAACATTAATGAATAAAATATAATTACTTAGACTTTTAAGTAGAAAATTACTGCTTTTTTTATAGCTGTAGACTCCACACAATGATTTGCTGGCGTGAGGGAGAGAGGGTGTATTTGATCCCATGAGACTTGCACATCCATCTGTGCATGTTGATCCGTGTGATGCCAACTTCTGTGTATTCCTGGAGAATCTGGGTATTCAAAAGCCTCTCGTGCCTTTGCCAAGCTCAACCAGCCCATGCAGAGCTGCCCCTGGGGCTTATGGCAGTGATCCCACACACTGCTTTAGAGGGGACTCTTTGGCCATGGCCAACACAGCTTTATTCTCCATAGTCTGGTCTATATTCAGTAACGAGAGAACACAGATCTCCACCTTTACGCGTTCTCAGAAGACAAACAGCCCAGCTAGTGGGTCATCATGAAAAACTGGAAGACAGTATCACAAACTGTTAAAATCAAATGCCCTTCATGTTTTTACTTTTGAAACAGTCTGCCAAAGGTGTTGTGGGGTTAAGAGTTGACCAAGAACTGAAAAACAAGGGAAAACAAACAAACATAATATTTATCTTATTAATTATAACACTAGAAACCCTCCCCCCCCAAAAAAAAAAAAAGTAAATATTGTAGGAAGGATATAATTTCTCTGATCTTTCTGATCTGTGGGCATTAAGAATCACTTTTTCTTAGAGGCAAGTTATTCAATGGCTGCAAAATTTCAAGCCCTGCTGCTGGAAATTACTGATTCTAGCTAACCGGGAAGACAGATGTAGGTCTCTTCAATCTCATATTACAACTTCAATATTTCTATAACCAATTAATCATTTTAAATTATAAAACCTTGCAATGAGACTAGAAACATTACCACAAAGCACTCATTTCTGTCCTGCACTTTCCTTTCCATGTCCTGCATCCATCCTCCTTGCCTCCCATCATCCGCTGGCTCCTGCAGCATCCTCCCTTCCTTATTTCCAGTGACTTTTGCCATAGTTATTTCCAGCCTTCTGCTGCTTTTGTGCAGGATAGATGAGTGTGAGGACATAAACCAGAGTTTCTTGGTCACAATATAGTGACAGCAGCCCAGCACCACCAGGAATTGCGTTCCACTGGCAGAGCCAACTCAGTGATTCTGTGGGACGCCACACACGAGGAGCTTGTTCACCACAAATGAATTATTCAGAGAAATCAGCTGCCAGATTCTGCCAGTGTCCACCACGTATTCACAAATGGAGATTTTGCACAAAATATGGCCAAACGGAGCAGCTTCTCTAGGAGACAACAACAGGCACATCCCTGACACAAAGGTGACGGCTCTACCACATTCCAGCTCCTACCTCAAAAGCAGAGAGGCACGTTTATTATTTTTCTTACCAGGGCAAAATGATATATCTCCCTGCAATATCCTTCTTAGAAATAGCTAAGCTATTTTTTAATTGACACTTCCTGTACTTTTAGGGGAAATAATCGGGCAGAGGCAGATGCCTAGGATGAAAAAGGTGAGCGAAGGATGCTTGCTCACCATTGCCTTCAATGCAAGGACTAAGGTTCATTAAATCAAACAAGCAGGTGGCAAATTCAAAACAAACACAAGTAGGTACTTCTTCACACAAGCTATAGTTAAGTTGGGGAACTGCTTGCTACAGGCCAAAAGTGACTGGACAATTTAATGGAAGAAAACTCATTGGGAAATACTATTTATAAAACTAGCACCTCTGGTTCAGGAAGTATGTGAGCTGCACATCCTCAGAGGCAGTTTCAAGCGTTGCCTGTGCTCACTGCATTTCACATTTCCCTAAGTCCCTGCCGATGGCTCTGTTGGAAACTGGTGACCACAGTGGAGGGACCTTCATTCTGGCATGATCTAGCTGTTCCCATGATTGGGTTGCAACTCAGAAGGTTAACGCTGGGCCAAACGTTTCTCAGCTGAAACAAGGGGAACTCTCCCTTGCAGTCATAGACAAAGCTGCTTGGGAAAAGAACACGTAGACATGGTACCTTTGGACATAGATGACTGTAGCGTCGTTTCATTTCTTTTCAAGGATTTTTTTTTTCTTTTTAACAGTCTTTAATTTTCCATAATAGGAAAAGAAATACAGTAAGTTGTCTTTATGCAGGCACTAAGCTAATCGGGAATGTGTATTGTACCAGTGTGCTGAATGGTGAGTCACTACGTGACTAAGGATTATGACAAATTCAATGGCCTGTTCACAGGTTCAAGGGTAAAATCCCCACTTGCCTCACAGAAAGATCCTTTTCCTGCTAAATTTTTTATTTCCATGCAGTATTTGGGTTAAAAAAGCCAGTTCTGCAGAATAGTCCTATGCTTTCAAGTCGGTGACAAAAGTTAGAAAGGGTTAATGTTGCATTTCTGACCTTCATTACAAATATACTCTATAAAATAAATCTTTTAATTAATGATGTCTAATTTTGCAGTTTAACATCAGAGAACATCAATCTTTTCAAATGAATGTTCTCGAGGATTCACCTCCCTGCTTGTAAGTTTATTTTATCCTGCTAAATAACTCAACTCTGCTCTAATTTCCCCCCATCAGGAAACCAAAATTTCAGCAAAGCCTGCACTCTTGGAATACCAAAAATAGTTTGGCCACAACAGTGGAAGGGGTGAAGGAAGTGAGCGGGAGGCCCTGGCCGTGGGCAAACAAAGAGCCAGCCCCATTTGCACAGCGTCTTATATAGCCACTCCAACTACTTTTTCTTTTTTTTTTTTTTTTTTTTTTTTTTTTAATAAAATACATACAGTATTTATAGTATTAAAAACATTTCTATATAAGGGAATAGCAACAGGAAAATGGTTCTCATAGAATTCCTATACTAAATAAGCCCGGGCTCCAAAGGGGCACCAGGCAAGGCTGGGCTCTGGGCATGGTCCTCATGGGAACAGGCTGCTCCAAGCACTAAAATTAAGGAGTAAAGGAAAGGAGAAAGAAGAGGAGGGAAAAAAAAAAAAAAAAAAAAACAATTCAGGAGGATGTGGTACCTCTTCTCAGTCTCATCCCGGCCTTACTGTCCCAAAGGAGAGGTGTGTGTGCCCACCTACATGCACGTGCACACCCATTTTTCTCCCCTGAGCCTCAGCCATCTCTCCTGGTGCTGTCAGGTCGCTTAGTGCCGCTCTGCACATGCCTCCCAAGCCCGTGTCCCCCTGTGCTGGCTGCGGTGACAACGCCTGCCGCTCAGGCCCCGACAGCGCTTGGCTCCCGGCAAGAAGTATTCACACGCGATGGCAGCTCGGGAGAAAAGTTGAAAAGGAATCAAAGGCATCTCTGTTGAAATAAACATCTGCTCCGCGTTGGGTATCGTAGCAACGGGGCTCACAAAATGCACGGGCAGCCCTCCAAGGGCTCCTGGCACATCACAGCCACGGGTACCTGCTGAAAACAGGCGGCCGGAGTGGTCACGGCACCGCGGGGAGCACGGACAAGGGCGCTCAGAAGAAAAACTTTGGTCAAAGCTAGAAATAACTTCATGGTTCCCTTGGAGGAGCATGGCTTGGAAATACACCACCCCTGCGGCGATGCTGGCAGATCACAGGAGATGGTGGCACCGAGGTGGCACGTGGCCGGAGCATGTGCTTAGCACACGGACCTGCAGATGGTTTCCTCCCCGTTGCCCCAGTGCAGCAGGAAAAGGAATGAGAAGGGATAAAGTTATCCCTCCCTGCCCCAGGAGCCTGTGCACGGAGGGATACGAGTTTGTTGGCACTCAGCTGCCACGGGTGAGTGATTGCCCAGGGCATGGGCAGAGCCCTGTTGCCTCTGCCTCTGCCTCCAGCTGCTGCCAGCCTAAACCTGGACATTAAATGCAAACCCAGCTACTCTCTGTTTCAAGCTTTGCATTCCTGGATCCCTGCAGAGGCAGCAAGTGACATGAAGTGACAGCAAGACCCATCCTGCCACTGGTGGCTGATGTGCCCCAAGCTCTGATCTGTGCCTGGCCCACAAAGGCATCTCAGCTAATGGACCCAAAATGCTGTATTTGCCTTGTATAACTTCTCCTATTCCCAACAATTCCCCTTCAGGGGAGAAGCCACCTGAGCCCCCAGCTGGAACTAAAAAGTTGTGCCTTTTTTTAACTGGAATCAATGTGAAGAGACAGTCAGTATTACTGAGCTCCTTCTCAGAGCAGAACTGCCCATTAAAAGCAGGAATGCCCTACCTTCCTGGGAGAGGGAAGAGAGAGATTTTTGTCTCTGGTCCAAGCTAGCCGAATTCCTCCTAGAGCATTAAGTGACAAACACAGCCTTCACCGAGAGCTTCAAAAGGAAATTGCTGTTTGCATAAAAGGCATGTTAAGTTTAGCTGGTCGTTGAAAGGGACCTTGAACAAGAGGAGGGAATGGAACAAATCCCTTGGAAAAATGTCCAAAAGCCACTGGATTGTGGGAAATGAGGCTCAACATCTGTGTCCCAGTTGGGCTGTCACTCAAAGAGAGCAGCAATCGCAGGCTTTGGGTGTGCTGCAAGGCATCACAGATGGCAACATCCGAGTGGAGAAAATCAGGAGATGCTCAGGACTCCAAGAAAGGACAGCAAAAGCAAGAGGGAGGGCGTCGAGAAGTGGAGAGGGCGAGCATGGGCTAGAGTTTTGCTGATTTTACAACAATATAGAGTAAAAAGACAACTCAAACATCAGAAATGGAAAGAGTTACCAGAAGATCCTGCTGGGATTTGATCTTTGCGTAAGTCAGTAGGGTGGCCTGGAAGTTTTCCTACCTAGAGTCTTGCTTCCAAGCATTGCTTCAAACCCAGCCAGCTGTTGGCAGGGCGATAACCAGCTGGGGCACACGAGGTGAGGACAGTGTTGACTCTTTGAGGTCTCTGCGATAGGGTTTGTACGGGCAGAACCTTGTACGGAAAGCCTAACTCCATGCAAGGGCCGGGATCTCTCTGGGTGCATGGATGAGGCCAAGATGCCGACATGATAAGCTGGATAATCTCAGTGGGCTCACTGGCAGATCCTGTGGCAGGGAAGGGAAACTTTCAGCAGAGCCCTGTGCGTAAGGAGTCATTTTTCTGCAAATAAAGGAGCGCACCAAGGAGCAGATGACTCATGAGCTCACTTCTCTCTCCAGTCTGCTTGGGAAACTCACCTCTAGCTGGTCCAACGGCTACCTACATATCTCCCTCACACTGACAAGAAGTCAGACGTAAATATGTGGATCAAGGCCAGAAAGGCTACTGGTGAGACTGTAAATGTCAGGAGGTTGACAGAATGACCCGTGTGCTAGAAGGCTGCATCTATAAAATACGCTGTGGTTGACGCATCCCTCATGCGTGCTGGTGTCTGGCCATCTTTGTATCTAAGCAAGTATGCTGTTTTGAAGTATAATATAAATAAGAGTGAGGCTTAGGTAAGTACCTTCTTCTACAAGCAAACAGCAAACTGAGTCCAGGAAACTGCTGCCAGGAAAAAAAAAAAAAAAAAAAAAAAAAATTAAGTACTTGGAGAGTATGAGTGAGAAAGGGAAGAAGAAAAGAGGAAGTAACACAGACCCTATTACCATGCACCGCTAACGAGCTGCTGAATACATAGCCCATTGGTTCCCTCTTTCTCCATGTGCAAAGGGGGAACAACAGCAAAATAACCTGCTGGAGAGGGCGAAGGGAACCCCAGGAGATGTGTCAAGAGTGCACTCCAGCGCCTGAGTTTCCTGCTAAGTTTGGAGAGGCTGCCACGGGGCGAAATACTTGCTAGACTGACTCAGATACTAATGGGAGTCAGGGGATAAGTGGGAGAAGAGAGAAACAAAGAAGTTGAGAGAAACAAAGAAGAGGAGAGCTGAACTTTCTTAAGAGGGAAGTGAGGAAAGCTTGTTTATGAGTCGCTTTGCCAGGAAGTCCTGTGACTAACCTTATTTCACGCACTGATTTTATGTACCAAGATGGTATTTATTGCATGCAGCAAAAACACACAAAGAAGCTGTGAAAAGCCAGGCTCACCTTTCTTTTGGAAGGATCCTGCAAACTCCCTAAAATCTCTCCCACTGTGACAGCAGCCCACCAGAGCAAGGCTCTGTCTTTGCAGCTGCATCTGTTGCATGAGGACCCAGGGACAGATTTTGTAACCTTGAGGAGGAAACGAGCACACCCAAGCTGTGTGTCTTGCAGAACTGCCTTCCCCCCCTCCCCTTTCTTTCTCTTTTTTCTTTTCCTCCAAGATTTAAAGGGGAAAAAAAAAAAAAAAAAAAAAAAAAAGTGATGTGCTGTAGTTGTGTTGTGCCGGTCTGGCTGATGGCCACTCTAGCAACACAGCATCTCTCCTCTTTTTATTCACCCTCTCCATATAACTGTGTCTATTCTCTACTCTTTGAACTCAAGGACAAGCAAAATTACAGCATGCTGTGGGTTCAATGGCAGCTTATGAATCATATAAGAAAGAGGATGCTTCAGGTGCGTAGTTTTTACTAGGAAAAATTCATTTTCTGCCCATACCACTGTGTGAACAGAGAACTAGAGACCATATGGGAGGCTGCAAACTGAACAGAATAAATGCAAAGCGCAGTCACCTTGAGGAGAAGGTGTTCATGGCAGGGCCCATCAAGGAAGATGCTGACGGACTGAAAACTTCATGGTAGAGAAGAGGGAAGGCTCAAGGGCAACAGTGCCAATGTAGAAAGATCATTATAACAAAATAGGCTCCACTTGGTTAAACACCAACTCACAGATAAGAGGAGTACACCAGCCTCCTGAAAGGGCTTGAACAAGCCAAAAGATGAACTGCTGGGCCTGGGCCAGGTGGACACATTAGGAAACAGAGCAGTTTGTAGAAGCAGCCAAAATAGCAGGAAAATAGAGGCTGGGGGGAGATGCAGGGTACAATGTTGGAGCCATCTGCCTGCAGCTTATGGGGTTTCCTCGTGGCTCCATCTGGAGACCCCTGCCCTGTATCCCTTTCACTCCTTCCCCCTCTCTTCCTCCAGGCTTAGGCAGAACCACTGGGAATTGATCAGGCTGGACACAGACATGGCCTTTGTGGAGCCTTGGCTGCAGTCACCTCCAGGGCAGTTATAGCTGGGGTGGATCAAAAACTCTCCAGTTTCTCCCGCGCTTTGGTGGGCAGGTGAAGGCCTGGCAGCGTGCCGCTCTTCCCATCTGCAACCCCGAGCATCCCAAGCTTTCCTCGCGTGGCACCTCCTCATCCAGTTGCCTGTTCTCTTGTGATGTTTGAGCATCTCCTACTGCTCCTTGGGGCTGACATAGGTGCCCTGTCACCTCAGGGCTAGCAGGACCCAGTCCTGGTGGCATCTCACAGCTTGCTCCGAGTGCCCGCTGCTTCCCTGGGGCTCCAGGTGAGGAGAGGGAAATACAGCCTGGCAATGTGCCTGGTCTCACCTTGCTGGCAGGCTACGGAGGACCAGGCTCCTGCTCCAAGTCAGAGATGTCCTTTCTGGATTGGCTCCCAATCAAGGGGCAAACCCTGAGGACATCTCTCCTTCTCTGCTCTGGACAGCACTGCGCTCCTGTGAAGATCCTGTTTTCCTGGAAAACTGCACCAGGCCAGCCTTTTCCACCAGAATCTCCCTCCTGGCTCTGCTCCGGGGATAAGGGGGACAAAGGAAGGCGACCGGCATCATTCCTAAGTGTTAATTCCCACCAGGGTGAGATGTAAGACAGCAAAACCACAAACTGCATTTTTCCCCCTGCAAAGATGCAACCAGCAGCTGGTGAAGCAGGGCCTCTCTCCCAGCTCTCTGGGAGGTATTTATCACCCACACCTGCACCAGCACCGCCTTTGAAGCTCATTTGTTTAGGAAACAAAATTCAGAGAAAATAAAGAAGTCACCTGAGGTGTTGGAGCAGGAAAAGGAAGCTCAAAAGTCAATTAGCTTCTTATGATGCCTGGAGTGGACGGCGGCTTGGGGGTGGGGGAGAGATAAGACACCAGATCACACACTTCTTTCATTTGCAAGTCAGGCTGGTTTAACTGGATTTCTGGCTGCTGACATCAGAGCGAACAAGAGGCAAGGTAGAGCCAAGCTATTAACTTTTAAGAAACGTCAGAGAGACTGTCATTAGTGGCTTATTAACAAAACGTCCCTGTTCCCTGTCATCTCAGGCTTTCAAAGAGGGCCTGGGCACCCCCATATGCTTTTCCCAGTATACTTACTCCAAGGCAGCTGTTCCAAGCTACGCCAGACCTGGAGCACCATCAGCTTGTCCCATTGCATTGATTTCTTGGGATGTTATAGGACTATATCTGTGCCAAGTTGCCCAGGATGCTCTGGGGTGGTTTGTCCGTCCGCAGCATGATGGTGTCCAGGGACCGTCCCGGACCACAAAGGGATGCGGGGTGGCACAGGAGCCTCCAGCAGCTCCCCATGACCACAGCACCCATCTTCTAGACCTCGGAGCCACAGAATCACAGAATGGGCTGAGGTTGGAAGAGAGCTCTAGAGATCCCCTAGTGCAACCCCGTGCTCCAGCAGGGACACCAGAGCACGGGGCACAGGGCGGCATCCAGGGGGTTTGCAGATCTCCAGGGAAGGAGCCTCCACCACCTCTCTGGGCAGCCTGTGCCAGGGCTCCGGCACCCTCACAGCAAAGAAGTTCTTCCTCATATGGATATGGATCTGCCAGTGTTTCAGTTTGTACCCATTACCCCTTGTCCTGACACTGGCCACCATCGAGAAGAGTTTGGCCCCATCCTCCCTACATTTTCCCCTCAGGTAGCTGTACTTATTGATAAGAGAGTCTTCTCTAGGCTCAGTCTTCTCTTCTCTAGGCTAAACAGGCCCGGCTCACTTAGTCTTTCCTCATGAGATAGATGCCCCGGTCCCTTAACCATCTCTGTGGCGTCATGCTGGACCCTCTCTAGAAGCTCGATGTCCTTCATGCACTGGGGAGCCCAGAACTGCCCCCAGTACTCCAGGTGCGGCCTCACCAGAGCTGAGCAGAAGGGCAGGATCCCCTCCCTCGCCCTGCTGGCCACACTCCTCCTAATACAGCCAGGTGCCCATTGGCCTTCTTGGCCACAAGGGCACATTGCTGACTCGTGGTTAACTTGTTGTCAACCAGGACTCCCAAATCCCTCTCCGCAGAGCTGCTTTCCAGCAGGTCAACCCCTAATCTGTCCTGGTGCCTGGGGTTATTCCTGCCCAGGTGCAGGACCCTGCACTTGTCCTTGTTGAACCTCACGAGGTTCCTCTCTGCCCAACAGCCGTAAAACAGGATGCAGCGTTGGGCCCAACTGCAGCCTGCGAGGGCAGCTGGCCAAAGGTCAGGGGCTGTTCACTGCTGCGTGGTAGGAAACACTGAATCCGGTTAAAGCAGGGAAACTGATTTTTACTTAAAATATCAGACACTGGCTCTGTTGCCAGGGAAGAAGGGGTTGCAAGAGACCTCTCTGCAAAGGGGAGGGAGGAAAATGAGGCTGACCTCAGAGATCAGGTAATTCTTGGGTAACACGGCTGCAGGCAGCCCTCGTCCATTTTGCAAGCCTAATAATAATAGTAATAGTAATTAATAACTCCAGGAGACAGAGCTGCAGGCAGCTCCCAACAGCTGTGCATTGCATGGGACAAGTGTCCAGTCCTCTGCCCCTGCCAGCTCAAGGGTCTCTGCTCCCTGCTAACCCTTGGGCTGTGTTTTGCACCTCAACCGGAGACCTTTTGGGTCTCACTGGTTGCATAGAATCACAGAATCATTACAGTTTGAAAAGACCTTCAAGATCACCCAGTCCAACTGCAAACCCACCACCACTATGCTTGGTAAACATGTCCCTAAGTGCCTCATCTACACGTTTCACTGCCAGGGACAGTGAGTCCACTACCACCCCGGGCAACCTGTTCCAGTGCTTGACTATTTTTCCCGTGTAGAAATTTTTCCTAGTTTCTAACCTGAACCTCCCCTGGAGAAACTTGAGGCCGTTTCCTCTTGTCCTGTCGGTAGTCCTTGAAGGTTGGGTTCATGCTGGGCATGAGGAGCAAGGTGCATGCAGGGGTGCCGAGGCAAGCAGGGGGACACACTGCAGTCTGTGTGGAGGTGGCCAGCTGGGCAGGGGACCGTTTGTGGGAGACTCCTGCCCCCCAGTGTCGCCTCTCGGCAGCGCCGTGCGCCCGGAGCCGCTGAGCAGAGCAGGGGCTTTCCCGCTTTAAGAGAAAAAAAAACAAATAAAACAAAAAAAAAACACACAAAAAGCAGGAGGCCAGGCTCTCCCTAGGAGCTAGTTGTGCTCCAGCATTAACTGCTGCTGGAGTTGGCACGTCCACGGAGCAGCCGGTGTCAGCGTGGCCTCCGCGCAGCTGGAAACGGGCACAAGGGGTGCCGAGCTCTGCCATCCATCCCGCAGTGTTTGACATCTTCCCGCAGCTCCTGCAGACAAAGGGCTCTCCCTGCATTGGAAAACAAAGCGTTCACCTTCCTTATTACTAAGGGAGAGTCAGGAACTGGGCCTTGATTTCACAAAAAAAAAAAAAAAAAAAAAAAAAAGGAAAAAAAGAAGGAAAATTGTTATGCCATGAGTCAGGAACTAATGCTCTAGTTGTGCCAATGCCAATCGCTCAGTGTGGAATCTGCATTTCTGGAGATACAATACACTACTGTTCAATTTTATCTGGATTTATATTTAAAATTGCACAAACTTGCTTCTGACAAAAAAAAAAAAAAAGGATTTATTTCACTTTTGTAACAAGATTACGAAAAGAAAATAGTTTAAACTTACACAAAACAGCAAGATTCCTTCTCAATTGTTTCTGTATCCCTCACTTAAAGGCATCTCTTCAGAGTTAGCCAGTATAATAAAAGCATTAATTGTGTACCAGTTCCTGTAGAGGACGCACACAACTCATTTATAATAGAGGCAGGGACATAGATGTGCTAACAAGTCTGTCCTTGGCATTACGAGCTGTGCGTGCTGAGGGAATTGTTTCCTTTGCAAGCTTATTTTGCCGATCTGACCTAGAGGGAAATAAATCTGGAAGAATAATCGACAAGTCCGGAAGTAAATGTAATAGAATACGAGTAGAAACACATTTAGAAAATCACCTCTGCTTTGTCATGGCTATTTTTTAAACATGAAAAAAACACGGCTGTGTTCCAAAGCGTTCGGAAAGACACCAAATGCCCAGAATAGGAGGAAAATTTCTCCCTGGCAAACCACTGTCAAAATGTAGCAGAGAAAAAGTGCAGATACCGGGAGCATCTCCTATTTTTCTGTGATGTCCAGGATTTCGCAGCCACATACAAGTTCGGAGAGCAGCTCAAAATCTTGTCCTGCTGCAGGTGTCCGTGTCCTCCCTCCGGCCAGAGGCTCTCACTTCCCTGCCTGGGGAGACAGAATAGCTGGGAATGGTTTAACTGCTTCTATCCCGCCCTGACCAGCACAGCAGTTCTGTAGGGGCTGTGCACCTATAGCTGCTGGAGAGATAACAGCTCAGTGACGGTTTGCTCTCCACTAGAGCTTTGCTTCCTCTTCCTCCCGACAATTTTTTTTTCTCTTTTTAATAAATAAATGAACACGGAACATTTCCCAATCCTCCACAGGGTGTTACATTTCCTCCGGAGGAAGCGAGGCCGTACAGGAGCTGAGTCAGCTCGGGGTTGTGCAAGCGCTGCCTCTTCTTCCTGGGGAGAGACGTTCACTCTGATACCAGCATTATCAGCAACCCCAGATCCGTGTGGACCGCGCTAGGATGATGGTAAATTAGCAGTTCTGGAAGTGCTCACTTGAATAAAATGAACACTACCAAACCCTTGTACATTAAAACGATGCTCTACAACTTCCTCATTTACACATAAAATAAAAGGTTGCAGCTGTACATGAGAACATTGAGAGACCAGTATCACAAATCGGGATCATGGAGAGATGAAAATCTCTTTTTTTATGTACAATAGATTTTATATCAGTATAACAGATCCAGCCCCGAACTCTCTGGCTTCTGTTTTTTAGGATACACTTCCCATTTTTATTCTACTTCAAGAGCACAGCAACAGCAAAAATCTGCATTACGTGCACTTTCCAACACCATAAACAGAACACTTGGAAAACTGCAGCTGAGTAGTGCACAAAAATACATGTAAAGGAAATTATTTAGGAGAGGCATGGAAATACCTTTGAGATCTCTCAGCACTGGGGGTGACGTGTGTGCCCGCGGGACACCTTCCCACCACCCACGCACCCTCCTGCCTTATTTGGTAGAGTAATGGGGACTCAAGACGAGAAGGAAAAGGTTGGCTTGGCAGCTGGGTGACAATAAATCCTGTTTCGTGCATGCTGTAATTAGGGTCGCTACCTTGGTTAACTCCACTGCCTTGAGCATGTTCTTCTGCTCTGCAGGGTCTAGCCCGAGTTCCCCATCCTACCCTGCGACCTTGGACGTGATCGAGGGTGCCAACAGCAATGGGCTGAAAGGAATCCCAGCTAATATAGGACAAAACAGGCGAGAAGAGAGTGTCTGAATACACTGCAAGCTTAAAAAAGAAAAGGGAAAAGAAAGAAACCCAGATGAATGCACCAAAGCAAAAGGGCAGAATAACCCTGCTGCAGTGCTGCAGTGAAGTGTGGTGCACTCTGCTTTAATTTTAATGATCATCTACAACCAGAGCAAATTTTAAGAAGCAAATAGGCATGGGGGCCAGGAGGAGAGCAGCCTGGAGCAGAGGATGTCTCCGGTTCCTGGAGCTCAAACCTGCTAATGGCGAGACAAGCTGCAACACACGGCAGTTCTCTCTGAGGTCTGCAGCAAACAGAAGCCTCCAGAAGTGAGGAGCAAACATCGTGTTTGTCTTCAGAAAGGAGACACCCATGAAATTATCGATCCTTTTGTCCAGCTTCATCCCTAGGGAAAATCTGGAACAGGGCAAACAATTCTGCAGCCTTTCTTCTCAGTGTTTTCCAGGCAACATCTAATCAAGCATCAAAAACAGTTTGCGCCAAACCAATCCGGTTTCCTTTTCTGACAGGGCCAACGCAGGGTGACATCCTTCTAATCAACTTGAGGAAATGCGACAGTTAATCACTGAAATGGATGTGCAGCTGGCTGAAAACAAAATCTCTTAAAGAGCACTTGACTGCCCAGCAGGATGGCAAATACTGATGTTTTATAGGAGTCTGTCAGGATAGTAGCGTTATTCAGCATCTTAATCCATCTGATTCTGTGATATAGTACACTTCATGGATTATACCGAGCGAAGAATGGTTACAAAAATGCTTAGGGACATAGAGTATGAAAAAAAAAGAAAAATTGCTAGATGTTTTCTAACTGGCATGAAAGCACAAGTGAAAGACTTGGAATTCAATAAAAAACGTTAAAAGCATTAGTTGCAGGGAGGCCAAATCAGTTTTGCAATCAAGAATGACTAACAAGGCAACGTCATTGCTAGAAGAGATCTGGAATTGTAGAAAGTCATAGACTGAGAACTAATAGTACAATAATCTCATGCCAAAAAATGAAACAAAACAAACATAAAGAACACCCTTATTCCGGATATAGCAGGGAAGGACTGACAGACAAGCAAGGTAATTGTCGTGCTATTCTGGGGATGCTGCTGCCTTGCTTAGAGAGCGACTCCACTCTAGAGAAGCCAGCAAGAATGATGAAAGATTTAGAAAACATAAACCAGGAGAAGATTCTCTCTCTCTCTTTTTTTTTTTTTTTTCCCCAAAGCCACAGAGGCAGAACCAAGGGTTATATTTCCAAATGCAAAATAGCTGCTAAGCAACTTCACTGCATGGCAATGAGTGGCCGGGTAAGAAATCAGCTTGAGCTACAACAAAGTCAATTTAGGTAGTTATTAGGGGAGTTTCCTAATTAAGAAGGATACAGCAGTGCCGCGGACCATCTAGGGAGACTTTGACTCGAGCTGCTTTCCCAAGTCGGTTCAGTTAGACAAACATCCATCACAAAATGTTCTGCTCCTGTTGTGATTCAGAGCACCAAGGCAGTGCTGCCCTGAGGTCTTTTTCAGCCTTACATGAACTTTAATAAACGCATGTTCAATATAACTTTACATATCCCCCATAATCAAAAGAGTTAATGTTACGCACTTGATGAAAATGGTTCAGTTTTCCCCAGCCTACAGGATTTTTGCTCCAAGCTAAACTCAGACACAGCCTATGAAGGCCCATGCGCAAGACGGCAGAGTCCTTTCCACTATCGAGTTATTGGGATTTCTAAGTTTTATTCCTTGTAGGAGAAAAAATGGGAAAAAAAAAAAAAAAAAAAACAGAAGTAACCAGAAGCCTTATATGCAACAAAAGCTATATGAAAGTCTACTGGAAAAACATTAACTAATGGTTCTGTCTTAGTTCCTGCTTTTCTAAGTGGGGTTATCTGCATTTAAATATTCTTTCAGAGCATGATAGGATGGGAATTTAAAACTAAACAGCCACAGCCGGAACAACTCCCTGTTGCAGCTGAACCCTTGACAGTTGGAGGGCTGAGTAATTTATGCCCAATTCAGAAGAGCACCAGCCTGGCACCTTCGGAGTTTCTACACCTACATTTTGCATGAAGGAAGGAGATTGTGTAAGTCTCAGAGGTTGCGTAGTGTGGGAAGGTGAAAGGCTCCAAGGGGCAAAACAGGCAAATCTAAGGTATTTCAATGCTCGCAGTGCTACTGTTAAAAGTCAAGAGATTTTGTTCCCATTTGCCACATTAAAGCAGGTTCAGGAAAAGTGACAAAGAAATCCAACGGATATAACAGAACCTGGATTCTGAGATTTCAAGCCTTACAGAATTACACTGTAAATGTGCAGAGATCGCCAAGACAGCAGCAGTTGATATTACATGATCTAATTGACCTTTGATTTCCTATTCACACCAATTTGTTTCTAGCATGAAGCATGAGGTTGCTGTGTTTTTATTGCAAAGCTGTAAAACCAGCACCACTGCGAAAGCCATCAGCTGAACTCCCAGCTCAAGTCACTCCTGCCTTGTCATCTAGCTTAGTAAATTAGCTGAAGTTCCAAAAATTGATACTGATGTTCAGGCCTTAACAACCTCAATCTCACTAAGCTTTTGGTCTCATTGTACTCTTATCCAAATACATTTCAGCAATTTGAGACAAATTAAATGTAGCAAAACTTCAGTGCACTAACCTAACAATACAATTATGTCTTAACTGGACAGCATCTCTTTATAGATGCTCTGTGGAATTGGCATCAAAATAATTCAAGGACTTTGGCAAAGGGAAAACGAGGAACAGAGATTAGTGCTAGAAAGCCCTGGCTGTTTCATAGCTCTGCCATGACCACAGCACTCAGCTTTTACTTGAAGAACACAACTTCGTGATAACTGCACTTCTGTAGAAGGGACACACTAAGGATAAATGAGGCAGGGCTTACAAGTAAAGAAAAACTATTTCATTAATCTAGCAGACATAGCTGGAGGAAAGAGAACATAAAATACCAAAAAGGCATCAAGAAGCTTTCAGGTTCTTACACCTTATCAATCTGAAGCACAATTTCCGGGCCTAAAAATTTGCCTTTTTCCTGTTCTTCCCACCCAAACCCAGACTGCTTTGCTGTGGTTATGGTGTAGATTTATTTACATCGTAGTGATCTTAACTCACCTACTTTTAACTGTGATTCACCATAGCCAGCAGGAAACTCAACTAGAAAGATGTTAATCTGGCTTCGCATCTGGTTGGTAATTATCACCTAGAAGCCACTTTCCTGCAGCTGGTGATAGACCAGATCGGGGCTGATGCACACAGCGCTTCCAGCAGAAACCAAATGAGCAAAACTAAAGTATTTGAAAATTATCTTGATGGACCTCTGGTGACATTGGCAGCTTCTCCTTCCAATGGCCCTAGGACGCACACGGTTAGACCTCCAGCACTGACTATCCCACCACCATCCTGGGGCAAGAGGGCCCCTTGGTGCCCCTGCGTCTACCTGTGCTTCCAGCCACCTACCTCCTCCGTTCCCCGGGCTGAGGGGAAATCCCTCCCCAATGGAAAGTTCTTTTTTAAAGAAACAGAGAAGAAAAGAAAAGAAAAAAAAAAAAGAAAAAAAAATGAACATTTCTCTTCCAATGGAAATTCTGAACATTTAAAGTTTGAATTCAGAGGTAAATTTATTGAAGACTTCGAAGACTTAACAGTGAAAGGAAATTCCCAGTAAGTGAACAGTTCTACCTAGTAAGCATTAAAATGTCACGGTTTGCAATCTAGTATGTCCATTCACTGACTTAAAGTTATGTCCTATCTTGATTGAAGTCAATAAAAATTCACAAAAACAAGAGCATTTAATTGATTGAAGCATGCCAAATACAGAAAACTCATAAAAGTATTCTTGTGTTTGACATGGTATTTATTGAACTAAAAAAAGGTCATTTATGGGCATCAAATAAAATTACAGGTAGTCATTATGGCCATCAAAACTGAGAACAGGAAATGAAAAAAAAAAAAATCAAATATTCTTGATTTTTAAACTTCCCACCTCATTCCTTAATTTTGAGTGATCCAGGCATGACCAGAAGGGGAGCAAGGCTACTTTCGCCGAGCCTTTTGAGGAAGGCCTTGCTAATGTGTTTACTTGGCACTTGAACACGTTTGGATCTGAACAGCTAGGTAATGGCTTTCATCAGTTAACAGCCTGACATTTCTAAAGACTTCAGCAGCTAACCAAAACATCATATATTCAAACTACTTTTGGTAAGGTCACAGCAACCCCTGTTAAGTTACAGATGGAGAATTTCTGAATTCTCTCTTGGGTTATGAAATAAAACACACCAACAGCACAAGAAAATGGTGCAATGTGAAGCCACAACTCCATCCCAGCTTCATTACTCAGCCCTCCCAAAAACACAACCTTGCTGTTGTGCAGACCCCAGTGCACTGAAAATGGAAGAGGACAGGGCGATATTCAGCTTTTCTTCTCTCTGTTTTGCATGACTCAAACGTGTTTTTCTTATTGAAAAATTGCCTATTTTCTGCTTCAGCTTATCTTCACAACACACCAAACAACCATGAAATTATATCAAAAAAAAAAACAAACATATTTATTCATTCTTTAAACAAATTTACAAATCAAGTAACTGCAGTGAAGAACAAGTGCTAGCAAAACTAAGAAAATTTCAAGCTAAAAGAGAAATCACACACACACATACACACACATACCATAAACAAGAGAATTTAAAGATTAACACAGGCTGAGACGTTTGCTCTATGTGCCAAAACACAGACTCAAGAAATACATGAGTTAGGAAGTGTCAATAACCATTAGTCCGAAAATAAAGAATTACTCAAGTGATTTTTAATAAGATATAATTCACCCTTCACACTTAAGTCTTCCTTTCGGCCTAGGACCTTCATCTATCTTTTTCTTCCCTTTGCTTTATGAATTTGCCTCATTTGTTTTTATAAAAAAAAAAAAAAAATTTTGATTTTATTATCAAAACCAAAACAGAGTAAAAGACACTTCAGGACAAAGTACCAAGGATCTTCTTCCTTGACTGTTTTACTGAAGGCCATAAAACTTTAGATTACACTATTATACTTCTTTATATATGTTGCTGCTTGTCTAGTAACCTATAATTAGAAACTTTCTATATATGAGGTAGGTTTGAAAAATATTTTTATCCCTGTCATAATATGGATCTTGGGAAAATGGGAAGGGAGTTAAGCTGGCAAAGGAATTAAGTAATTTTTTTGTCCTACACTGTTCCGCTACCTCTGGAACATCAAATATTTCTGCTAGCTGGTTTTGTATAACCTGAGTTTTGTTACACCGCACTGAAATCCCTGAGACTTTGCTGTTGTTTTGTTAACCAATTTTAATTTTTTTTTAAGCTTGATGTTAAGTAAAAGTCATAAGCTCTTATGTGGTCTGCTAGTTCTGCCACATTTCTCCTCCTAATTCTGGCACCAGTAGCTAGTGTTAAGGCATGCGAGGAAAGTATTTTTGAGAAGTCCAAGGAAAACCGACTGGATTTATTAAGGCAAGGGACACCGAGGGGATACAGGACACAAGTTTCAAGGCAAAGCTCTGTTAGTGCTACTCTCACAGAAGGTGATAATCCAAAAAAGTAATTCTTCCCTTCCAATTTTTCATTGAATCCAATTTGAATTTTAAAAGCTAAATCAGTGGTGATAGAAGCTGTCTCTGGCAAACTTTGGAGAGGGTCTGTTCCCAGACTGCCAAGATTTTCTGCCCCGAATTGCATACGCTTACGTGCTCAGAAAACTGCCAGGAGCAAGCAATTCCCTGACTGCTAAGTACAGCCAGTTTGCACAAATCCCCTTCTCCCCATTACATTCTGCCTCTTTTTCTCAGAGCGCAATCAAGGCGCTGCTGTTACCACCTTTGCAGCATAAGGTACAGCCCAACACTCACAATTTCGAGCACAGAAAATTCACAGCTGTGCCAGACACCATACACTCAATTTTGATGGGTAAAGCACCTCAAAACAAAATCAGAGAAAAAAAATCAATTTGTGATGGGTCTTAAAAGTCATTAATTCAGTTTCTGTGTTTTAGAATGTGCCAAGCATTTGACCATGGCTCCTTAAACTCACACATCCATTATCTGGTAATTTTGCTAAACAGTCTCAGGTTGATTTACCTTCCAAAATCAGGCACTTTCAGGCCACCATGGTCGAAGGAGAATCATAGCTGGGTGCAACTCAATGCAGACTCATCAGCCACAGGACAATACAGGTGAAGAATCCTATTTATCATTTAAAACAAAGTAAGACTAACACAAGTAGTTCATGGAGGCAAGGTAAAAAGCCTCCTCAGGACAGGGACCTGAAAGGATAAAAAAAATAATAAAAACATAAAACTGTTCTATGAGTAGACTGAACACTCCTGAAAGGTGAAGAGGCTTTTCACATATATTTAAAAACAAAACAAAACTCTCTTTTATTGGGTTTGCTCAGCCCACAGCTGAAGCACATCAACCAAAACCTTCCAAAGATTGGCCCATACATGGAGTCTGGAGAGCCCCCTACCCAACTACGGGCTGTTCACCAAGGATCCACCGGCTCTGGCATCCCGCAGCACATCCACACAGCAGCAGGACCGAGCCTCATCCCACCCGCTGCAAAGCAGAACTGAGTACTTCAGCGAAGTTGCAGTGCTTGCTCCAAAAAAAGCCTATTTATAGTCTAACTGGAGGCAAAAACACGAGTGTAAACAGATTAAGTTTATGTACAGGCTCATCTCGAAAGACCCAGGATGAGCTTTTCCAGCAGAGATGGAGGAATGGCCAGTGTTAGTGATGTCTCTCCCGAGCATCATACGTACAAGAAGGTTCACAAAGGACTCAGTTGAACGTTGGTGAATGTCTTACAGGCCGGTCCACATCTACATTGTCACCTGAGGTAAGGGAGCATGAAGAAAAGTCTTTCCTCATCATTCCTTGGTAAAGACAGTTTATCGCTTTTCGTTTTCAGAATAAGAGGTCTCTAGAGTTTCTGTTAGAACTAAAGAATGAATTTCTTCTTCCTTAATTAACCTGTTGTAAGCATTCACAGAATCCTCCTTTACACCGCCCTGAAAGAAAACAACAATGTATTTAACAGAATTTCTTCATGGTGAGCATGGCAAGCCAGTAAAAGTAAGACATAACAGTTTCACAACATATTTGGTATATTACAGTGAAAAGCCAAGGTAGTTTCACAAAAAAATATATTTCTTAGGGACATTAGGCATGGCTGACAAAAGATTTATACTCTTTGCAAGTGAGGAAGATTTTAAAGTTGGCCTGCGTCTAACAGTGCCCTCCCAAATACAGCTAATACCTGAAGATCAGGCAGGGGGCTAGAGGGGTCAGAATGTGCCATTTAGTACGGTCTTCACCACGACCCTGTGCATGGATGAGAAGCTCAATGCAACTCTTAGAAGACAGAAGGTATCGTGGTAATGTTATTAGGGCAGGTACAGAATTCAAAGCAAGACAAACAGCTACAGTAGTTACGATCTTGATGGCCACAGGCCCCATCTTAGTCCTGTAATGTTCACTGCATGTTGAAATATCTATCCAGAAAGCATAAAGTAGGAGGGCAGAGCCATGCTATCCTCATGGCTCCAGGTTATTATTAGGGAAACTCACTATGTCCCCACGGCAAGAGGCACTGCTGAGCTTTGGACTCTATTCGCAGTTGGGAAGCCATGAGAGGAGACTAAAAATCAGCAATCCAGCTGAGAATGGCCAAGAAACATGTGGTACCAGAAATCCAGATAGTCATTACCCTCTGTAAAGGCTTCACAGACAGCATCAGTTTTGAGATATCGCTATGAATCAAAAGGTCCCTTCCATGCAAGGATGGTCTTCCAAGAACACTGGACAGAGCTTCATTTCCAGGTCTGAGTTAGCACTTGTGGCTCTTTTTATAAAGAGCTACTGAATTATTTCTGTTTAGATACCCAGATACAAAAACTGCAGAAGAGTTGCTATAATCAGTATGTTTATTTTTCCAGAAATGAGAGCATACAGTGAGTCTTCAATAACCAAAGCTTGAAGCAGCTATAGTTAGTTCTGTTCCTTTGCCAACAAGAAGCTAAAGATCTTGATTTATCTCCTAACTCAGCAATTGTTATAATTATAGGTTTCTGAAAATAAGTAGTTTTATCCAGCAGCATAAACAGGAGCAACCAGCACACATAAAACTTTTTTTCATGTTCATGAAAAGTAGTTTAATGGAGCAGCAAAGAAAACCTTTTAAGGGATTAGAAGTCTGCAAAAATAACAGAATAATTAAATTCTATTAATGTACCTAATTAAATTCTATTAATGAATCTGAAAAAAAAGGTGATTCAACTTTAGAAGAAGATCTGTATCAGTGTTAAGTAATTATTTCTGTACAACTACTGGCATTGTAAATATTTTGCCGCATGTAATATATATACTTACATATATAAAGACAAATAACAAAAAGAGCTAGAAAAAAGAAAAGGAAGCCTATGGGTTCCAATTCCAACAGGACCGCTGGCCAAAGAGTCGGGTACTAACCTGGGAATCCTCATTCTGCTCTCCGAACATACGTTTAAGGATTTCTCGAGGGTCAGGAACTGGTGGAAGGATTAATATCTTCAGCCTTCGACAAAAATGAAAAGGAAAGTTTTAAATGAAAGGGATAGTAATCTAAAAATTACCATTCCAAGGCAAGATTTGGGTGTGGTTGTGAAAATCTGTGATTCAGACTGATATCGCTGGCCGGCTTTCATCCTCTGCACAAGCGTGGCTCGTTTTCACTTTCACTCGCCCAAACAAAGGGAAATGGGAATGTTTACATAGAGCCAAATATCGCATAGGTTCCCATGACTGACAAGGACAGTAGCAAGAGCAGATTTTTTTTTTAATGGTACAAGGAACTTCATAATGAATTTCTCTATTTTTAATCTGAGCTTCATTGCTTAAGAGAGGGGATGCAATGACTAGGCAGCAAACTAACTGTAAGCAGATGTGAACAGATATATGTGATTTCACCAAAGTGCCACTAGAGCATACATCTAGTTTATCAACATAATTACTTAAATTCTACCTACTGAAGCACACAGTGTTGCCTTTTATTTTTTTTCCTAAATGCAATACGTATTAGGGAGAAAACACCTACTGCTGAAACATGTCATATCATGTCACACCATTGGCAACGAATTATAATGCAAATCAAAGACTAATCAGAAACAGTGTACTGAAAATAAAGGTCTATGATTACTTACCTTTTTAGGTAAAAAAGTAGAATTATCGTAGATACTGCTATTATTAACGGAATGGTGATTATTAAAACAAAATAGAATGTGGAGTCTGACTTTGCACCTGGAAGACCAAAAAAAAAAAAAAAGTAAAAACTTAGGAAAGTTTCTGGAAGCTTTAGAGGAACAAGGATAACAAACAAATTAGTTCTCTAACTCCCAGTTTGCATATTTTTGGTCTACAATGCTTTTGTAGGCAGGAACTTATTTTTCAAAACATACCATAATGCAGATAAAGTTGCTAAGAAAGTGAAAAACAGAGAGGACTAACAGATAAACACCAAATGTCAACAGACTCAAAGAAGAACTGCTCTTACCAATACTCTTTTCTTCACTCCAGTCACTAAAGAGCTCGCTACTGTAACACTCGGGCTTTGGTTTTGCTCTCACTTTGAAGGTATACTTGGTATTAGGATCAACACTGGGAATTGAAGTATGATTATATTCAACCTGGTGTAAAAAAAAAAAAAAAAAAAAAAAAAAAAAAAAAAAAAAAAAAAAAAAAAAAAAAAAAAAAAAAAAAAAAAACACGTTACTGTGTTCAATTACCAGTATTCTCTTGCTCCTTTACAAGCCCATTTTTGCTTTGCAGGTAATGTATTTTGGATGTTTTTATGGAATATCCTTTTGTGAATGCAGAGCTTCACTAAAAGGACATAATAGCATTTAATCAGCTTGATGAAAACTGCTGCCAAAACAAAGATTCCAAGGCTAACACTTAAACTGACTCACTCCTATTATACAACATTTGGCACTGGTGATTAAACTAAGACTCAGTGTCTGGAACTGCATTTTGCTTTTTATTTATTTTTTTTTTCCCTAAACATCTGTGATTTATGCTGAAATCCCCTCTATCAGTCACCGTAGCAATGTGGATCGAGCCTTATCCACGGAAAAGTCTCCTGGGATACCTCACAGAGTGGAAAAGATTAGCTGGAATAGGGCTTCACTTATATCCAATCTAAGAGCTGGGCTTCCTGGAGAATGTTGGTCCAATACCAGTTTGCAGCCGTTTGCATAGGACAAACAGTCAGATAAGCTCCCCAAGAGAAGACTGGCACTTTATTTCTGAATTTATCATGTTGTTTACTTTTCAGATCAAACAGCCAGCCTGATTATTGAGATACATGACTGAGCAAATCCAGACACTTAAGTCAACGCCTTTTAGATATACATATTTTGACGTACATGACGCAAGCACACTTTTTTCCCCTTACCCTCTGTCTTTTTTCTTTAACCCTCTTGATTTCCTGGATAATATCTGGTGCACACCAACAACTAATCTTGCTCTGTGGCAATCAAGTCACATCACCCAAGACCAAATAAGTCGTGTAACGGAGAGCAGCCCAACCATAGCAAAACACAACCCCAACAGAGCAAAGCTCTTCTATGCCAGTGAGAAGCAAATAGGTATTTGCAGTACAGGACATCTCCTGGGAAATGCTCCTTGCTTCAGTCTGTGCCTCTTAATTGGACTCTTCATATATATTAATGCTTTGCCATAGTAAGACAAGAAGACAAGTCCTTGCATAGCTATTACTACCAGAAAGCTATTGCATGGGAGAAAAATCTAGTGTGTCTGTGCAGCACTTACAGCTAGTGTAACGTTCCCATTCTCATGCAGCATATATAATCATGCATTTTTAAAAAGAATATTTGAATTACTGTGATCATGTCTATAAATTATAAAAGATACATAGGACAAAATAGGTAACTGTAGATAAAGAAAAGTTACTTTAATTGTCTGAGCAGTGTCCTTGTCACCACCGTGGTATTCCACCTCATAATACAGACAACTTGCTGGGAAGGTGTCTGGTTGGCTCCATTCTAGACGAATTTCATCATTAACCTTTGACAGTGCAACTGCTTTGGGTGTAGCAGGTTTTACTGAAATGCAAAATAGAAAAAAGTTTTAAAGTTTAAAAAGTTTATTACTGGTTAGAAAAGAAGTCTTGTTTTGAATGATTTTACATGCATACTAGAGTTCAGGAACAGAAAGAGGGAAAAAAATGAGCACCAAAAAGTAAAGAGACAGTATTTGGATTCAATACTTTGAAAAACAAAACAGATCCTATTTGCATAATCCTTAGATTGAAAATGAGTACAAGAAGAGAGCACCTTATTGCGTTGTCTGACCCACAGCTTGCAAGCTGCAAACTTCTCAAACACACTGACATACCAGTAAACTTCAGTTGCTTTGTGTAATGTGGTGTTACACTTACCAAGGGTAGTAGGATTTTTACTTGCACATAAAGGCATGATTTCCTTCGAAGCATCTTCAATCAAAATACTGATAGTTGGATAAGTATTAGTGACCTTGGGGAAGGTAAAATTGAAAATGCATTCAAAGATTCCTTCATGTGTAGAATAATTGCTGCACTTCTCACGATTTCCCAAGCCTTCATACCTGTGAGAATAAAAATACTTTTTTTTCAGCTTCAGAAGAACAGGACTGATAGGGGAAAACTTATCTTTAAAATTATTTTACAAATTCTAAAGAGAGGTCCTGCATAAAACTTGTGCTATAGCATACGTAAAAATAAAGTTAAACAAAGTAAGTCTCTTGTTATTTATTTCAAGTTGCAAAAGGAATGTTATTTTGATCGTCTCTAGCAGGAGAAAAGAGATGGGTCAAAGAGTATTCAAGAATCAAAAGTGAAAGCAAGTTCCAGCTTTGCTCCACATTTTCCCATGGGAAAAAAATTTCAAGGAAAAAAAAAAAAAAAGGAATCAAATGAATTTGTTTCTCTTTCCAAGAAGACAATTTCACTTCTGTGAGAGAACAGTTAATTTACCATTTTTAGCAATGTATCTCAGCTCTTGCTCTAGAAAGCTAAGTTTCACCTACTGCATTCACTTTCTTCCCAAATGTCAGTGCTCCCTTTGAACAACGGGGAGGCCACGACTGCCTTCTTCCTCATTTCTCTTTGGTCGCAACAGGGAAAATATCCCCGGGGCTTTTCCTCCCCAGAAAACAGGGGGAACTGATCTCTCTGTACCACAAAAAAAGAGTAATCAGAGCTTCAGGTGGGGTAAACCAAAACCCTCACTCTCTTTTTCAGTCCCAGACCCCTTTTTATCCCTTCCTTGGTGTTGAGGAAGATGAGGCACTCAGAGCCCACAGCACCAGATACATCAGCTCCATTTCAGCCATTATTACTGTACAGAGACTGGATTTGTTTGTTATAAGCAGATGTTTTGCTCATATTCAATTCCAGTGAAAACATACCTTTTGCGGGAAAATACCAAGGGATAAGAACACGGAATAAAGTGCTATTTTTTCCAAGTTTGTTATCCAGTCACTTCTGAAAAAAAATCCTGCATTACAGAAAATGCATCTTTCAAGCCTCAAATCAAGCGTTTCACCTTAGCTTTCATCTTCAAAACTTATAACTTAAAACTTCCAAGTGTTTTCATATACCGCTCTAGCCTAAAGCACTGTATACATATATACACAGCAAGTTTTCTGCTATTTGCTGTCAAAATGCATTTAAAAGAACAGCCAGTCTGTGAAACTACCACTGCAGTGAAAAAGGAAAAAGCTCATTTAGACAGGTCAGATAAGACACAAAACTAATTTAGAGCTTTCAGAAATAAAATTTCCACATTTCTGCAGAAGCTAATGCAACCTGGCATGCCACATAAAGCATTAACATACAGGAGTAGGCATAGATAAGTGTGCACAGATCTTTGTGCCAATTTTTCCTCAAACCACAACTCTGTTCCTCTAGGACAAGAGACTATTTATGGCAGTTAGCCGGCATGCAGAGATGATGATAAAAAGATGTTCTCTATAACTTTCAAGGTGAATCCATTATTTATGACATAGAAGACACAAACAAAACTACTGGTAAGTGTTATTAATGCTCCCGTAGTGCTTTCCAGTGATTTAAGAACTGACATATGCATAGCGAGCAGCTGTGACATAAATTGCAACACAAGTTTGTCAGACAGCAAAGAAAAGACAAAATATGTTTGCCTGACGCAGTTCTGGCTCTTCCCTGCTGAATCCACAATTAAAAAAGATAAGTAGCAGCAGTTATTTTTAAATGGGCTGCAGAAATAGCCATTACTTCGTGTAAATAAATCAGCTTCCCGAAAAGACTCGGCAACCTCTTGAACCTTCAGCAGATTTCTGCTGGACAGGACCCAGCGCCAGAACTCGTGCACAGTGCTTTGGGATGTTCCAAAACAACAGGAAAGAGACAAACAGAGCATACCAAAAGGAATGTAAAACTAAAGAAAAGAGTTTAAGGAGTTTAAGATTCAGAATAAGAAGTTAATACCAACCAGTAGAACAAAGTATAGTTGGTATCGCTGCTTGCATTTTTCCCGGCAAGCCACTTGCACTCCATGTACTCCAAATTGTGCCAGATGCAGTCCAAGTTCATAGCAGCAGTATCTGGAATACCTGCGAGGCAAGTTGGAAAGGCCTCTAAGATTTATATTGCCGGCAAAGTCTTCTCCCCCTTTTTCAGAAGGGAAACATCCCACTTGATGTAAAAATTTCTACCTTTAGCTACCCGAAAAACTTCTACCTCAAGCTACCTCTCAAGGCATTACTTTATGCCCTACTTCTTAGAATTATCTGATATTGAATTTGAGGCGTTAAATAAAGAAGTTGCTTTGGTTCTTCTTAAAAACCAGACAATTAAAAAGAAGCTAAAGTAACTGGCAGTTATAGGGACAGCGCTTGGCTTTGTTTGAATCATTACAGCCATCAGTGTTAAGAATAGCCAGCGTTTAATTATCTCCAGATACAACACTAGTTTCTCTGTATTCTGCATTTGGAAATACCTGTCAATCTGAAACATGGATAAAAGCAACACACAAGTAAGTTGAGTTTTTAACTGATATGCATATACCACTAGACATTCTGCTTCTTCAACACATGGAAACTCAAGCTACAGAACATAAAAACAAATGAGTACATAGCAACCGGGATCAGAGAAGTCAATGCATCTACTAGGCAGAGCAATTACAGAATGTCTTTCATGTTCAACCTTGCATCACTGCATGACCAGGAAAAAACATTTTCCTAATGTATTAACATATCATAGCTTAGCAAATATTTTTCTTTCAACATGTAGCAACATCTCCAAAAACTAAAACTGAGTGATCATTTTAATCAACAGTCCAGACTACTATTGAGAGCAAATCCAAAGATTATTTCTACTCCTGAGCTTGTGCTCTCACTGAAGCAGTGACTATGTAGAAGAAAATGAAACTGGTTTTCCAGTTCCAAAAGGCACTTAAAAATAATTTTCTGCAAGCAGACTTTTAAAGCCCCCAGGGGGGTTAATTGTTTAGGACATGTTGTCGCAACAATCCACTTCCCCAGCTTTCCAGAATGCCCTCTCAAAGGACACGCAGACAAATCTGAGGCTCTGAGATTCTCCAGTCTGCAAGGCGTTTTCACACATACTGAGCCAGGATACCCAATTAGATAGACTTCTATTATTCAGTGCAAGAAGCACCATTTCCTTGCTATAACCTCCGAACTTCCAGTCTGCAGCAGTTCAAGGATATCCTCAGCTGGAGATTATATAAACAACTGCATGTAATAGCTCTTGTTATTGGTGCCTTTCTTGCCCCAATCTATCTAAGCAACTGCTTCTAGCACCCAACATATCCTGTGGCAATACACATGATAATTACATTTTTGTGAGGAAAAAGCATAAATTCTTGCTCAAAGTCTTCTAACAATTCTTCTATGCACCCCTTACTTCTAGATTAAAAAAACAAAAAGAAAAAAAAAAAAAAAAAAAGTATTGTAATACCCTTATATGAGGTATTAAGGTATTTACTACCTAATAATACCTCTTAAACACCCATAGGACTTGAAATGCCAAAAGACTCCATCTTGGTTTACACACAGCAGAATCCCCTACTCAGGCTCTCCCAACTGCAGAGCTTCCTAAATTCCCTCCCAAAAAGTTTCAGCTGCTCCTCCTTGCATCATCATCTCAGCTGCAGCCTTGGACGGGCCTGGGTGTTGCCCAGGGCTACCACGGCAATCCTGCTCTTTACTTTCCTACATCATAAATTCCTTGGCTCTGCCCTGAGATACCTCCCTCTGATGTATTTCTGCAATATTTTGTGAAAAGTGCTCAGAAGACGAGACTGTGTCAAGGATTGGCACTTCTGCCTCGGTCTTGCTGCCTGGAACGTTACCTTGTGGCCGAACCCAAGTCTCTACCCATGCGCTTGGCCCGCTGCCGTTGTTGTGCTTGCATTCGCTTCTCACTTTGAAACCCATCTCCTCAGGCACGAGCCTATCAGTCACGCGGAAGAGACTCCTACTCCATTCCTAGGTTTAAATGGGGGCAAAACACAAAAATCAGAACATTTGGTTTGTCGTGCACAAGGAAATTGCTACTAATATAAGAGTACATTAGAATCCATCAAAAAAAATTGCAGCTCAAGCCCAATGAAATGATCTTCTGAAGACATGCAGAGGACTCAGGGGTGCTCAGCTCACTGCTGCGGTCAGGAGCACTCACAACCCACAGCGTGAAAACGTATCCTGCTCCTAATCCAGTTACCTACAGGCAGGAACACTAGCCACACGGAGACCAAGGAATTAGTACAATATGGAGGAAACTCGGAGTAAGTCTTGAAGGGTAATGCAGAATAAGCACACTACAGTTTTCCAAGCCTAAGTTTACCTTCATCTTTCTGTGTGTTTGCACTTGTATGTGTGACCACCAGAGGAAGACCTAAAGACTAAAGACCTAACTGAGATGCAATAAGAATGTACATGGAGCAAAGGAAAACTGTACCAAAAGAGAAATCCACAGATGGCTGTTAGGTGCAATGACACTGCAGCAGGCTCAAGAAGCTCAGGAGCATCCAGTTTTGGAAATAAGGCTGGTATGCGTTTGAGTGAGGAAAAGACCCCTTTCTCATATGCTTTCTTAAGCATCTTTTATTTGACCAGGGAGATGTCTCTTACTTAACTGCAGACAAGTAGATCACATTAATGAATGAGAAAGGAAATCTGACAGCCATTAACAGAGCGGACTCTATCAGCTGTAATGCAATAAGATCAACGAGATGATAGAGGCTGGTTCACCCCGCCTCATGGAACCACCAGCTAACAGCTCTTTTATGGCTCCTGACATTTGTTAGATCCTCCCACCAGCTCACTTGACGTTTGTCAGGCCCTTCCACAAACTCACTGGACTGTTAGCCAAGCACAAAATTAATCTCCTAGGAGAGGTAAGCAGGTTTCAGCTGAGTTAGCAACTTCAACCGGCTCCCAGAAAGGTCTGGTGAATACCCAGCCCATCCGTAGATAAGGGTATGTCAAAAATGAAACTTCATGTTTGCAGCGTTAAACCACTAGATCAGCTAAACTGCTTGTGAAACTGCCGTCTTATTTCAAGTCCAGGATATCCTGGAGCTGTTAGAAAGAATACGGCGGCACTAGCAAGGAGGCCACCACGCACGTCAGGCCGTAAAACTATAATAAGTTTAAGGCAATGGTGTTACTTGCAACCAAAAATCAATAGTGAGTTACAATGGCCGTCCAAAATGCATATCAATAAAATCTTTTCTATAACACAGCTCACTATTAGGGCATATTTTTATGCCTCATAGGTGAGGGTGTCTTTCTAAAGACACCCTAGCTTTTCCTGTAAAGGCTTAAAATATATTGATAATATTTTTTGGTATACTTCACCTTGTAAAGTTATTCAGGTTGAATATGTTGTTGGAAGAAGAGGAAATGAGGTTTCAGAGTGACCCCGTGCCGCGTGCTCTAGGTGACCCTGCTGGAGCAGGGGGGTTGGACTACATGATCTGTAGAGGTCCCTTCCAACCTCAACCATTCTGTGACTCTGTGACTCTGTGTGACTGTTTCACGAGGCATCCTCGTGAAAACATAAGGTCAATTTAACCATATCCAAAATAACAGGACTGCCAGCCCCCCAGCCAAGTTATGTTCCACATTTAGCATTCGGACAGTTAGAAATTAGGGGCCGAGAGAGTATTATCTTATTGGGAATACACTGAAAAAATACACTCCATCATGGTGAAACAACTGTCAAGCCACAGCTAGGCACACTGTGAATCACATCAGTGATGCAACCCGAGGAATAGAAGGAAAATCCCACAACAAACAGATATTGCAGTTGTTTTCAGGGTACAGACTTGTCCTGTTCATAACACAGTCCCCATGAATAATTGCCAATACATGTGCTGGGACAGTGCAGATGTAGGAAAGCCTGAATACTTGGCATCAGCTCCAGAAGACAATACACAGTCTCACCACAGCGCACACCGAGATGAATGTGCCTGCCTCCTTCTTGGCCTGAGTTCAAAGCGAAGGAAAGTGGCCTTTGCAAAGTCATGGCTGCATCATGAGGATGGAGACTGCCCTAGTTACGTGTTCTTAATAGAAAGTTGTGAAAACAAATAATGAAACAATTCTTTACACATTATTATGATTATGGTACTTGCGAGTTATCAGTAACAGTTGTCTTATCAGACAGCCACAGACAGATTTTTCTGATCTGAATATTCCGCATGCTGTCATGACTCACTTTTTGAGGTTTGGATCCCACAACAAGAACTACAGGCTGTACTTATATGTGTATGTACGCATAAACGGACATACCCATTTTTACCACAATTATGCATTAATTGGAGTATAGACGAGTATAGAGGAGCTCGGAGAGCCGAGGAACTTACTTTTTGGTTCTGAGAGACATTGTTGATGAAGATGTCGCTGGAGTACACGAGGTCGCAGCTACTGCTGACATTCTCTGGGGCTCTCCACGTCCAGTTCAGGGTGCACATTTGGATGAGTGAATAGTTTAGGTTGGATGGAGGTGGTAGGACTTCTGCTCCTAAAAGAAAGAAGAAGCTTGGAGAATAACAGTCCTGTTGACTGACAATTTACCATCAATAACACTGGCAGATTTTTAACTCTCCCATGGAAAAGAAGGCAAACGGCTTCTCATACTTGTTTGTTCCTATCGCTATCAGATAAACTACTCTCTACTAAAACATTTCTAATCATTACTGTTAGCTCTGCCCTCAGTCACTTAGATAATTATAGGAAACCATTCCAGAACTTATTTTTAAGTAATTTTTAAGTAATTGCTGCAGGTAACAGTAGGGTGGCAGTGGCATATGCTTATTGAGGAAGGAAAATAAGTCTTCTACAGTGCCCTTGTTTTTCAGTTGTTTACTGCTGTGAGCTAGCATCGTGCAAGCTTTAGTAAACACTGTACGTAAATTTTGCAGAGCAACTAATGCCTTATTCAATCCACAAATTAGCCAACAACATAGTTTTAGAGAGAATCCTTGAAAAACCAAATACATCTCACAGTCATGCCCTAGCCCAATCCAAGCAAGAACAAGAACACCAGAAACAGCAGCACCACCACGACACGTTTTCTCTTGCATACCTATTGCACTTCTAACGCTGCGCTTTTGCACCGTAAGCAAAATCAGTGTGGGACAAACAGTAATTTGCTGCCAGCGCAATTGAGCGGCAGTTTTTTTTATCCCTCCAAAGAGCAAGATGGAAGCAGAGGAAGAGCCCTGACTCAGAGATACTCGCCAAGACCCCACTCCCGTGCTCTGACTCACAGCCCACTCAGTATTTGGTCACACAGTTTGGAGACTATGTTGAAAGGAGAGGAGGGGAATTAGGCAGAGAGGAGAAAATGGCTGGGATAAAAATGGTGTAAATTGTGTGTTAAAATCAAATGCTGGAGAGAGCTACCAGTGGGTGATTTCCTAACAAAAAATGGAAGTGAGTTTTATTAAAGGCTACTGTGTTGTGCACTACTAACAGCATTAAACAAGAGGCCAAATAAATGGTTCTCCGGTGCATCTACAAGTATCATCAATGAAGCATCACCACCTACTTGAGTGTGGGAAGAAACCGTCCGGGTTACGCAGTAGTTTCACAAACACTTGATACTAACATCACCTGGCATTCCAGGTCTTGCACATGCTAGGAAATCAACGTCAAAACTCCCAGGATTTGGGGAAGAAGGGCAGGATTGCACCCGGAAGGGTGCAATGGGGGTGCAAGGGCAGAGCAGCTGTTTGCAGCAGCAGTGGCGGTTGCAGCGTGCGTGACACCGGGATCCTACATCCCCCTGGAGTCCGCGCTGCCAAAACATGAAGTTTAAAAGTCCTCAAATTCCTGGAAGTTTCTCAGGCATTCGTGTGGTTAGAGAGCAGGCTACAGTCAACATCATACGGAGCTGCTGTTGGCGTCTCTGTGTGTACGTTCTACGGTGTATATACGCACGCAGAATGGGAATAATTACCAGGATTTTACCATCTTAATCTGACCGCTCTTAGCAGCACTATACCTAACTCTGTTACAGGTTTTTAAGTATTCAGGGATGCGTCATCCGACAGCCTTGTTCTTTGAAGCTTGTCCTTTGCGAGGGAGACTATGCAAAGCTTGCTTTTTGTTCTGTTAACTTTTACCGTGGAGCTCACAACAAAACACAACTTTTAGCTCTAAGGATCTTACTAAAATAGAGCATTTCCTTGGAGCACTGAGCCCAGCCACAATATCTTTGCTTATTACTTTTTCTACTAAAAAAAAATAGTAGAACGTTTAGCAACAGCATTTGGGCCTTAGCTTACAAACACAATGTTCTATCACTTAACTCCTTTAGATCCAGTTAAAAAAAAATCAGCAGGATGACACAGCTCTGAGCATTGTATTTTTTTCCTGATCAAGGCTTTTATTAACTACTACAGCAAACCTTGAAAATACATAGTTTCAGCTTTATCGTTGTTCTGATGATCCACACATTTCCTTTTAATGAGTCTGAAATAGAAATCTGAAAGCTCAAGCAGAACTATTGCTCAGTGCAGGGAGTTAAACCTGGGGTACTCAAGGTTTATAAATAAATGAGTAAATATTATTAGCATAAAATCTCTCCAAACCCTAGATTCCCCCGTACAATTTTTGAGGTGCGTGCTTTAATGTTATATCCGACCGAAGATCTGCTTTCGTTCGGGGGCTTGGCCAATCTCAGTATTTCTGTTATTAAAATCTCATGGATCCAGCAACTTATCAGAACACCTCGAAGGCCAGCCACAAAATGTATAAAGGATGTTATTTCTCTCTGGGAAAAAAAAAATAAACAAAAGCCACCCTTGGCTATAAATAAAAGCCTGCAAGGAGACAGCAGCGCAGCTCACGGCAGTAACGCCGCGCCATACAAACCTGTTATTGCCAAGCGCCCTAACGGGGAACCGTCATTAAGAAACACCTCGGAACCCGGCTCTGCGGTCGCGTTTTGTCCTCCTGGATCTCCTAGCGCTTGGTTTTGGAGCCCCGAAGCCGGGCGAGCCAAGAGACACCAAGCAGCGCCCAAGCGCTCGCCGTCGCCTTGTCGCACATGGGCGAGTGACAAATGGGGCTCGGTCGCCCCCCAGGCGCGCTCAGCCTCGGCGCCGAGCGGCGGGGACGCGGGACGAGCGCGCAGCGCGCGGGCCGGCCCGATCCCGCTCCCGGTCCCGATCCCGGTTCCTTCCTGCCAGGAACGCGCCGCGCTCTGCGCTCCCTTCCCCGGCCGAGCCCGGCAGCCACGTCGGGGCTTCGAGCTGCCCCCGCCGCCGCGCCCCTGAGCATCGCCCCTTCCCGCACGGGGCTGGCGCGCTCCGACACGGTTCTATTCTACTACGAAACGATTTTCTTTAATGCTCTTTCCCCCTGCAAGGGTTAAGCCGCGGTGCCCGCAGCCCCGCGCCCCCGCGGCGCCTCCTCACCTGCG
>VZSV01000010.1:3892193-3914671 GCA_013398735.1 Nothocercus julius | reverse complement strand
TATTATGTTTTTTGGACGTGCTTTAAGGCAGATTAGCAAATGACTCGGACGCCCGTTGGCCACATGATGCCTGGGTCTACCAAGGGCAGCCCAGAGCTGCGTGGGATTGACCCTCACAGGGTCAACCCTTGTGGGAGCAGCAGAGCCCTTGGATGGTTTACACTGATGAGAAAATTCCTCGCTTACCGCTGTCGATTTGGCCGCCTATATTGAGCTGCGCTCTAACAGCGTTCAAGGAAACTGCTGAGGAGGGAGTTTGGTGACTGTAGCAGCTTCTGCGGGTACCTTGGGTCTCACCTAGCATATGTACAGGAGCTTCAGCAGATGAAAAGGGTCAGTTTAGAAAAGCCTCAGTCATTTTTAGTAAGGTTGGGTCTGAATCACAGAAAGCCAAATCTGAGGGAGAAAAATCCCCAGTGTGACTCAGGGAGCCTGTCCCTTTTGACCTCGTATTCTTTGGGGAGACCTCGGGCTCTGGGGAACGTGTGTTCAGAACTGCCAGGAACGGGGCAGGTCCTGCCCCGGCTGCTGCCCTGGAGTCCCCAGGTTGGGGGCAACCAGAAGCCAGTCCAAGGGTGGTAGATGTGGAACCAGCTCCGCTGCTGTGGCCGCAAGAGGTGGTTCTACCCCAAAATACACACGACGCTTCCCCTGGCTACGCACAGGTCATGCTTAGATGGATCTGCCAGGCCTTGGCTTCCAACACGGCGGTGCTTTGAGAAGGACCCAAACACGATAGGAGGAGGAGTTCGGCTTTTGCCAGACAGGACGGGTAAAGGTAAATAGCAACAGTATAACTGACTTCCGTTATGGGATTTAATAGGTATTAGCAGACTGGCAACTGAATCTAGTCATTTAAGCGGAGTTGGTTGGAGTCCCGTGAAAGAAAACATGTCTGCAAAGAGCAGAAATCTGGGTTTGAAAATAGGAACTAAAAAAAGAAGCAAAAACCTGATCACCAACCACTGACTAGTCCATAGGAAAGAGCGATTGCTGTCATCGTTTCCTGCCTGGCCATTCATCCTTTGTCTCTATTTATACCTCTGTCCGACTGGATTCACTCACTGGTTGCTCTTACTTCTGGGCCCATCAGTTGTGGATGGGTGGTATTCATCCTCCTCCAGTATTTCCATATTGACATCTTCTTTGTACCACCCAGTGATTCAGCATTAACAGTTTCATCCGATGTCCCTATGCATAGAAAGGTTCATTTAAAGGCAACCTTCTTTAGAGGCAGCAGATGCAATAATTCATTTAACTAGGTTTAAGTCCTGTGAATTTTACAACAGTATTAGCATCAAAATAAGTGTTCTGTGAAAAGCCAAAAAGAAAAAGCAAACTGGGCTGATTGCAAAACTTATTTCTTTCCTTTTTTTTTTTTTTTTTATGGTGAACTGGAACTGTCCCTTCTCTGGATTGATTGAATTGAGAATTTTCCCTTCCTTCCTTCCAATTACTTATTTTTCAGTAAAGAGAAACTAAGAATAAAAAGAATAATATAACGTTGTATCACAGGTCACTTGAACTCTGGAGCATTTTTTGCATATTATGGGGCATATTATTAACGACCCAGGCAAAGGGCACATACCATCCCTCATGCTCATCACACAGAGAGGAGTATACTGGGGTTTTATGACTCTGTGTCTACAATATACATAACAAAAGCACTTCTGTTAGGAATATGTAGTAGCAGGTGTTAAATTTACATGAAAAGCATGTAGATTACATCCAGAATAAGTGAAGTATTATGTATAGATCATAACTGGTTCACCATTGCTTGGCATAGTGTGTTATTTGAATAAGTAGCGCAGTCTGTGGTGGCATAATAATTAGGCGAATGCAGCATTCCTAATTGCAGCAAGAAGCTCCTGTTTAATTAGGAAAGAGCAGCTCGGGGCTCTGTGCATTAATCGCCCTCCACCCCAGTTTCCAGTTACCACAGCCTCGATTCAGCACAGGAGCCTCCCATGTGGGTACATTGAGTAAGATGTGGTTTAACCTGTAGGAGATTTTTGAGCATCTTTTCCACTTAAATTTTCTTCCAGTTGTTTGGCCTTGGTTATGCCTAATTAGAGAGTCATTTTCCCCCTCTTATTCTGAAGCCTGCTGTGAGGTTAATGGGATTGTCTCTACAAGAAGGGGAGATTTTAACGTAACTTTCAGAGAGATAGCACCATGTTTATTTTAATCTTACTCTATATCCAAATGCCAGGTGGCATAAGTCCCAAAGGCTTCCAATCCAAGATAAACACATTACAAACTACAGCTGTTCTCGCAGCCATAATCTTCCAGTTGTTGGTCTCCGTAATTAAAATTTATCCTTTTTCAGAAGAAATTTAGAACATTGGGTAATATGTAAAAATACACCGTTGGTTGCGGTGAATTCCGGAATCTAGATTTTCAGTGAAGAGAAATGCAACTCTTAAATTATTTGGCTTAAGATACTACCTTGTAATCTCTCTGCAGAGAGATAAGCAGTATGTCAGAGAGGAGAGTAAATGTTTACACTTTGCAACTCTGTCCCATGCAGGTATATAAATCTCTGAAAGCGTTTCTTGTAAATAAAGTGCTGGCAGACCCCGTGTTCTTCTATAGATCCTATCCACAGTCATCGGGCTCTAACACATACCATTATCCAAAATAGTCCTGATACCGAGAACAGCCCGGTGCTCTTAATCCTCATGAACAGATACTTCACCCTATTTCTTCTCCCTTTATGCAAACAACCGAGGGCTTACAGAATTACTAGCACATCTGTTCTCAGACTTAACGTGTTACACTGCAGCAAAAGTAAATGAAATTGTATGGGTACAGTATGTGCTCATGTATCTATCTTTCTCTATCTACATAAATTATGTAAAGAGTGTATGCTAGGCTGTAATTTAAATATTTATAGTAATTTCTACAGACCAAAAAGATTCATAAACATTTCTTAGGATTAAACAGAATAGGAAAAACTAAACAATTAACAAATATTCTTCAAAAATATTCTTGGACTTTTTCTTCAAAAACAGAAAAAGACAGCAAATAGGAAGTACCCAATGAGAGTACTAGTTAATTAAAATATAGGCATGTAAGTAGCACAGTTCCCAGATATCTGTGAATTAAACTATTTCAACCAGAAATAAGAAATAATCTGGAGAACTTATTTAAACTGGGACAATTTCGTAAGAAGAGGAAAGAGATAATGAAAATATTCTTGGCACAATTGCCAAAATACAACTGTAGGATATTTAATAACCATCTCCCCATCATTTCTAGATAGATATAAAAGTAAAGCAAAAATATGTTCGTTTGCTGTTAGTCACAAAATTTCTTGTACTAAATGGATCCAAATCCATTAGAATTGCTTACCTGCAGGAAAAGTAGGCAAACCTTTAGAATGACCTTTTTTTGTTATTCATCAAAACTGCATACAAGTGAATATTGTGAAATGCGCTGCTTCAAAGAACATATATGAAACAACTGTAAATATTCTAATTGGATTTATGTGGTGTGTAGGTATGTGCTCTTTTGGCTGAGTTACTGAAGCAGGTTGTCAATATAGTCAATTAAAGTAATATCTCAATTATAATAGCAACAATTGGGTGGAGAAAAACAACAGCAAACAAACTAAAACAAATAACAGCCAAGAATATAATCTTGCAATGTTAAAGACATCCAAAAATATGAGTAAGAATTTCACTGGATTTCAACAAAACTATTAGTTTACTTGTAATATTTAAGAGTGGTATATTGCAAGAGCTTTTGGATACGTGTTGCTCACCATTGTTTATTGCATTCAAAATGTCTTCAGTAACAATGTTTAGATTTTAGCTAGACCTAAATAATTATTCGATGTATCCACTATTAAACAACTTCAGCATCTTTTAGAGAAGTAATCTGGAGAACTCTATCTACCTTTGTACCATTCTTTGCTGAAAGATGAAAATCAATAAGGTATTAACCATAATTAAACATACTAGTCTCTCTTCCTCTTTCTGTTAAGCTAAATTTGGAGCCGGTCTGGCATAAAAGCACATACAAACAGAAATGTGGTCTGTGTGTTATAGAGGCATAGCTGTATTTTGCTTGCAACAACATTCAGGGAATTTAGGGATCACAAAATTTATCAGAAGACAATCTTAGGTATTTTAAAATCATGCAGAGTATACATCTTAAAATGTAGGCCATTTACTATTTAATTTTGACACAGAAATTAGAAGCTTAACATTTTGTAGACACTATAGCGAAGCTAAATAACCTAACTGCACCCCTATTACTATGCCATTTTGTTATGCATTATTAAAAAAAAAAAAAAAAAAACCCAAAACGTCCCTTATGAACTTTTGGAACCATATTTACAGTTGATGGGATTTTGAAAAACACAGGCATTAAAAATGTTGCTGGATAAAAGAATTACTGATCTGTTTTCTTTTTCCTGTATCTGAAAGTGTCCTATGAAGACAGCAATAGTGTATCAAAGCTTGGGGGAGAGAAGGAATAAAAGAATTCTAGCAAATTTGCTTTAGCCATCAGCCAGACCAAAAAAAAGAAAAAAATCATGCTCTCAAAAAGTAAAATCAGAGAATATGTATGCCATGTAGTGTTAAAAAAACAAATTTGAGTTATTTCATTTCAATGCATGGCACTTTTGTTTTTTAAACATATCTTGCTGACTATTACAATGTTTGTGGAAGGCATTAAAACACTTTATAATTCCCAGTTCATTTTAAGGTAACCTCTAACAATTTCTGTACCTTTACACGTAAGTCTAACAGTTTATATTTGTGTGAAGCCATGAATGGTAAAGAGTAAAATTAGTATCAAGTGAGAAACGTCCTGCAGAAATGCAAGGTAAGCTACAATTGAAAAGAGGCACAGTAAGCTCAGCTACCATGGATGTTACTTTAGAATTATCTGTACAAGGGATGTATGAAAATGATAATTTATGAATTGGCTTTTTGTTATTCTAGACAAGGGTGAGTTTACTCTCATTATATGAGTACAGAAGGGGCATATGGAGTCCAAGTCACTTTCCAGAAGAGGAGGGTCTCTTACCAGCGACTATAATTTCTTCTTTATGTTCCCTTCCCGAGAAATCTTTTAGCAGCAAATATAGTATCATGCTAATTTCTATACACTCTATGCTCCTTCTATGTACAAAGTAGTTTTACATTTTATTATATTCCATTGTACAATTTTACATGGTACCGTTACCATTTCAATTCATAGTTCAGCAATTCAATACATACTTAGATAACTGCCTTTCCATGTACTGTTATACATTTAACCAAAAAGAATCAAACAAAAAACATAGAAAACAAGCACAGTGGTGCAATGTCCAGGCACTTTCAACGTTGCTCAGCAAAATAAGCAAGCACCCTGTTTGAAAGCATGGTAACTTTTGGAAAAAGAAAAATGAATCTTTGCTCATCATGGATTTTTTTTTTAACATCTTTTGCACAGTTCCAAGTATTCCTGAGAAAGCTGTGTAAAATATCACGGACATGTTTATATTTCAGCGGTGGGTCTAAGTGAACAGTAACCTCCATCCCCAGATGTTCCACTGATTGCACAGAAGACATGTAGGGAGTCATGCATCCATGGCGAATGCATCGTATCTTCGTGGTACATCTACACAAAACAAAACGGTCACAGATTCAGTAAAAGTTCATTATTATAACCCAGCTTTTTAAAAAGGTATGCAAAAGAGATAGCCAACCTTGTCTTCAAAGCTGTTTCACAAAGGCAGCATAACAAAGAAATGAGAAAGAACAGTAATTCAGCAATTTCTGTAGAATGCATATATACACTGCATTATATAGGAAGGAAACAATTCTCTGTGTGTGGCAACTTCTTCTTATAGCCTAACAGTAACAGAATTGCCGCATATTCTTTTCTAAGAATTACCCTCAAAGTAGCTGTCTGCATTCATTTTTTATCCTGTCCTTCATCAATAGGCTCAACAAGTTAATCTGCACTTACACTACTGGAACCAAGATCACTGACCATCATAAACAGGTTCTGGACACCAGTATTCTGCCCCTCTCTGAGGATTCCTGCACTTAGTCAGGTTGCAGTTCACCAGTTTTTGGGTTTTTTTTTTTTTTTTGGATCTGTTACAGACTAATCCAGTGAGTTACCCGCCTGCCAAAATAGATGTAGAGCCTTTATGGTTTTGGGGGCCCTGGAAATACTTAGGAAAACGTATATTATTTGTAATGAGAACCCTAAATGAATCCGATTTCCTTTCTATGTTTAACTGAGGAACTTTGCAAAAGTACAAAGTGTTTAACAACATACAGCCATGAAGAACAACCCTTGTAAACACTATGTTTTAAACTGCCTCTGGATGTCACACAAAATACTAAAGAAAAGTGTATATTCTTGGCGAGCATTTTACTTTGATGTTTCAGTTTTTGTAATAATATTTTGCCCATTAACTAAAAAGAACAAGGCAATGGATTTGTAAATATATATATATAGGTAATAGGGTGTGCTTTAATAATGTTTCTTTGTTCTAAGATAATCTTAACTATTGTACTGCTTAGATGTAAAACCATATGATTTGTTTTAACTTTGAATATGAAGAATTCAGAAACCACAAAAGTTCCAGCAGCTGCATGCAAATTAAATGCCTTGGAGAGGTTTACTTGCAAACATTTTAGAGTAAGCAGGTGGCAAATTCCTATGAACAAACATTTCTGAGCAAATTCAGCAGTGAAATGAACTTGCCAATGTAAAAGTGGGAAAAAAAAGCTGAATGTGCAAAATGAGTATTTGGCCTACTAAGAAAATGGTAGTTGTGTAGAGAGTAGCAAAAGGGAGGTAGAGTAGTCACATAACCTCATTATACTCCTACAGCAAAATTCATCACCATCATGAGACTACACTTTGTTTCCCTGCATTGACATTATACTCACCTGTGCCAACACTCTTTTTGATTGCTTTAAACATTTGAAATATGGGTCAATTAAGTTAGGACAAATACTTTAACAGTGCATATAAACAGCATGTTGGCTTTAGGCCAAAATTCAAAGTAAATAACCTTTAAAGACAAACAAAAAAAAAGGAACTTAGGCAGGATATAGCAAAGGAAACCAAACTTTTGCTAGCAAATTTTGACCTGTTATTTATCACGGGATTCTTACCACGTAGAGAGCATGAGACAAAACATGGCACAGTGTTTCTGGTGGCCACAGCAAGCAGGAAACTACCAGTTACACGGATCTGTGAAGACTCCACCCTGGAGCACACAGTACAGTAACACCATGACGGGGCTTTCAACCCACAGGAACTGGGTTGTTAGGAGTTCACCACAAGTATCATTTACTTTTTCACATTCAGTGACTGGTGTTTTTATATTTTGCGAAATAGCATGAGGAGAAACAGCTCCAGGGGTATGCGGTACATGCCTGTTCGTGGATGATGTCAGAAAGCTCTTTCACCATATCCCTAAAGTTTGACTTTAGGCCCTCGTGGTACTCCAGCTGGTCCTCCTTAATAAGCCGCTCGTTGAGGTCCAGAGCGATTCCGCAGGCTTGGATAAACTTCCTGCAGATGAAAGCAGTGAGCAGCTTGTGGCATTACATTTTACACCAGCCGGGCAGACAAAACTCTCAACTCTCCTTTCCTCCAAGGTTTGGGACAAGTCAGGTCCTAGGGGGTTGCTCTGGCCCCGTGGAGCAGGTGGTGGAGAGGGACCACTGGGCAGGAATGGGCTTTCCTTTGAGCCGGGGCTGGCAATAAGTGCAAAAAGGCACATGCACAGCTGCAGGGTGACACAGGGTCACCCTTCCCACCTGCTCTGGCCCTGCACATGGCTTGCAGGTCACAGATATGGTTTGCTCATACACTAAAGGAAAACAGATGTTGCTCCAGTCTACTCCTTCCACAAAGTGACCAGTGGGTGAACAGGAGTCACCAGCACCCAGACAAGCAACGGGGGAGCTGGTGGGTGACTGGTTGCTCCTAGAAGTCCAGGACATGCTCTGGGAAAGGAAGGTGGGGAAGCACATTGTCCTGAGGGCAAGCAGGAGCTGCCAGGGCACTCCTTATGTAATAAGAAACATTTGGGCATTCAGCACCTGCTGATTTAGGGGGCAGACAAACATGTAAGAAAAAACAGGTACTATATTCTAACCCCACAGTTAGCTTTTATTACATTAGAAATCCTACCTGAACATTTCTTTTAAGTCATTCACCTTCTTAGCAGGATATTTGCTGGACTGGCTGTCACTTAGGAAAGCCCTAGCATAGGCCAAGGGACCGGCATTAACCTAAAAACGGAAGAAGTCATTTATGTTTGAACTTCAGCAGAACTGCTGAAACAGTTATAAAAGTATAATAATTTTCTTGTACTAGAAAAACATTAGTATATTATTTGAAGATAACCAACCTGGCATTATACAGGAGACAGCTAAAGTTTCTAAACATGAGTATTACTTTTTCTTTTTTTTTTTTTTTAAAAAAAACTAAAGATAAATGGAGTTTTTTTTTTAAAAAAAGGTGGTAAATTTCTTCATACTTTTCTCTTATTTCTGTTTAGAGAGCAATGCAGTCTTAAAGTCATGTACCTAGAGAAACCAGGTTCACAAAAACGGCTATATCTGCTTAAAGTTTGCAGTACAATCTTCAAGAATTAAAAATATTTCAGCACCACCCACTGCAAACTAATGTGGAGATACAATTGTACTTGGCATTGCAAATACAAATGGACAAAACGCTTATTGCCATGAGCCACCTGCTAAGGTACAACTGTAGGCGGCAGGTGAAGTTTTGAAGGCGAGATTATGGCTGCAGTGCTGCAAGCAAAGCAGTTAATCATTTCTGGAAAGTAAATGTGCTGCATTGCCTGAGGATGACTCACTCCGAGATGTGCATATAAACGTAATTTTGAACGGAGCTCAGCTCTTACCTGCACAGAAACACAGCCTTGCAGCTTGAGTTGCAGCTGGATCATATCGACATCACTGGCAGCACAGAGTTTTTGCAGCTCTGCTGTCTTGTCTTTTATCTCATCAGTGGCGACATCAATTGGTTTTAAATTAACCTGGTGTTCATAATTGACTGGAATTCTCTTCTTTACATATGGAAAGGAGTTCGAGGCTAGTAGAAACAGCAAATGAAGTTTATAGGTTGAAAAATCTTTAAAGAAATGGGACTGTTCTTCACAGAAAAATAAAAAAATTCAGGCACATCCTTGCCCTCTGGGTCTTACTCAGCGCACGTGAAATCTTGAAACAAGGCTCTAATCTAACAGCATGGCTTACTCATTCGTCAACATTTGCACCCAGAAATATAAGGAAAACCTTCCTCCAACCTCCTCCCACAAGTGAGAATAATGCATCACAGTTCTGAGCAAAACTGATTTTCTGACTTGTTTTGGATATTTCAATGTATTAAAACATCCTAAAAAGAGGTCCTGATACCTACTGGCTCACATTTAGATGCGCATACTTACTAGTTAGAACAGTCCTTTTTTTACATTGTTCTTCTACATTGCCATGTTTTTTTCCAGATAAAGTATAAGGAGTTTCAAACACAAATCTGTTGATATTGTGGTTTCTTTCAAATTCAGTCTTTCTTTCAGAAATTTCTTTGTCATCAAAGTAGGGCTTCACATAGGTCACTTGAATATGAGCATACTTAGGATCAAGGTCTTTAACATTTACCTGTGAGATAAGAGGGTTACTTACTAGAAGGACAAAGGCTACAAACATCATTGATAAACAGTTAATTTATCTGCCGGAATCTGATTCACTCCACTACAACTCCCTGCTGCTTTCCAGTAAATGACACACAAAACTCTCCCTCTGACCCCAGCTGTGATGGCAAGGTGCTAAGGCCATCAGCTGGCAATGCATGCAATATATGGACGTGTGGCATGAGAAATACCTCACCTGGTGCCAAACAAGCCACATCTGGCACAGATAACCATATCACCGCATCAATCAACGCAGCACATGCCTGACCTGCTTAGTCCTAACACGACCATGCTGCTGCCAGGCCACGAGCTAGTGTCTATGCAGTACTGTGCTGTGGCATGCAAAGCTGCAGGCTGGCACAAAGCAAATTTGGGGATCTCCAGCACTGTCTGTAGTAACCCAGTCGTACCCATAGCTGCAGCCCAAGGAGGTGCACACCCTTGCCCTGAGGAAGCAGAAGGCGCTACGGCTGTTATGGGCTTTATGCTCAGTGAGAATAACAGCGGGTTTTAGACTCGTAGGCAGCAGGCAGCCCATGCAGGAAGAGTTACACAAGTGGGATCCATATCCAGGGAATCCCCCAAACTGCACCATAAAGAGGAGGAATGAGCAGGAGGGTGCAAAGGATTTTCTCTTAGCCATGCAGTGACAAAGCAATGAGTAACCCTGTTTCCAACCATCTGCTCCTTTGGGCCGGGTCCTAACTCCTGACAACAAGGCTGAGACGTGGGTTGCAAATTTCCAATTTGTAATTCCCAGTTCATTTATTCCCACCTGGGAGCCAGATAGTCTAATTTATGGCTCTGATGTTCACTGCTAATAGCATTTTTTTTTTTTTTTTTTAAGCTTGTTTATTCGGTTTGATGCTACCTTGTTAGAATCCTGGATAATCTTTACAGTCTCTGACCCAAACTTTTCTCCATAAAGCTTAAGAAGTCTGAAGGAGATTTCTGAGAGGCCTGTCAGCTTGGGTTCTTTATAGATGTATTCCTTCCCATCTTCTTCTTCAAAGAATGTCTAGCATTAATTCACACACACACACACAAAAAAAAACAAAGAAAGAAACAAATGGGTTTCTTCACTTGGGAAATGTTATTTTAGATTTGCTACTTTGAAAACAAGTTTATTCTAGCAAGGTTTATGATTGTGTCTTGCATAAAGTGTTGTTGAATGTGGTTTAACAGGTTCCTTCAAAAAGTGTATAAAACTGAAGTTCCTTAAGCAACATAAGCATGCCATTGCTGAATAGAAAGTCTTGAATAGTACCGATGGGAAATCTAAACAATGTGGAAGGGGAGTTTGGCCAGAGGTTTTCTTTTAGCGGGCGAAGAGAGGGGCAGCGGGAGAAAAAAAAAAAAAAAAACACAAAAACAAGAACAGAGAAGGAGTAGAAAGACACATAAATTGAATGAAGCCTGAGAGCAGAGACACATGAAGAATCTAGAGAGGATTTTGTGTAGGCTGAAAGGGACTTGAAGCAATAAATAATGAAATGTGCTGCTTCTGGTTTGATTCCTCTTGCATTGACAGAAGTGGAACTTAGCACATGTGTTGTAAATTGAAACAAAATCACACCAAAAGCATCTGCCTGCATTGTCAATCCTCCCTGTAATGGGAACAACCTGAAGGCTTCAGGCTTTGGCCAGTTATTCCAGTTAGAAGTTGTGACAGAATATTAAAACTATCTCTCTGTTGTTGACATATAAAACTGGCAAAGCTTTAAAACAAAAAAATGGATCAAATATTGGTCACCAGGATAGTACATTATGTAGTTTAACTGGAGGAGGAGCAAATTAAACTCTAGCAACTGTTTCTTTTTATCTGTCATTAACCTTATTTGCCTTGTAAATAACTAAAGTTGAAGATAAGACAAGGCCAAAAATAAAATTTATGCTGCTGTAGCAAAAGGTAGTGCTCAGACATATTATGTGTGTAATGGCGGTGGTGTTCTTGTGTCCAGGATAGTTGCAGGGGTATACGTCACCTCGTCTAGAAGAGGGCACGAGGACAGACAGGGCTATTATCATTTATATAACATTTTCTAAAGAGCACTTCTGCATCTCCCCCAGCGTTAAGGGTTCACAAGCAGAAGCAAACACTGCAGAGACACATGGAACGTTAGATGACACATTTTATTGGACCAATTGATAAAGCTGGAAAAAAGGCAGCTGCTTTTAGGCGCAGAATATTCTAAGAGGTCTGATAAGAGCGCACTTCTTGGAACTCCAAGCCCAAATCTTTTCCTTTTTTTTTCCAATGACTTCAGCTAGTCTAATAAAAATTACCACCTATCCCTACAAACTTGTAACCTACACTGGCACATATACTGTGCTCCCTGTTTCTCAGGTAACTGTTTTATTCTTCTGATGTCTGTAAGATAGCAGCAAGTGTCTGTAAATTAAAATATCTGTTACGAATACTAGTTCTATACTATATACTATGGTATTATCAGTTATATACTACATACACTAAATGGATTTGTGTAAATTATAATAGTGATTACACAGAATGTGGTTTTCTGAACCTACTTAGCCATTTCCTAACTGCTGAGTTGCTTTGTGAAAATCGTACCAGCAAATCACAAGCTTTACAATAATAAAGTACTCCTAGAAAGACAGAAAACACTGGCCTGAAGAATGTAATATTAACATGGTTGTGTATACACTCCTGTGGCTGCAACCCAAGTAGGTAGCAGGCTTTTCAGCTGCGAAGCCTCACAGAAGAACAGCTTTTTGGGACAGGATGCCAGGTGAGTGTAACTGGCAAGCTGGTTTATACACTTACTTGTCCATAAAAGGCCACTCTGAAGAAGGTTCCGAGCAGTCTCTTCCTCGAGTGCATTACCTCCAGTATCTTAGCATAGGCTCCATGAAGCGTTCTGTACAGCTGAGTAAGTTTCTGGAAATCAAATCTTGACATTGTTAAGACAGAATTATACAAGCAGGAAATTATACGCAACATTACTGGAAGCTACTGAGATATCTGAATCCAATCCTCTGGGGACTTTGGGCTGGAATTTTTAAAGAGGCTCATTTTTCCTTTGGAAAAACCTCATTTTTAAACACATGCTTAGCTTCAGGTCTGAGAGGTGCCACTGACTGCAATAAAGCCACTAATCTTAGATATAAGAACTGATAATAAACTGAAAACTGAGATAAGAAGAAACTGAAAACTGAGCTAAACCTAGAGTTTCAGCATGCTCCTAGACTAAGCCTTTAAGAGCAGAACATTTTGCACTATTATAGCCAAAAATTCTGATTAAAAACAGCCTAATGATACAAAAATAGATCAGGCTTTCCCGTTGGATGTTGTCCTTGCATGGAAGGGGACGTGGGAGAGGAAGGGAAAGTGAAGCACTATTCTGCAATCCAGCAACAACTGCTCTGGGGTGAGCATCACAGGTGATGGGAAGTGCAAAGGAGAGGATTGGCTGGTGATAACTTCCTTCCTCCAACATTTGCTGCTGAATTATCTGCAGATTTAGTCCTCTCTCTGAACAGATCTCACTCTTTTTCAACCTTAAAGCTCTGAAGTCTTTATGCATTAAAGGACATAAAGAATCAGTGGCTTTGATAAGGTCATGGGAAGGAGGAGGACAGCAGTATATTGGGGAGAGGGAATTATTACCTAACAGGAACCTTCTGTATCTGGGAATGGTTTAAGTTTAATAATGATATTCTGGATTATTGCTGGACACATAGCAATGCCACACAGTACTTTACTGACATCAAGCCATTAACTCGTAATTTCTGAAGTAAGAGAAAAACAAGAAGCTTTTTAGCAACCTAGGAAATTACCTGAGATGTACAAAATTGCCTACCTCAAATTCACGCCGCTTTTCATAAATAGGAATGATCAATTTGGAAACTTCAGAAATTGTTTCATAACGCTCTGCCTTCCACAGACCATCTATACATTGCTCCAGCAGCTCCACTAGGACTTCCTATGACAGCAACCAAATTGGTGGTGTTAATAATAAACTCAAAGCTGGAAGCTTCGCATAGTTCAACACATTCCAGAACATGTTCCCACAACTCCAGACGTTTAAAATCTGTGTGTTCCTGGCCTTTCCAGAGGTATTTTAAATTTCAAATGGGAAAAAGCTGAAATATTTTAAACAAATTTCATTTTTAACAAATCATTAGCAAGTATGTTTCTTTAGCTACCTCCAGATGTATTTACACATGTAAGAAACATGTGCAGTGGGCGAGGACATGGGCTGCTGAAGATCCTCAAACCTAGCCTTGATGAAAAGACAATCTAGCAGTGAGGCTGCAGGGCCACCTTGCTCAGCCACGCGGCCCACTCAACACTGATGCACAGGGATGGTGCAGAATTAATTGTGAGGCTTTATGCCTCACAGAAGGATTGCTCTCCACTGTCCTGATTCCCTGTTTTCTGGAATGTTCTGCTGATGTGTGTGTCCTTTGTCAGGGCAGGACTGTATTTGACTCATGTTCTGCTCCTCCTTGAAAATTTCGTATTGCAGTGCCCTTGGCCAGCAGAATTTACATTTGCATAATGCGGCAGGCAAAGTTTGTGGTGCGGCCTTTTCAGTCTTCGTATTAGAGAAGTCTTTCAAAGGAACCGACATCTTGTACCATTTTTACTGACCAGAACTTTACACCTAAGATCCTTAATCACCCTTTTCTCTTGTGAAATTGTTACAGAATATTCTTCCTTACAAGTACCAGTGCACAGCTATAATTTATTATAGCTCACACACAAAAAGATCTAAAGCTAAATCCTAAGCAGTTATCAAATCTTAAATCTACAGGTCTGCATTACGGCACCTCACCTCGCTGTAATGTACATCCATCATCCCACCATCTTCTTTCATTGCACCTTCTTCATCAATGTTGGGAGTGATTTTCCTGAAGGCAGTGCACCCACTGGGGAAGAGTTCTGTAGGGGACAAAAGCAAATCATTTTACAGAACATATCTCAAATGCATCACGCTTCCATAGCCAGCAAAGCAGTCTAGCTGGTAGGGAGATCCTACAAGCAGCAGGAGACCTGATTCCCATTTTTGCTACTGATTTGCCACATGACAACACACAAGAACCCCCTTGGCCATTCTTCATGGGAGTCACTCCTAGTACGTTACCAGCATGAAAGGCAACAGATCCTCCAGCACGCTATCTGGCGGTCATCTGTAATCAACCTAATGGGCTGCAACTCAGTAAGTTGGGAAAGACAAGAGTACATTTATGAACAGATGACCTGAGAAAAAAAAACTATTACCAGACGTTGGAGAGCTGCATGGTAAGAGAACAGCTTGTCAACTCCAAGCAGAAGGCATGTTTCTTTATGCACTCTCAACTTCGAGTAATTTGGCCTATGTATGTGTAAAGAGTGTCAGTAATGGAAATAGCTCATTGTATTCTCTCGATATCCCTTTGGACTTGTTCCTCTTCTTTTTTTAAGTTCTTGTTTTACAACGGTTTTGGTCAGCAGCTTCCAATGCATAAATAAAGAATGACTAGTTTTCAATCCCCTCTGCTCTCTAACTACATGACATACCTATCAAAAATTTTGTATACATATCAAAAAACGTTATGATTTTTCCCACTTGGTTAACACACAGTACATAATTTGGAGGGACTTCAAATCCCCTGAGCAGGTCACTCAGAGACCTTCCTGTCAAAGGGAGTGTATGTTATCAGCTTTTGCAGGCCCTTAACTTTCTGCTACCTTTTACATGATAAGGCATTTCAGCAATACTCTATCCATAGGAATGAGCAATGGGGTAAATATATCAACTGTTAAATAGATATTTAAAAGAAAATCTGCCAAATGGTGTTACTTTAGAGTGGAACAGTCTGCCTTTACTTCCTGTTTTGCATTAAACCACAACCCTTTTTTCCCCCCCTCTGGTGGTTCATTACCTATTTGTATAGTTAGGGTACAACCTCATTTTTTGACTGAAATCCAACTATAGTTTTGTGTACCTATAGAGATACTTCTAGTGTGACGAATATACTGAGAGTCAGTTTTTAACAAGCGCTTCCCCTTCTGAGCACATCTCCTAAAGCAAAATACATGCGAACATTGAACCGAGATGTATCCGTTCTTATTTTACTCAGCAAAACGCCATCGTGATTGTCTTTGTAGAACCGGCCAGTCTAGTAAATGCCCTTGCTTGAAAATCTGGAATCATTTCTTTAAAAAATCCCCATCTTCTGCCTTTGTCAACCCATGCTGCATTATTATTATTTCCTTTTTAGCTTGTTTAAAAATGCTCTACAAATAATCATTTACCAAATATTTAAAAAGATTCTGATCCCCCCCAAAACCCAATGACAAAAGGTCAAGACATTGTCTTTGTGCCCCTCTCACAGCAAGCACTTACTTTTCCTGTGAAGAAACTCTGCAACGAGGGCTGCTACATGAACATAACACATGGCTGCCTGCAAAGTACAAAGGGGAAATTAAAATATCATCTGTACATCTGTCTTTTTGTACACGGTGGCATTAATTACACAATTACCTCTGAAAAGTCTCCATTTTTCACATGAATCTTTGCCATGCTGTCCAGCCAAGTTTTGCGGAGCTCTGGAGTGCTTGCATAAGATTTTGCTAGACTGTACTGTAGGTCTATCAACATTTCTGGATCCTTTTCGTGTTCTTTCATTTGGGCGGTAGCCATGAGCACTGTACGGATTCTCTTCGTCAAATCTTTAACTTCAGAAGGAAAAGCAGTTGCCTAACACACAACAAAGCTTGTTAGAAGCAAACGCAGACATAGACGGTGTTTCAGCCTTTGGCAAAAGACAGACCATCGTTACCCTTTGAACCAATATTCCACTTACTAACGACTTGAAAATGCAAAGCACTGGAGATAACTGCAGCTTTTACTTTTTGAACTCACCCCGTGTACAAGGTAGAGCATTACATATGCAATGACATGCATTTTACTACGGGTATGCAAATCCTATTGGTTTTCTGGCTGATCTCTCCTGGTCACGCAGTGTGTCAGGCTGGTTATTCCTTTGCTGACTTGAGGCAGGTACCTTGGTAACCTGCTGAGTTGGTGTGAGACAGAATTGCTCCAAGCGTGTGAACGTCACGGAAAGGGGCTTTAAACCATTCCTGAACTAGCTTTCAGTTCATTTAACATCCAGCTTGTTAAGTCTCTGATGTGGTCACTCTTTACTTCCTACAGAACCAAAGAACTACATCTGTAGAGCCACCGTAAGAACGTGAAATAGGGAAAGTGGAAAAAAACAGTTTATCATAGAATTACAGACTCTAGTCCAATCCCCTGCTTGGAGCAGGGTGAAGATAAAGCAGGGTGACTAGGGCTCATCCAACCAGGCTCTGATACCTTCTAAGGACACAGATCCCACCTCATTTCAGGGCCCAGCTCTAAGGCTACACCAGTCTCTTGGGGAAGAATGTTTTTTCTCCATGGAATTCCCCATGCAGCAACTTGTGCCTATTGCCTCCTATCCTGTGACTTTGGAGAGGAGTCTGACTTCATCATCTCTACAACCTCCCTTTAGCAGAAGGCAGTAAAGTGTAGCTCAGTGAAACCCTTTTAAACAAACGTCCATGCACAGAAGAGAACCAAGGTCTTTGTCAGGTAAATCCTAAGTATAATTTTGTTATATAACAACTCAAGCCCTAACTGTGGTTCTCATTTCACCTTAGGTCACAGGATGATCTCACAACTGTAAAATACTTTCCATTTTTTCTCTGTCTTACATCTGTAGTTATAGGGTGCACAATGGAGCATGCTGTAGCAAGTGTATATTGCTTAGTGGGTTGGGTAGAAGCCATTCATTTTAATACAAAGGAAGACAGTCGTTCCCCAAAGAAAAAGAGAGAGCAAAGTGAAAACACATTCACAACCACTAATCCCTGGGAGAGGGGTCTTTCTTCATATTGCTGAAAATCAATTAGTTAATTTTGCTTCCAGCTAATCGATACTTCTAGGCAATAGCAATGCCAGGGCCTTCCTCATCACCCCTCTCAATGCAGTAGGCTCTTGGAAAGCTCTTTGGGTAATCTTGAAAGCAACGTGCTGAGCAAAGCATAACCCGAATTACAGCGCTACCTCTTTTTGGCTTTAAGCCTGATAGATGGAACACGATCTGCTATGCAGCTGGCCATATTGCTGTTGGCATAATCTTTGTTTACTGAACAAACAGAGGCCAGTACGAGCTTATAAATCATACAATTCCATTCATTAGTTTTACCCTTTAAACACGATTTCCTTGAGTGCTTCCCCACTCTTGCCCCCAGTAGCTGATAGCCCATGACATGATTTATTTTCCTCAACTTACCTTCATAGGCCTGTCGCTGTTTGCAAAGTTGTTAATGATGAGCAAGGAGTCCTGAAACCTTGTGCCACCACTGAGTGCCACATCTGCTATTAATTGGCTCACTGCAATTATTATCTGTTGGGAAAGAGCAAAGGTTTTATTTAAACAAGTCCTTGTAGAGGTGTTTTATTGTCACAGTTATATAAGACGTTTATACAAAAAGATCACGTCTTTCCCACAGTGTAAGTGATGGTTGTTAGGGCTTCACTGTCACATCTCAAAGGGACAAACAGTCTCCAGAGCACCAAAGAGCTTTGCTGAGCAGCAAGTTCACACAATTAGCGGTATAATGTTCTTAATACAAATCCTAATGAAATAACTAGGACATCACTTTTCTTCTGTGACTTATTACAACCCAAAGGGTGTTCATCTGCCCATCTAGATATCTATGTTGCTTCAAGAAAAGCAAGGCTGCAAAAGCAGCTCCAGAGGAACAATTCCTGCTCCTGAGGCAAAGGCGGCTCTTCCTGCTGTCCTTCCAACCCCATCCCCGTGAGCCTCCAGGGCAGAGCTGTGTCTTTTAACCATGATTCCAAAAATCAACAGCTTGGAGTCTGACTGGGCCAATCAGTGAAAAGAGGAATTAAGCAAAGCCTGGAAATCAAGAGGATTTTTGACCAAATAACTACAATATTTGCTCTTTTCAGAAGCGTGTGAGAAGTTTCTCTGGAGACATTAGATGACATATAGCTATTAGGCCAATATACAGTCAAGCTCTTGAAATATAAGCTCATGAACCTGACCTGCAGATGTGTTCTCAGAAACGTTCTCCTCTTGGTGAACTCGAAGTTGTTTCTCATCAGAAGATACAGAAGAGCAGAGGCCTCATTCCTGGTGGAGGCCAGCTTTGACGTGCAGCACTTCAGGATCTCGTAGCACAGGGCAGCACACATGGTCACCCTTCCCTTGAAAAACGCTGAGGGAAACTTCACAAGACATACACAAGCATTAGAGTATGCACAGCTAAATGACACCCGTGGGACTCCGGCGGACGGGGCAAGAGGGGTTACACATCGGGCTCCAGCCTGAAGGGCCTGTACGAAACTTCTACCGGAGTTCTGTGCTGAAAAGTATTTGTGGGAACGAGTCCAGGGCCTATTTTTAAGCACGTTTCCTGAAGCAATGAGGAAGGGGTGATCTCAGCCAGGCCTGAGCTCTGGCCGCGGCCGCCTGGCACACGACTTCCCCCAGCCCCGGCCGCAGCGGGGCTGGCGCAGGAAGCAGAACGAGGAAGGGCCTGGCCACGGCACGCAGCCGCCCCCGCGGCCACGGCCGCCCCAGGCGCCACCGATGCTTCCTGGTGGGGAAACGGAGGCCGTTTGGGCGTTGCGTGCGGTGCTCGCTCCGTGGAAACGCTGCGTTTTCAGTGTCTCATCCCCTCGGCTGCCACTGGAGGAGCCTGGGGGTCCCAACGCCTCCGCTCGCTGAGGACACGGTGGTCCTCGTGCGGCATGGTCCGTCAGCCGCACCTGCCTGCCCCAGTACCACCTCCCGCGGGGCCATGATGGCAAATGCCACCAGGATATCCACGCCTGCATCCTCCAAGTCCGAGCCTGGAGCCATTAGGGCATCCCTCTGCACCAGCTCTGCGGGAAAATCTATTCATGGGGAGCCTCCATGCCAGGTCAGCTCCCTTTCGGGAGACGGATCCTGAGCAGGCACAAACCCTCTTGGTGTCAAGGTTGGAGCAGTGGCTCAAGGGTTTTTGCCTGCTGAAGGCCTGGCCAGGTGCTGCCGGCAGCTCCCAGCTGGCAGGAGAACGTGAGCTGGAAGGTGCTGGGAATGGGCACGTGACGGGAGGAGATGGCCCTGCACGCCCTGATCCAGCCCTGGTACGGACAACCCAACAAGAGTCAATGCAGCGAGCGGATCCCAGGCAGGCACAGCGTGGGCACCACGGCAGTGCTGGAGCTACTCTTAAACACAGGTGAAGCCGGTCTGCTGCAGGGCAAATCGCCCGAGCCCCACCTTGTGCACGTTTTCCTTCACAATTTTTAATTTATGACCATTCTCAAACATGCAAATAAGTATTTCGCTGTAACCGACACTCTGCAAAGACAGATTTGGACTTTAAGAAAAACCTAGGGTATAAAACAAAAGCAAACTAGCTTTCATTGATTCTTCGCAATGAGTAAAACGGAAACAGCTTCCTTCCCAAATTCCTAGCACGCATGCAAGCAAGCCACACTCATTTTAAAACCAAAACCAAACAAACAATTACAGACCTTGTTTTTCTGCACTTTCTCAAGATTTCTTTTTAAGTTTTTTTTTATCAAATAATCACGTTTAATGAAGAAAAAATATTTTGATGATGGATTTTTGAATGCAAAGTAACAATGAAACCAGGAATTTTTTCTCCTCCAAAATGCGAGAGTGATGGACACCAGACTATGTGACACACTACGTGACACCAGATAAGAGGAGATTGTTTCCAGTGTTATTACTAGCTGTAGAAAGCATAAAAATGACAACCTTGTCCCTTCTGGCTGCCTCAAAAGCATAGTTCGCTTCTGTTTTACTTGATGCTAACAATGATACACTAACCAGCTAACAGGCATAAGAAACGCTGAACACAACAGTGTAGTTTTCTTCTGTCAAAACAAACTCGCAGAAAAATATCCTTGCACTTGTCATGAAACAAAGTGACACTGGCAATTTATTGGCACTTTCGGAATTAGAAAAGCACTTTAGAGGACTTAAAAGGAAGTTTGGAACCCCTGTGGTTACAGTGTTGGCAAAGAAAACACTTCCTTATAGATACCATCTGCTGGGCTCATATCTTGCTTTTACAGAAGTAACACTGTGTCCTGTCTGAGGGGAAATGTGAAAAACTAACTGAAATCAAATTTTCAAATCTCTGGAGACCCATAATGCCAAGTGTGGATCCAGGCTGGCCTAAAACCAGGAAAACTGCCCAACTGCCCATCCTTGCAGCAGCGCAGAAGGCAGCCAGCATTACTGTCATCACTATTTTGCAAAGGAAGCATATAACCCCGAAGGACTGCAGTGTCTGATCTGCAGTGTCTTCAGTGTTTGAAAGCTGATGGTGGGACCAGAGTGTGTAGGGGTGCAGGCTTGGCTTCACAATTAAACAAACACAGAAAATCAGCCAGGGAGGCAAGGAAAGACTCTTATTTGCTATAGGCAAGAAACAAAAATCAGCCCTAGCCATACTCACACCAGCATTTAACTAGTAAAATGTTCATAGTACAGACTTTTCCCACCTTTGTAGGGGGTCTCTCTCTTTAGCATCAAACTTGGTTCATTTACTAGTATGAGTCACCTTTGCCAGCAACATTTCTTAGACCCATTTCAATCACATACTGTCCTAGCTGGCTGCAGTCTTAAGCCACATGAATTTAGTTCATTGGGTGAATGTAGTCAACTAGTGTTACATTCAAGTGACTCAGTAGCTTTTAGTTTATTTTGAATTTATCAGAACTGTGCAGCATAGAAGCAATGGAAGTTGCATGCATATTCAGTCTAGAAGAATGTATTTGCGAGAAGCAGCAGGTTTTGACAAGCAAGAAGGTAAATGTTAGCAATAGCATCAGTCACAGCTCTTATGTGGTTAGCTTTGACTCTGGTTGAGCTCTGGGGATTAAGCAACCTCACCGTGTTTCAGGGCTTGGGAAGTCAGAGGCTGTAGAAAGGTCTGGCTGCTACTGCCCTCTTTCAAACACACATGAGCAGTTCCAGCATGCAAATACTATCCTGGCAAGGCCTTTGTTAGCATTGTTGCCTCTTTGGGGAACAAATATCCAGAAGTACCAGCTTTTTGTGGAACTGATGATAGTCACTAATAACAGCTTTATTATCGAGGCAAATAAAATAACTATTGGAAATTTCTCTGTTTGTTCCATGGCATACAAGGAATAATAACTGTTGATACAGACAATTTAACTTGGACTTGTTTTTAAATAGGATAAGCATTTGTTTTCTAAAACTCATCTTCTAACAGCACAAAATAGCAATTTAGTAGCTTAAGCATATTGGTGTCTTTTCTCATGCATATATAAACGCTACTGAACCTCTGGAGTTATGTGTTACATACCTTGCTAATGAAAGCTCTTAGAGAGGCAAACACATGCTTAAGAGCTGCTTCTGATTGCCCATTTTTGAGAAAAGCAAGATGAATATCAAAAACCTTCTTCATGAGTGGATTATGGCCATCGTTGCTTAAAAGCTGGGTCTAGAAAGCAAGGAGAGAATAAATTTTGCAGAAACTAGAAATGTCAGAAGCAAGAAATGACAGAGATAATTTTGCATAATTAATCACATCAATTCTTAAGCCAGATAAGGAATAGGGACATTTCATAGTAGAAAACAACACAAAAATATTTAACCACTTTTGCGTGATTAATTCCGAAGCCTCACTCAATTATCTGCACAAATTCTTACCAGTTCCCAGAGTCACTTTAAGAAACAGTTAACAGCATAATTCACAATCTGTTTTTACTGC
>VZSV01000010.1:3855161-3887153 GCA_013398735.1 Nothocercus julius | reverse complement strand
TTTTTTTTTTTTTTTTTGATTTTTTCTTTTTGATTTTTAGAAGTTTTCCCCTCTCTCTCCATTTGATGACTTAGACAAAGATAACTGAAATACTTCTGGTGAGTCAATCTGTGTGGGTAAGGCTGCTTACTCGGTGGTGGAAAGACCAAACTTACAATGTTTCACCTTTTTCTTTCTTTTTTTTTTTTTTTGCGTTCTCTCTGCGAGCCCTAGCTGTAATGCCTGACAAACAGCTACAGCTAAGCTATAAGCAGGACCCTTCTTTTTAAGCTGTGCCTCACATGTTTGGAGAGCAACCCAGAGGTCTCATTTGTTGTTTATTCTTGGACAGGCTATAGATGTGAGTCATAAGAAAACAGAATTAAACATTCACTTTAGAACTGGAGATACCGTGCTACAGCCAGGACTTTACAGCTAACCCATGCCAAACTATCAAGCTCACCCAAAGAGAACAGGCAATAAGCAACGTGTCTTGCCTCTGCTCAGCAGTGTCAAAGCCATGCACCTCTGCACTAGGGAGCTGATCATGGCACTGCTTTTGAATGGCTTTGTGGATATGATATTTAGTAACACAAAAGGAATTCTTGGCTACTCAGAAAAATGTACTTTCTAGGACATGGAAGAGGGTGATGGGAATGGAGCTGAGCACAACATTGTTTCCTGCAAACCAGCCGGGCGTTGCTGCCAGTGGAGCTGCAGTACATCCTTAGAGCACTGCTGCATACAAACATTTTGATATGCAAGTGTTTGGCTAAACTTGGTCCCACATTTCTCCTGTTTCTTTCTCATATTTCACACAAGGGAGCTGGGAATGTCCCACCTCCCCTGAGCCTGTCAGGGCACAGCCGGTGGGAGCCCAGCTAATCTCTGCCTTACTTGTCATAAAGGCCAAAGCTGTTAAGGGTGCAGGGATTATCCTGGCCAACCCAAGACATCTGCAAAGTGCCTGGGGGAAAATCAGAGCTGGGTTGCACAAATACCCAATTTCCATACAGGTAATCTGGAAATAAGGACAGTACATGCTCTTCGAATACTTGGGGCCAGGCCTTTCTCTGTTTTGAGGTGTAAATTTGGGATTATGGTTGTTAAGTTAACCTTTTGCTGGCTTTCCTAGAAGTGCCTGATCTTCTCTTAAGTCCATGGCCATGGGAAGCCTCATGTCCTAGTGCTTTGCCTCCCAGCTGTGTACGGACACCACTCCCAGCTCCACGTATGGGACTGCTCAGCCAGGCTCAAACCCATCCAAGCACAGAAAACGCAGCTGCATGTGGACAGTGTACCGTGGGAGCTGAGGTTTTCCTGCCGGATTTTGCCTTTCATGTTTAGTAAGTCATTTTTCAACAGTTGATATTTTTAGCTCAGGGATTTTTAATGACGGAAAGCGTACCAGATCAGAGAGTCTAACCTCCTCTATTAAACATGAAGCCATTTGTGTCCAGAGACATTTTTAAGCTGGCTTTTGAGGACACAATCACAGGGAACTCCTCCTCCCACCCCATTTCTCTTCTGGCACATCCCAGGCATGGGCCATGGATCTGTGTGTTCCTTCTAACCCCAGATACATTACATTTTCGCACTGATCCGGGGAACCTGTCGCCCCCTCTGAGTTCAGGGATCCTTTTGAGTCTTCTCGCTTTATCCCATGTCCGTTTGGAAGTGCTGCTCCACAGGCTGTAAAAAATAACAAACCCCACCATGACACCACTTGCACCTACGCTCTGCAGAGCGCTGGTCCATCACTGACATTGCAAGGAGTAGGCGATTTGGAGAGAAGAAATAGCGATTTGATGATTAATCTGGAAAGAGCAACCAGAGTCACAAAAAAGGGAAAAGAATCAGCTCTGAGAACATGTTTGTCCTCTGAGAGGTAGTTTTGCGGGAGGGCTGTTTAGGAGCTGTGAAGTACTAAGCACTAGTAATAGCTTAATTTAAAGCAGGGAGGAAGTTAAAGTTTGGAAGAACTAATTTACCTGTATCTTTGTCTGCAATCAGACTGGATCTGTTTGAAGGAGATGCAAAATTGCATATGAATTCATCTCTGGAAGCCTGCAAAGCAAAAAGAGGCTTTTTTTCACCAGGGGAAGACAACACTTGTTCAAGGTAAGGAAGAGAATAATGAAGCAAAAGGCAAATTAGAGCAGTCTTGTAAAACTCAGATGGAAAAAAAAAAAAAACCCAAACCCAAAAAACACACAATTTTCTTACTTCCATAACAAGGAGACAAATGACTTGGGAAGCTGTACAATGAATTCCAACATGTACTGAGATAAGTTATAGCAATTCTTTTCTTCCCCCTTTTTTTTTAATCATTTGATCTGAAACTGTTTCATATGATTTTTTTTTTTTTTTCCTTTTATTTTGCTCAGAACATGAAGGGCTGAGCCTGCATGGGAACCGCACATTGCCCTCAGGCAGACAGGCAACTGCCAAGCAAAGCTGCTCCGAGTCTCAGGCTGAGTCCTCTTTTAACTCATTGCACTCAGAGGGACTTACTTCACCTTGCAGTATGAGACGCGCAGCACAGGGATACATTAAATGACAGCAAGCACCAGGCTTGCTCCCACAGCCAGCACTGCAACCAGAACAAGCTCACAGGAAGAGCAGAATTAAAGCAAACACACACATTACTGTGGGGAGAAATAAATGGTTGTTTCTAAAGCTATTCCCAGCCACACGGTGCAGGGCGAGTGGGTCCAAGGAGGAGAGAAGAGCCGGTGTCTGAGCTTTGCTCACCGGGCTGGCGGCCGCGCCGGGGCAGAGCGGGTCGCGGGCAGCCACGCGCTGGATGTTCTCCAGGAGCAGCCCGAAGAGCGGCAGGTAGAGCTGGGCGATCTTTGCCTGCTGGTTCTGAAGCACAGGTGGGGAGGAAAATGCAGTCAAGGGTCCAGGGTTTCAACAGGTTGCAAGTTACAAGTTTAAAAAAAAAAAAAAAAGGAAAACTCTTGAGCTAATGTTTTTTACACGTTACAAGCTTGTTTGGCTTCTCATTTGCACTTGCAGAGCCGTTGTTAGATGTTACCCTTCCAACAGGTGGCTTTGGGCAGACAGGGATTTTGGAGCCTGAGTGACATTCCCAGTCATTCAGGAAGCATGACAAACTAAATCCCGGATTTCCTGACTCTCTAACTGGCACTTGATTTGCACAGGTTGATTTTCAAGTTCAATGCCCATGAGTAATAAACCAAAAATAACTGTTCCTCGCCTTGTGATGACAACTGCTTCCAATTAGGAACTCTCCATAGAAAATGCTTCTGGATGAGAGGGTTTTTCGGAATGGGTTTGATTTGACTGATACAAATCTGTTTTTTTTATGTTTTAGAATGATCAAAGATGGCCTGCCAAGCCTTTTCTAAACGCAAGACTCACACCCCAAATTCTCTTTTGTTAAAAATTGATTACTCTGGACTCAACAGAAGAGTTTAAAAAAAAAAAAAAAAGCATACAAGGCTTTAAAATTGAGTATGTTTAAAGTGACACAAGAATTTAAATTTTTGTTCTGATTCACAGTGACAAAAATAAAAGAAACCTTGAAAAAGTCCATGGGCCAAGAAAACCCTCTCTGAGCTGTTCTATGGCAACGAACACAGGGTTTCTGCAGCCGGAGGGAGCCTGTGCCAGCAGCCTCGGGCACATCCAGACCATCCTGCCAGAGAGAGATGATGTCTCATTCCCAGGTCCAGATTGGCAGCAGAGCGTCCTGCACCAGCGCCAGCCGGACTCCTGGCCACATGGCTCTGAGCACAACGGAGGTACAGAAATCCAGTGGGATCAATTTTAAAATGCATGAAGTAAATGGATCCTGAATTAATGTGAGGATTTTCGAGGACCCAGAAGAGCAGGCCACCTCTGACCCGGCCTCAGCAGAGAGCTGGCACGTCACTGCTGCTATCCTGCGTTTGGGCACCCAGCACAAGCTGCGGTTCTGGTTCCAGGCAGTGCAATCACCAGGGATCTTACTGCAGAGAGAAGTAGGTTACATCCTGCTCAGCTCTGCTGCCAAACATGCTGAGAAGCAAGAGGAGGGAAACTGGTCCCCGTCCATGCAGAAGGGCAGGAGTCCCTGGTAACTTCTCCCAGCCTCCGTCCCAGGAGGCAGCCCGTGCTCCCAGGTCAAACCAGGAATGCAGCAGATTAAGAGCAATTTGAGGAGCTAAGTTTTAGACAGAGATTGGCTTTCAGTCTGTAGCAAGGACCGCCTGTTTCTGCACAGGGAGTTCAGTGCTTTCAAGGTCAACAGGGCTCAGCATCAGGCAAGGAAACAAGCCCATCTCCGAGCTCTTGTGGTGGCACCACATGCTAATCCTCCGCCTGAAGAAAGCTGCAGAGCTACCCAGCAGAAAGACAGCATCCCATGAGAATGCTCTGATTCACTAATTAGCAAAATATGCAGTTAACTTGTAACAGAGATCAGTCCCGTATCCTAATTAGAGCATATTAATGCAGGATATTAATTTAACCCCAAGTCCAGAAGAACACTGATGTTGCTTAATTTTGAACAGCCTCCTGGCTAATGGTACCTCAAGTTCCTTATTGGCTCAGAGCTTTATTACCTAAATACTCAGCATGGGTAAGAGTGCTGCAATTAGCAGACTGAATTATATTTTCCTGAATCATTCCTAGAACTATTACTATACTGCCATAACTATCAGTGACTTAGAACAGTGCTCTAAAAGGCAATTGGAGCACCCTAAAATGCACCATGCAAAATCTAATACTCTGATGGAAAATTTGCAGGAAATTCAAGAACACTACTTTTAAAATCCAACAAAATATGCCCGACCTTGTGCTGGTATCTGTTGTCAAAGGCGTGCTTTATCAAGAGATTTTTTAAGACTGCAATGGCCGTACATCTGATATCGTAGTTGTCCTGCAAGGCAACAGAGGCTTCTCGGAGAAGCATCCCCACCAGGAAATGATGCCGGCAATACTCGTCAGTTAAACTGTATTCAAGATTTACATCTGAAAGAAACAGCAAGACAATGGTTAAGGGAACTGTTCCTAGAATCTATTCAGAGCAAGACAGAAGAGTCCTGTAAGCCAAAACAGTTCATAAGGCCCATTTATCACTCACTCTCCTAAAGTGCAGGAACCCTTTAATAGGTTTGAACTGACTACGGCCTTTCCTCCCAGTAGATTAAGCCATATCAAAGATCTTTCCTTCTTCCAAGTTCAGGATAATCATTAATTTTGGCCCCTCACAGTTTCAGCAGCAGCTAAATGAAGGCTCTCTACAGCGTCATGCTTTCAAAGACTAATTGTAATGCCAGAGATGGATGAATCAGGGAAGGACAGCTCTGCTTACTGCCTGGGAACAGCTTTGCTCCTGACAGGGGGTGATCTCCTGAATCCCGGGGCTACCCGGAGCCGCTCACTCTGCAGGGGTAACAGGCCGGGGAGAGGGCGGGTTTGTGACGGTCGGTCGCCTAGCCCTTGTGCCATCTCTGCAATTTGTTCTGCACCCCCAGGAGACGTGTCCCTTTTAGCCAGGGTCAGAGAGCAGAACGGAGGCAAATGCAGCTGCTAAGCCTGAGGGATGCAAACAAGGACATGGTGCCAAGTGACCACTGTTGTAGCTTACAACAGATTATACAACCGGGCTTTCCAATCCCCCTGTGAGGAGACAGGGAGCCAGGGCCGGATGCCAGGAGCTGCTTGCCACACACTGTGAGATTTCATCAACAGATGTTACAAGCTACACTGACTTAGAGAAGAAAGGCAGCCCATCATCTAACCACCTTAGTTAGCTTAACTGCTCTGTGCCTCCTGTAGAGGCAGGCAACATCCTTACTGTGACCGAAGCGGCTGCTAAAAGGGGAAGGCATCACTGCCACCAACTCGCCCGCATAAGGTAGCGGAGAAGCGACGGAGGCAGATTGCAGCCCAGGCTCCTTGCCCTGACACTGTTCTCTCTTCTGGGCAGCCCAAAAGAGACCACAGCTTCTTGGGCAGAGTCTGATCACAGTTTCGATGGGCAGAGCTTGACGGCTGCGCCGGGGCAGTAAGCCTCCCGGAGGGATAACCCCAAAGCTGTGCGTTCTTTCCCCAAAGGGAACAAATGCCATGTGCTCAGCTTGGATGGTTTCTTGAAAACCCCACAGGTGTAAAAGTGTCTCTGTGGTGAGGCATAGTGCACACACAGAGCTTTGAAAATCCCAGCCAAAGGGTTCCAGCAGCTCTGTCCTGTTGCTACAGAAGATATTTTTAAGTTGATTGATTCATAAGTAACATTTACTGGTTTGTGAAAGTCTCATTCAGAGGAAAGGGAAAGCAATCTGGAGCATTATCTAGCTTTCATTGTTAGTCATTTTGCAAATGCCTAAGTGTCACACATCATGGCTATTTCATTAACTAGATGCAAGCTAGCTGCTTGGTGGCTGCATATTTAATTTGACCTTAGAGCACTCAGTGATCCAGGGTGAACCTGAGGCAAATGGTTCCACAGCAAATGAAAAAAAAAAGTAATTTATGGGTAAAAAGGGACAAATAAAAAGACAGCAAAAATTAAGAGGAACAAGCAATGCTCTAGATCTGGAAAAATGGGACAGCACTTCATATTTTAACATAACTTGTAAGGCTATTGCTTAACTTCCAGCTTGCTTCAATCTCTTGTCCTTTTGCCATCGCAGGATTGCAAAAACAATTCCGTGCTGCTATTCTGAGGACAGGCTGCAGGGTTTGCTCTGGCTGATGAAACCCGCATGTCCCCCAGGCAAGGCAGCAGGGATGCAGAGCAGGCGGCACCCTCCTGTTGGCGGAGGCTTTTCAGAGACACTGCTCCAAGCCGCCTCGGAAACTCAACAGGATGTGGTCACAAGGATGTGCTCTGCCTGCGTGCCTTCCTACACCGACTTCTGCTGCAGAAACCTCGGGGGCTACTCCTCCTTTTTTCAGTAAGAGGATAGCAGAGAAGATCAGTGGGCATGTCCCCTCTCTTTGTGGAGCAAGCTAATAAAGAAGTGCCCATCTCCTCTGTGATGAGTGCATGGCACTCCATGTCCCTAGGGTCCCTGTGCCCCATAATCCCAGGTCTGATCATAAAAACAGATGGGTTTGCAGTAGAGATGCCCCATTTCATGTCTCCACCATGGCAGTCAGAGCACGAGCACCACCCAAAGGGGCTTCTGCTGAATGAAGATCAACCGCTCTGCTGTCGGAGAGGCAAGTGAATGGCAATTGTTACCATTATTTTAAAATATATGTTTTAAAAATAAAACCTCACCTGGCAAGTGCCTAGTCTTAGTAAAACAGAGGAGAAAAGATGAGCTGCTCTTACAGCTTTTCGGATTATCTATTGCAAATGCAGAGCTGAATGCTAACCAAGAAAAAGTGTTTGTAGGTTATCGTGCTACCAAAAAGGAATGGGAAGGTGCTGGGGCCATTTTTAGCATTGCACTTTGTTAAGCTATGCCAGACATGTAGCCAAGCTGATGTGAGTGTAAACAGATCAGCAGATGGCTCAGAAAGGTCAGAGAACATGCCAAAACAAGGAAAAAATGTGAGTTATTGTTGCCTCAGCCACTTGGATGTAAAGAGAAGCATTATGGGATTTATATGACTGTACCCTAAGGCTCTGCCAAGCATCCCATTGCTTCCATCAAAATACATCCATTAAGCTTTCACATGGGAAGATCCTAAAACTCACTCTCATCTCTAGTATTTGGCCAGCCAGCGAGCACCCAAACCTTGTAATCTTTAGTGTATTTTTCTAGGACAGATGAGGCATCACGACCCAGAGAGAATGCAGCTACATCTACACTAATCCTAGGAGGCCACGAGGCACAATCCTGCCTTGGGGCTGTGTCCATACTGTCACTTGCAGCAGCTGCAGCCACCTGTCCAGTTATCCAGCACCGACTCAGCTCCTTACAACCCCACTCCACTCTGCAGTGAGCAGGACCAAAAGGGACACGGCGAGACTGCAAGACGAAGCCGGGCACACAGCAGCACCACACGTATGTACATGCTTGGTATGCACTAAAGGTTGGCGTGGGGCCAAGCTCTCCCCTGGCTGCCTCCAGCCCAGGCTTGAGCACAACCCCAAACACAGAGTAAGTGGCTACGCTCTTGTTTCAAAGTGAAAGCAGAAGGGATCTAAATCATCTTCTTTTGGCCACAGAGAGAGCTGGCAGCAGAGCAATGAATTGAATCTGTCCTCCTGCTGCCCTGATCAATGAGACATCCTGCCTCTGGGGAGATGCTGATGGTTGTGGGAGCAAAGGATTGCACTTGTACTATTTACTATAGGTACTGTAATAAAGGCAATTTCTTTTAGATACTGTTAGTCTGATGCAAATTTTAAGATGGAAAATACTGAAAGGACTGATTGCAGACCAGTCCGGAGCTCAATAATTTAAAAGTATCAAGGCTGTATTCTTTTCCCATGGTTAATGTAAATCAGGCTAACCAAGGCATACATTTATTTGACATTAATCCCAGTTCCACCTGGTCAGAGGCCATTGAGACCAATAAATTTTAGCTCTCTAGACAGCCTCATAAGAAAGGACCTACCTTGAACTCGCTGCAGCTTGGGTTTGGAAAAGGTCATTGGTAAGTTCAGAGGAATGTAGTGCTCATGGTTGCAAACGGTTTGAAGAAATTCAAACTTGTATTCAACCAGGAGCTGAGGGGGGAAAAAGACAAACATAAAATACGGTCACTGTTAGACTCATTTGCCCTCAAGTTTAGCGTGTTATTTGCCAGTAATAATCAGCAGATTTTTCTCTGGTCCTTTGAAGTGTCACTGCCTGCAACTGTCACTTGAAACAGGCAATTCCTGTCTTTTATTGCCCAGACTTTCCCTCTCACGCATCCGTTACCTTTGTCATCTGTACTATTAACCAATCCTTCCTTCAGTTCAACTGCTTTGATTCTTTATGTTGTTTTAAAGCTTAGATGCATAGGGACTCCTGGCCCAGATAAAGAGGTCTCTGCCTCCAGAAGATGCTGCAGGAATTGTGTTAAAAGGGCCTCCAGGAAGGGTGTAAAATAATCCTTGCAAAGGTTTGACTGATGTAGGTAAGTACAACTGCAAACCATCTTTCAAGAAATACCCTGCTTACCTTAGGGTCTTTTGGGCTGAATCCAGAAATGTAATCATTTATCAAGTTAAAAACAAATCCTCTATCCATAAAGGTCAAACAGCGCTGCAGAAAGCATAACAACAAGTGAACAATCATTACAGAAAACAATAGTCTTAAATCTTCTCTGTACTACCCCCTGCCCGCAGTCGAATTTGATCTCCTCCAGGCTGCTGCTCACTTCCCAAAATTTACTGAACCGATTCTCTGAAACGACTTGGATGACCTCACTTAGGTCTCTAGTGGACAACAGAAACACTTAAAATGAGAGCACATATATTTCATCTCAGGTTTTGAACAGCTGTGGGGCATGACTAAAAACTCCAGATAACATATGGGGGATCACAGCTTCTTTCTGTCCCTGTGAAAGCTAACCCCCCTGATTTTTCATGTCTGAAGAAACAGCTGAAATGACTGAGTACAAACATCTGTTTGCTCGTTGCTTACTTCTAATTGTCTTTTCCTTAAAATCTGGGAGAAAGAAAGAAATTGCTGACCTTCAGGAAGTTAGCCAAGCTAAAGTTGACATTCCTGGACTCCTCGGGAATTTCATTATAGCGAATGGTCACGTGAGGAATTATGGCAAGGAGCAACGAATGCAGGGCATGCTGGTAGGAGTCAGGGAACCGCTGGCCTCTGGGGAGCTGAAACCAAAGGCATGTCATATAGCAAACAGGACTGAGTCCAGGCATAAATTTCCTTTAGCATTTGTTTAGGTTATTTCCTAACAAAACATTGACACAGAGAGCACTGGCTGAAACTCCAGTAGCCAGTAACAGAAAAAGAGGTTGCATGAACCACAACAAGATTGGGAACTTTGAAATTATTAAGGGGGAGGAAAGGGGAGGGGTGGGGGGAGGAAAAGGGAAAAATAAAAGGAAAAAAAAAGAAAGATCTGATTAGCTTTTTCAGTTTGCTGGAGCTTGTGTAATGGAAGAGAATTACAGATTTTTTTCAGAAAAAAATTGAGGGAGTTAGTTTGTGATGGCTGCATTATGAAGCAAACTAATATAGGAAAATAATATATTTTTACCTTAATTTTGTTTTCTTCCAGTAAGTATATTGCCATTGATTTCGCCAGTGCTTCAAAGAAAAACCACGAGTACTGGAAAGAACAAAGAACACTATTAGACTTCTCAGCGTGACTGAACGTGTTTGACTATGTGGGCAAGAAGCGGTGTATGAAGGAGGGTTCCAACTTAAACAGACCTTTAAACTGAACTCCTCGCTTCTGGCCATGTCCCAAATAAGCCTTTTTTAGTACTGACCTTGAGCAGCTTATTGATGGCTAGAAAATCCGCCGACTGCTTCAGGATGGTGGCCATCGAAAGGACCAGGATCTCGTGGGTCAGCTTGGCCTGCGTGGCACTGGGTTTCTCGGCCCGAAAGACGTACTGAGGGGCAGGAGGGACAGCGTGAGCCGCGTGCGGACGCCCAGCGAGGGGACTCGCGGGGCTGTGACTGACCTTCAGGAAGGAGCGCAAGTAGTGGTCCAGGCCTTCCTCGTGGCACTTGGACACGATGTGCAGGAGGACCCTGGGGAGAAACGCGGTTTGGGTTCAGCATGCAGCGCCCTCACGGATACAGCTGCTGCCTGGGCCTTATTCAACCCCCAAAACCCCGTCCCTGGTGCTCCCTGGCTTGCAAAGAGCCCGGTTTTCCAGGCAACGGCTGGGATCTTCTCCAGCCATCCCTATCTGCTGCCTCTTCTCCTGCACACGTGGCTGTGCCGTCCTTGCCACAGCCCCTCAACAGAGCGCGTGGAGCCGAGGTTCCCAAATCCTTTTCCCCACTTTTGGGTGAGGTGTCACCTCAGGGCCGAGGTGGAGGCTGCTACAAGGGCCACCAACCATCTTTACCCTCAGGGTGTGCCAGGATTAACGGCCTGTGGCAACTCCAAATTACTCACAACTCAGTATCAGGCACCTGAGCACACCCGGGCATGAGCTACGTTTAAAAGAAACACATTAACTTGTCTGCTCTGCACCCGGTTCTCTTTGGTGTCGCCCAGGAATGGCTTTATTGATAGAGCTGCTAAGCGGAGAGCAAACGCTCCGGATTCCTCCACACCCTACAGTTTATCATGCACCGAGCCTGTCTTCAGCCTAAGCCCTTTCCTAATGCTAATGGGAGTGCTAATTAACAACTGGAACACTAAAAAAAAAAAATCCACAAAACCAATATAAAGAGCCCACCAAACCTCTGCTGAGAAGGGGGAAAATGTCTCCATGGTTATGACACTCTGACTTTTTCCTGAATCTCCTGCATTGATTAACTGAAGGCTACTGAATTTATAGTATATGTATCCTCCCTCGCTCCCTGCTATTTACTATATTGTTTTCTCACTGTTGTTTGGCAGTTCACTGGGGACATGTGGGCGGTGGAGAACGTCCCAGCCCGCTGGAAAAACTCCAGGGAGCTTTGCGGAGGTGCCAAGCACCTGGCTTCCTCCAACCCCAGGGATTCACGTTCCCCTTGCAGCCAAATGCAGCAACAAACTACTGCGCCTTGTCCCAGACCCCACAGGCCAAACTGCGGGGAGAAGATTTTACAGATTTATCAGATTTATCAGACACGGTGGATTTCAAATTCCACTCTGAAAGCATGGATGACAAAATAGTTATCATGAAACATGGAGCTGAACCTGGAAAGGGGCAAGCAGAGCTCTGCAAATCCTCCAGGGCTGAAAGGGGGAGGTTTCAGCAGGCGGCCGGAGGGCTCTTGCCTTCCAAACTGGCCCTCAGGCTGCAGGGGAGCCAGATGCTTTTGGCCTGTGGATGCAAAGTGCTTTCTGGAGTTGGAGCAAGCTCTCCACGGAGCATTCCCCTTGTTACAACACTTTGCAGAGGAAGCATCAGCCTGCGTGTTTTGAATCGACCGATTAACTCAGCAAGGAAGGAAAGGTGCTTTGGCAGGTCCAGCAGTGTCGCCCCGCTGCGACCAGGCCCTGGGCAGCACTGCCCTCTTGGGGCTGCAGAGCCTAACGGACGAAAATCTCCCAGTCTGGGCATAGGCGGCAGGTCCTTCCCCACACCAGGGATTTTTAGCAATGTGAGAGTGGCCCACAGCGTCTCTGGGGGAAGCTGGAGCCTTTCGACACTGCAGTAACTCAGCTGCCTTCGCACCCAGGAGCATCCCACCAGCAAACCCTGCCCCAGGTAACAGGGAGGATTCTTTAACTTGCAGAACGAAGCTTTTGAACCAAATAAAGTGGCAGATAAGAGAAATATCCCTCTCCCAGGTCCCAGCCTGGCATCCTTTAGGAAGGAATTTGCCGAACTCAGCAGGATCTTTAGCAGAAATGTCATTTTGGAAAACTGCTCATGATTTTTTTTGTCATAAATGAAAAAACATGTTTCCTTTGAAAAACAAACGAGGAAGGTTCATTTCCATGTGCATCACAGGCTTAAGCATCCCCTCGCCTCCCCACGGTCACCACTGCCCCTTCCCAGCAGCTCTCTCTAAAACAACACGATCTTCCCCACAGGGCTCTCTTTTCCCCATTTGTACCTGCTCCCAGGACAGGTCTCCATGCTGCCCCATGCCACCTGCATGTGCCAGAAGAAAAGAGCAACTGGTGTTGCATGAACCTGCTGGGAGGCCCTCGGGGCCAGCCAGGCCAGCCCAAGCTGCCTCTTAACACCTCGTAGTGGGAAACCACACCGTCATTTGCACTCTAGTTTGTGGCTTTGCATTTGCGACTGAAGAAGGATGGATGGTTTACCAGACACTCACATGGTGCAGTTGACAGCTACTTCATCTTCCTGGGTCACATTTGTAAGGACTCTAAATAGTTGCATAAGAATTACAGGTAGAAACTGAATCATTACTTGGATCTCCATGGCGTGCAAACACTAAAACAAATGTTCAAAACACAGACACTTTTAGTTCAATATTTTACAGATGTTGTGAAATATTTATAGTCCACAGACATTTCTGTGGCAATAGGACAGGCATTAGCAAATGCTTCAGGGTGTGGGCTTCAGCCTGTCAGAGGGCAGGAGGACTTGGACCTCCACCACTGCTTACTCATAGAGCCTTCAGGGAAGGATGTGAGTCACTCATGGCAGGTATTAATCCTCCTCTCAGATTTGTCCAGGCAGCTATGACTTAACCAGAGTTTATGTGCTATGATACGACCCTGATGTCCCAGAGACCAAATGCCAGGGAAGCGGGAGAAATGTAAATAGACCATTAAGACGCCACCAGGAGCCTTGAAACAGGACTAATCTGTTACAAACAGGAACAGCACAAAGAAGGGACCACTTGCCTATCAGCAAGGCCTTGAGGAACCAGCCGTGAATGGGTTTTTCTCAGAAACATCAACTAAGTGTGAGGAAAGAGGGGAAAGCAATTCTGCCTGGAGGCAGCAGGAGACCACCAACTTGATGACCATGGGCTCAAGGACCCTCTGACCCAAAAAAAAGAGGGAGCTGCACATGCACAGTTATCTAAAAGTCATGAAGGACAAGTTAACCCACCTTGTAATGGATGAATTATAATATGCAGTAGATAGTGGAATCTGTTAACAGCAACCGTATAATTAATGAGTATACCAAGCTGTTCGGGGTGCCAGTTTTGTGGAATAGCATCTGGCACCCATCTCTGCCCAGAAACGACTTAAATACTTTGACCTTGTGTGTGCTTACTGCACACTGGGTGATGAACCCTGCTGTAGGGACAATAACCAGAGTAATCCAAAGCTAAGGCTCAAGTTCTGATCCCAACTCTTCTTGTCACTTTGGACAGTTTTCTGAAGTGATCAAATTCCATTTTCACAAGTGTCTTTGGAGCAAGTGAACATGACATCCAATTACTTGCTGTGAGTCTTTCCTCCAAATACGATTTGATATCAGAAATAGGAATGACTTAGTGAAGCTCAAGCTCACTTGATTGCATCCACCCTTCACCCATCCCTTAGATGTCTTATTTCACCTGGGTCTCAAGGTACAAGTCTGTGAAGACTCTGTGTTTCATTTTCAAATTTCAAATTTTCAAATCTAGAGAGAGATTCTTAAATCTGTATTGAGGTTTTTAAATCATTGAGGTATTGGTGGCAGGAGGCCCCAACTTGTGGTTAGCATGTAAATATCTCTCTCCTTGCAAGGCTGCAGTGAGATCCCTGTGGCCAGGCAGGGCTGGGACCTAACCAGTTCCTTCATGAATTGCTTGCAAAGGCAACTACTGTTTTAATGCTTGGCTTAAAAAAAGGTCATTATTTTTATTACTTAAAATATTTATGTGTTATCTGAAACACACCCAGTAACTTTGTGATGATAAATCCCCACCACTCTAAGTGGAGCTGTTGCTAGAGCAGCACACTTGAAAACAGACTGTTCAGAAAAGAAAAAAGGACAGTAAACAGCCATGAAAATTATTCCCTGCAGAAGATTTCCTTGGACCTGTTCCTCCTTACTTATGCTGCAGGGAATGCCAAAAAGCTAGGTCAGGGTCACAGGTCATCTACGATTCAATACAAGTGAGTTACAATCTCACAGATCCTTTTCTGCCTGTACAAGAATCCTGTGTTAAATGGAAAAATTCCTGAAAACAAGGGCCTAAATCAGATTAAATGCAACAAGTGGAGAAGGCCCTTGCAGCTCTTGCAGGCTGCCTGCTCATGAGCACCTGAGCCCCCCAGGAAGAGGCTTTGCCATGAGTGATGCTATCTACCTGTTCGTCTCTCTTGCAAAGTGGTATGCAAACAGTGGGCAGTTCGGTCAGTAAGCAAGGGAGAAGCAAGGATTTTGCACAATGCACCAGTCCCGGATGCTGCAGGGAGTGCATATGTCTACATGTGCAGGGGTCTGGTGGCCCATAAAAACATAAACAAAGCGCACTGGAAGGCACTGTTCACCTTGAGGTATTTAACAAGGTCTCCTGGGACTTCCTTAGCTCCTGCTTGAACCAGCTGGCAGTACTGGAAGAATTTGTGCAAATGCATGTCCTGGAGGAGAGAAAAAAATCAAGTTCAGTGCAACATCCTCAGTCTTTGACAGCCCCTACAGCTTCGACCTGCAAATCCCCTGGCACAGCTGCAGCAGCAAGCCCCATGTCACTAGCCCTGCCACTGCCTGGGTCCCCCCATGCCTTCTTCCGACACTACAGCGCTACTTCCTGCCCTTCCCAAGGTTCTCAGTCACTGCCAGCCTCTAGCTCCCAACCAATTTCAAGATTAAGCACAAATTGCTGCTATGTTGAAATGCTGCCCTGGTTACACTACCCTGAGTTCTGACCCCATCCAACAGTGGCTTGGAGAAGCAGAACCAGTAAGGCCCCAAACCAGGCTTAGATGACACTGAAAACAAATTGCAGTGGATGTAAATGATACTGACTGTGTCTAGCACAGAGCAAGGAGCCAGGCCGAGGGCTTTCCCGGGGGGCAGTGGAGATGGGAGGTGGCCCGGAGCACATGCGGGGAAATCTGCTGCACTTCGCAAGAAGCCCGGGGAAGTACATGACCCCCATAAGGCTGCACTGCACACAGCGACTACACAAAACTGCCTCAGCTGATTTTAAAGGTAAATTAGGGCTCTGCTTTCTTGTGAAAAAGTGTCTGCTGTTGTCAGAATTTTTTTTTCCCCCTTAATTTAATGAAGAAACAAATCCCTAGGGAAACATCCCACCTCTACTCTTTACTCTTTTGCATCATCTAAGCAGCTCTTTTGCTCAAAGATTTTCTTGGTTGTGCTGGTTGCAGTGCAATCAGTCAAGAAACATCAACCTCCCCCAGGGCTCAGGCCACACAACCACCTTCACATCAACCCAAAGGACGGACTCCCTGAAAGGGATCCCAGATCTGCTAAATAAATATCTCAGTGCTGCTCCACAAACCTGGGCACCCCTTTCCCACAGCCCCAGCAGCAGAGCAGCAGTAGATTCAGCAGTTATTTCCTCTGCATTTGTCAGGAGTCTTTAGGAATGAGGTGCTCAACTTACCTGGGTGTAAATGGTGGAGTTCAGAAGGATTTTGATTTTAAACAGTGGCTTTGCTCCATCCACCCACCTCGCATCCACACTGGACTGCTGCAAACAGACAACACCGAGGCATTTTGTTTCAGATTCTTGTGAGAAAGTGGCTTCACGCACAGACCGGTGGCCAGAAGACATTGCATGGGGTGGAGGAACAGGACCTCCCGCAGTGCAAACACCAGTGATGCAGCTGTAGCTACACACCAAGTGTTGCATGTGTGTCCACCTAGTCTAGACGGCTTCAAAAAACCGTCTCTGCAGCCCTTATAGCCATGGAAAGCAGAATAGAAGTGTCCTGGTTCCCATCCCTAATAACTGGAAGCTTCAAGGGTTTCACTGCAGTAGGAATCTTCCCAATCATGCATCCAGGGGAAGCTTCCCTGAACAGGTAACTGTGCTAAAAACGTGCATAAAACAAACATAAGCCCAGAATTTGCTGACATAACAAAAGCTCAGCCACCGTCTTTCTGTTATGTTTAAGCCCATAAATGACCTTCCTACCTTTCGTGACTCTGTGTCTCCGAGGCCCAAGTAGCCAGGTGGAAGGTTGGATGAAACAGGCAAATGCTGCTCCAAGGTGATAATGCGTCCATCCTTCAGCAATGGGACCCAGGCGAATCCCACTGCGGAGGCAATCAGCGGTCCAAAATTAGTACCCGCCAAGTGACACATGTTATCTCAAGCTTCAGTAAGAGCTGCGTCTCACTCTGAGGAAGTCCAACCCACAGCAGTGCAAGTGGCTTCAACTAGGCTGGGATCGATCATGTCAGCCTTGTTAAAGCACATTTCACCCGAGGACTTAGCGTGTGAAATCCAGACACAGCACGACCATGATCTCAGCAGCCCAGAAGTGGCTTTCAGGGACAGAAAAGGTGCATAAGGCTTGTTAGGATGAGGGTTGCTCATCTGCCTGAGGACTGGCTGCAAGGAGTCCCATCCACCCCAACTCGGGTGTGCTCAGTTACTTAAAACATGTTCAATGCAGGCAAAACGAGCCCCTCAGGCCCTGATCCTGCGCCAAGCTTTTGTTGGTGACTTGACTCACAATAGGACTCATTGCTCTTTGATGTAAACCAAGTAAAGACACAGAAACAGCCGTCATGGTGCAGAGATAAAACAAAAAAAAAACAACAACAACAAAAAAAGAGCTTTAGTATATACTGAAAGCTGTATACTGTGTTTAAATTCAGTTTAGATTCATCATTTGTATTAGGTCATTTTTGGAAAAAAAAAGGAAAAAAAAAAAAAAAAAGCTTGTATTTTAATCAAACATTTTTTTAATGTCCCTACGTTTATTTCATTTTGGACCCCTACATTTCAATAGAAGCAATTCAAGCAGTGAACATACCTTGAGTTTCAATGGTGTCTTGTTTTTTCGACGTTGTCTTTGTATTAATTTCACAGCTGACATGATAGAACGTGAAAAGCAAATGATGCTTTTGATGGAGGTGAATTGGAAGCTCAATTTTAATCTAAAATGATATCATGATAGATAAGACTGTATTTTTAATTGTGGAGTAATACTTTCAGTTCCATTTTATTTCACAAATTTTATGCTGTACTCAGTTACACAAGACATGTTTCTGCCCATCTTACATAACTCTTGGCTAACATTTCCATCACATTTGCACATTATTTATAATGGGGGTGTGTGATTGGAGTGCACAAAGCATGACAAGACAGCAGAAAACAAACTGGCATTAAGAATTGAGAAAGTCAAAAGGGCTTTGCTGAGCCCTTCTACTGAGACTAAGGCCTGGTGGTTATTATTACCCTCATTTTGCCCAGCCCTTGAAAAAGAAGTGGCTAAAAAAAAAAAACCAGTTGACTTTGCAGCATCCAGGCAAGTTTGTTATTTCTCTGTTTTGATTTTACCTCATCATAAAACTCTGGACTCTGGTTGTGATGCAGCACGGCAGCATATGCATTTGTAGTCAAGAGAGGCCCTCCAGGTTTGCCATATATACACTGGAATGAAAAAGGAGAAGCTGGACTCAGGGCATTTGCCATGATGAACTACCCGATCAAATTAGAACAGTCAGCACCAAAGCTCAGTGTTTTTCTGTTGGCCTGCTCAGGACACTACAGAACTGCAAGCAAATGGCAGCTCTGAATCCTTAGAGGTAACAGGCACCCACCTTTAATGGCTTTGCATCAGCTTCATCCGAATCCCTGAACTCAACGCAGACAGCAATATTCCTTGCCTGAAATGAGGGAGCAGAACGAGCTATTGCTACAGACGAGCAGCATCCCCCTAGCCCACGCTGCATCTGCCTGCAGCCGGCCCTCGGGGTTGCTCACCTTTGCAAAAACCTTCTGATTCTCATACTTCAAATGCAACGGGTAGACATAGAGGTGGTTTTTGTAGACAGTGAAGGGGTAACAGTATTTGGCAACTTCTGGGACGAGCTCCTCCACTTCAACTGCGATGTTCTCACAGCTCTTTTCAAACGGCTTTATAGGGATATAAGAAGCTGTGACACAGTCTAGAAGGGAAGGAAAACCCAGATGAGCACACGCTGACAAACTTGGTAAGTACAGCTAATGTGACAGGAAATTTGTGGGTCTGAAATTCGGTCATCGCTCCTGAGCACCCGCTTGTCTTCAGAGTCATGTGTGTTGACTAGGCAGCAACTAGCTACTGGCAGCTTGTCCCGCTCTCTTTAGAGTGATCAAAGAAAATCATCCTCTCGGTCATGCAACATCTGTGGCATTAGCAATATTGAAGAAAGATGAGTGTGGGGGCACTGTTAGTCTTTGCTCTCCTTGCCAGCAGGAAGGAGAGCAAGAAAGTGGCGCTTTCCTGTAATTCTGAGCAAAGCCAGAGGGTCTTCGGAACTAACTATGTCTGGGCTGGGGCCACTGCTCTCCTGATCCCTCATTGGATTTGCAGCTTGACTCCTCCAGGAATGTGATCTATTAAATTACTTTTTTATAAGTGATGCAAATATGACCTGAGGGAAGTATCCATCACAAGGGAGAAAGCAGCTCAAGTGATGGCCTTCAAAAAGAACCAAAAAATAATGAAGTCTACCAGAAAACCTTTCAGACAGAGGACTTGACTAGAGAATCTGTGACAGGAGCTGCCACAGGCCCAGGAGGTGGCACTGAACAGGTCACAAGTCCTTTCTTTGTCTTGGTTTCCTCATATGCAAAGTAGGGAATCACTGACCATATCTGTGAGGCCCTCTGGTGCTATAGATGAAAAATGCTACATGAGACTGCTGTAAAAATAATAGCAAAAGCAGACAGGAGTTTCCTTTAGATTTAGGATGTGACAACCAAATTGCGAAGTGTATGCACCCCTAAAGTAAAGCTTTGTGTTTGGATCATGTCCCTCCACAGAATCCTTCAGAAAGACTTAGGAGTCAGTAGTTGTCAGCAACGAGAACCACTCATTTCTTACTGCAGCCATAAGATCCTGCTTTTTAATGGAATAGCAGAACCCCTCCCTTAACACCAAAGGACCAGCACCACCCGTACTTATTTTCAGATCCAAGGTCCTTACTTGTGAAGTCTAGCGGGATGTCTTTGATGACAATATTTAACTGGGCTGGAATGACTTGCAGTTTTGTCTTCTCTGGTCTGCGTCAGGGAGAAAGGAAGGAACAAGAGCATGAGTTTGAAAACTAATGTGCTGAAAAGATCAGCAGGGCTTTTTGTTACTCTGAGGATTTTAGAAATTGTCATCTCATGCTTGCACTCACTGTTTAAAAATGTATATTAAAATGTCTACTCAGCCTCTGCATCAGTCTCTTGCACTTACTTCTTATACTCTGCCAAAAGCTTCAGCATATCTTCATTTGAAAGCTTGCCGCTGTCTTGCTTGTACAGAGGGGAGAATTTTCCTTCAGAATCCAGAGTTCCTTGTGAGTCTTTGAAAACTGGCCTGCGAAAGAAAGGGGACAGATTTCCTCTATGTTGGTAAATAGGCAGATATCTGATATTTTTGACATATCAGGATGAAGGGCGCTTTATCTGGTGAGAGGTTCACTGACTTGTGACTCTTCTAAATAACTCCAGGTCCCACCAAGCAACACCCAGACCTTTGCCTGTTGCAAAAAAACGCATGTGGCAACACTCATTTCAGTCCCCTTCCTCTAAGGCCAAATGGTAAATTATCTTCCTGCTGCTCATCCCCATAGAGGCCAAGAGCCTGGAAAACATCCCAGGAAAGGAGCGCTAAGTGAACACAAGTCTGAGGACGGGCATCAGCTTCCTCCTGAACCCAAAGTGGAATATTGTACTGCTCCTTGCACGAACGCAGCTCCCCACACCAGGCTGTTGTGTGCGCAGCTCCTCAGGCTTCGAATGCAGCTCTTTCCCCAGCAGGAACAAACCCCGTCCAAGCTGACGCACACAGAGAGACACCGTGAGAAGAGCATCCCTGAAACACATTCCTGAGGCTGAACAGCAAATGCCACAGGAAAAGCCAGCTCAGGAACACACAGGGTGAGCAGCACACCGTGAAATCACAGCCCTGTGCGACAGTCACCCAGTGCTCCTATGTCATTACAATTCCTAGCGTTAAGCAGCAATAGGAGGCAGCAACAGAGTGTTGAACTTGCCTGGAGTACCTTCCTCTGTTCGGACAGATGTACTTTCACTGTAACTGATAAAATAACAGGGAGGGAATGGCAACACTATCTCCCAAGAACATTAATTAAAGGAGAGAGAAAGGTGGGAGGCATCCCTCAGCTGATGGCTGCAGCTGGACCAGAAGGGCCTCCACTCTCATCCCACCCCCAGGAAAGGCTGGTGCCAGGAGGGCATTTCTGCAGCAATTGTCATAGCAGAAAGGGAGAGTGTAACTTGTCCCCAAGAATGTTCTGCCCTAATACACCAGTAGCTACAGGTCAGCAGGAAGGTTACTGTCTTCCCAGCACTGTTTACTTTTCAATATTTTGTTTCTAATTCTAGATAGAGTATTTCAAGCCAATCCAAATTCTGCCTCAGGAATCAGAGTCAGATTCTGCCCTCTTGCCTCCATGCAACTTCACTGACTCCAGCAATCTGGCTCTCCGCCCGGTTAGCCTGATATCCTCCCAGATAACTCCCACAGCGGCCGAAGTGCAGTCCGAGACCACTAACCTGGCAGCCCAGCCGAAGGGCATCCTGTACTGCCCCAGGCGGCTGCACACCTGCTTGGCCACCTTATGGACCTTCTGGGCAGTCTGCAAGAAATAAGAGAGAAGGTCAACGCGTGCCACCGCTCCCACGCCGTCCTGGGAAGGGAATAAGGAATGTCACGCTCTCCGGGGAGAAGAAACTCCCTGTGTTCCACAATATGCAGTCTTACAGCTCGACAATTGCTTAAACAGCTGATAGAAAAATCGCTGTCACTTCACAAGGTGCGCATTTATTACTTTTGCAAAGATATAAAAGGCACAGTCATGTTAAAATTCCTCTCAATTCTACATTATACTGTCAGTTATAAAAGGTCATAAGTAGCCTATTTTCCAAATCTGACTGTAATTGGCTCATCCTTCACAGGCCTACAGAATGTTCAAAGGGAAAGCTAGCGTTTATGAGCTGGCCTGACATACACCGATTTTCCTGGTTTTACCAGCTGCAGCGAGGCTTCGTCAGCTCTGCCTGGCACGCAGAGCCTAACGGGGGCAAGACCAGAGCCTCTCACTGAGCACTGGTTGCATATGTTCCCCCATATGGTCACAGCACCCTCCACGAAGCATGAGGGAGGCAGGATGAACAGAGAAAAGGATAAAGCTCGTGTTTTGCTGCTACTAAAACATCACTGTGGCAATCCAGGGGGAATGAGCTCAGAAGTGGGCTGGGACACAGGGTGCAGCAGCGCGGGCCGTTTCTCAGGGTGTGAAGTGACCCACTTTGCCGCTGCCTTGCTGACATGCAACGGGGAAAGGCCTCCCTGCTCCAACTGCTTCACTCTTTCTCAAAGTCTTTTGCCTCCTTTTGGGGAAGGAACCGAGTTCCCCTAAGGCAGCCTGGCTGACGCCAGCCTGGGAACAGCACAAGTAGCAGAATGGAGGAAGACCAGTATTCGCCAGAAGGAAAGTTAAGGAACAGCAGAAACATCCCATGTTCCAGACCACGCGACTCCCTGGAGCAGCAGCCAGCATCACTGAGAAGACCCTCCCACAGCCCCATCAAATACCTTTCCCGGGTCCGAGTTTTTCATGTACGGCTCTGCACAGTGCGTAATGCTGCCCTGCAGCACCTTCTCCACGCGGGCCACCAGGAAGATTTCCACGTGAGGGTCAGTCACGGAGAAAACACCCTACAACAAGCAGATGGCAGGTTGTCACAACGCGCACGTCCTGCCTGCACCATCAGCCTTGGCACCCAACCACTCATTGCTCTCCTCCTGCAGCCCACGCAAGACCCACTCAGCCCCAGCATCACCGGAGAGGCAGAGGGACGGGAGAAAGTCACTTCTTTACCCGCTTTATGTAGCGCAGACAAGACTCGGGGACTCCGTGCACAAGACTCTCGCCCGGCGATCGCCCCTTGGAGCCCTCTGCCCCGGGCGCAGAGTTATCCAGCAACATGTCTCGCACAGACGGAGGGTTCAAGTCCACATGGAAGTCGGCTGAAATCTTGCAATTATTTTTCAGGTCAAATAATGCCAAGCTTAGGAAAAAGGGCTCCACCTAGAAGTTGGATTGAATACATATGTCAAAAAGATGTATGGTACAGGCTCAAGAATAGTGCCTTTCTTCGCTCGCTGAGTTTGTCTTTTGCAACCGTTTGTCCCTTTGGTTTTGTGTATCAGATTTTTACCTTGAAAAGATTCTTACAAATACGGCATACTTATTTGCTCTATAAATACATAAATTTTTGTTGCATATTCTTGCACTTCAGTCTAGTTAATTTAAACAAAGTTTATTTTAAAGCCATCAATAAATTAAGAGTGGAATTCATAGGGGTTATGTAACTGGTAAACTATGAGGTTAGGAAGAAAAGATGACTCTGATCCATCAGTTAAAACTGTTTATCCTTTGCAATGAGAAATAATTTAACTGCAGAGTGTTTATGTTCACATGCTAAAGATCACTTCAGATGTCACTACCCCAAAGCAAACGAGCTCAGCACTGCCCATCTTCAGCTATCTGCTATCAAGACACACAAAATGTTTGTTGGTCGCTAGCACTGGGGCACAGAAGGAAAGTCAGCACAAACCACCTCCCGCCTGACAAGCTCAAACACAAGGTTAAGAGCGTTACGGAACTGCATGTGTAAGATTTGCCTCGCGGGAGGCCATCGCACACCAAGCTGAACTCGCTTTGTAGCTGTTGACCTTCGCAGCACAATGCAAGCGCTAACAGTTCTGCGTATTTTTATTTCTAAAGACCCTAGCAGGCATTCTTCCACATAAAGATAAAAGCGAAGGCCTGAAGAGAGCAGTGTTCCTGAGACATTACAGCATAACTTGGAGGCATTACATCAATACTAAAAATGCACCGGTCAGGTCCTGCGCTCCATGTGATTAGGGATTAGCGACAGGAATGTCTGCTCCTCAGCTCAGCAGCAGCTTGCTGCACTAGCTGATCCCCCGAGGACTGCGAGCACCAGTCTGCAACCATCACGAAAAAACCTTGTGCATTTCTAACAGATGTCAGACAAGGTGCCATTTGCAGAGACTGGGAGCTCGCCGTGGTTCTGCCTCTCCTGCGATGCTCTCTGCTGTTTTGGGCAACCTGGAGGGAGTGCAGGACCAGTGAATGTGGAACATGTCTTGGGAGGGAAGACTGGAAGAGTCTGGTCTGCTTAGCCTGGCAGAACAAAGGCCAAGCAGAGATACAACTGCTCTTTACAGACAACAGAGGCTCAGAAAAGCCAGGGAGGAGCTTTTTAGGCCAAAGCACAACATTAGTACTACAACAAATGCACATAATAAAATGGCCATGAATACAGCTGGGCTAGGAGTCCTAAGAAGGTCCCAGAACAGGGAAACTCCTTACATTACAGGAAATGAAATAAAACACAGCTGTGAGTGGTCCGGAGATAGAGCTTAGTCATTGAGCAGCAGGATTTTAACCTGCCATTTTAACCAGGGCCCTGAACCTCACTGACATGTGCTTCACATACCCCGGTGCCACCAAACCGCTGGTTTCACAGTGGTCCCAGTCCCTGGCAGACCCAGGGCATGTCAGGACCCAGCATGAAGTTCAGGTCCCATGAGAGCTCATGGCCGAATAGGACATTCTTATCCGTCCACACCAATCTGCCATATGTCTTTGCTGCTTGAGAGGGGAGAGAAGGCAAAGCTGGCAATGCAAGAGCTCTCCTTACGTTGGTGGGTCCTCCTTCCGACCTGTCGTTGAGCTGAGCGAGGAGGTTGAGGGCCAAGCCCTGGCAGTGCACCACGAAACGCCTGCTGCACTTCTCCTCAAACGGCTTCGCGTCTGGCTCGATTCCGGAGAAGTCCAGCCTCTAGACAGCAAACAAACCAATCTGGCCTCATTAAAAATGAAAATAAAGCCCTGAATAATGTTAAGGGATCACATTACAGCTAATATTATTTACTATACTATACCAAGTTTTTTTTTTAAGTGGTACAAAAAGTACAGGACATTCACAAATGAGTGCCATTCGGTGATGTGACACAAATGCATTCAGAACATGAATTCATGAGGATGCATCGATTTTTAGCCGTCTGGTTTTTAGAGCACAGAAAACTAAACCTCAGTATGATTTCAGTTCCTTCCTGCTTTGCTGTAACCCTGGGGATCTTCCCAAACACCATTTAGAGCTTGGGGAAGAAAGCAGAACATAAGCCGTCGTTACACTCAGAAAAAGTATCTTCCACTTTGAAGATCTGACTACTTTAAAGATGGTCTCTGAAATAGAGAGAAGGCACAAGCCATTGGGATTGTGAACAACATCTCAAACTTCTCAAACCATAAGGTGTTTCTAGTACGGCGATAACCTGCACAGTTGGAAACCGCAAGACTGCAGAACTGTCTGGGAAATCCAAACAGTGTTGGTTATAATCATGTCTTTCCTAACCAAGAACATCCATGGCTGGTCTGTGCCTCGACATAAACCTTCTCAGACAGCAGACATATATACAGCCAAGATACTGTGAGCAAGATAAAGATCCTCAGCCCTCACCACCCCTGCTCTCTGCTGGACTAGGATCACAGCTACCAAACACTCCAACATAGCAGCAGGTCTTCCCGGGAGGACCTGGCACAATCCTGCTGTTTATTGCCCCTCACATCCTGCAGAAACCAGCACGCCAAACCCAGGGCGCTGCTTTCTCACGACAAAGTAACTTCAGCAAAACAGGCTGCACTTGTTAATCCAATTCCTGGGAAAGTATTCCCATTGTTCTTCCAATTTCCTTTCTAGGAGGAAAGTACCTTGCAGGTATGTTTTCTCTCCCAGTTTTCTTAGCACCAGGCATGCCAGCACACACATAAACACCAGCATTGACTGGGGCAGTGATCTTGGAGCTCCACTGTCACAGCAGCTCTGACTTTGACCCACACCATAATGAAGAGCTCTGTATACACAGAAAGGGCACAGTCAGTTTAGCCCTAAATTTGGCTAGAAAAAAATAAATGTGTATTAGACTCTTTGTGCACTCCACTGAAGGATATTTCCACTTTTATCATCTGACTAGAATATAGGAAACTTTTCAACATTTCTCTTCAAAAAACCTCCTGCATGACACAAAAAATAAAAGACAAGCCCGGGGCAAAGATCCTAAAGAAATAGCAAGACAAAAGCTTGCTTGGTGTAACTAAAGCCTTCAAAAAACTAATTACATTTTCCTGTTCAACCAGAATGTTCCTTTTCACAGGTGTGAACAAGCTAAGGCACGCCAGAAAGAAGACCAGAAATGATGAAATAACTTGGAGCAATTCTCTAAAAACTGTGCTACCAATTGCAACTCATTCCACTGAAATCCCACACCTGGGCCTGGGCAGAGAGGTCAGCAAAGACATCAACGCTGAGAAGAAAGCAAGCCAGATCATCCGCGATGCTCCAGTGCAGTGAAAACAGCATGTGGTATTTTTTAAATTTGTATTCCACCCTACATTTGCCAGCTCTCTGGAACATGGGGCTCTTCCTATAAACCCCTCTGGCTATGGCGAATGTCACAGCTCCGCACTCTGGTCGTGCTGAGCCCATGCAGCTCGAGGGCCCAGAGGATGGATTTGTAATTCAGTAGTATCAAGGTGCATTACACAGAAACCAGGAAAGCTGGCAGGAGGCCACACAGGGCACTGTTGTGGGCGCTCCCTTTTTCTGAGTTACCAGCTGAGCATTGACATGTTCAGTTCTCCCTGGCACATCAGGGAGGTGGGCACAGACACCCCGCTGGTTGCGCTCTTTGGCAGCGGCATGGGCTGCACTTCTATCCTCCATTCCACCAAAAGAGACTCTGCATCTGCAGGTGAATGCTGCAGCCGTGCAAGGGAACAGGGGAGGCAAATTGCCAAGGAGGCTCCTATAGAGAGAGAAACAGCGGCATGTTTACCTGGACTTCTGGGTCAAAAGAAAAGAGGTTTTGTCTTCCATCATTTCTGCTCAGTTTATTCAGCTGATCTGTTTCTCTTCCATACTAGGACAAAGGAAAGCATTGATATTACTGCCTGGCCACACAGATGCAAGCATTTGTGTTTGAAAAGAAGAGATGCAAAACCAAACAAGTATTTTGCAGGTCCCCCTTGTGATATGTGAGATGATGCAAGGCTTCTCAGCTGCACCCATAAGCACCGCACTGTGACTAAAGCAGGGTGGCTCTGCTAAATGAGAAAAAAAGATAGAAGTAGGTAGCTACTCTATCATATACAATACAAGGTGCCATATAACATCTGCTAAACAATCTTATTCAAGACAATCATCCCTGTGGAGCAGGAGTGACCAATACTAACCACAATGTCCCTATACCAGCAGTGAGTCTGGTTGTTCTTTGTGAAGAAGCCCCAGACCTGGAGATTAGGAGCATGGAGTTATCTGTGGGGCAGTCCCAAGAGCTATCCTAGCTCCATCCTTGGGCAAACAGCCAGAGACAGCAGCAGCATCTGCTGCCTGCCCTTCTCCTCCGGAGCTGCAGTTTAGGACTGACCTACAGCCTGTCACAGAATGTGGAAAATCCTTTTCCACATTGTGGAAGTGAGAAGAAACTAGCTATGGGGTTCCAAAACTGAGCCCTGTGAACATAATACCTTCATCAGCTCTGGATGCATGCTCCTCTCCAGGCTCTCCAGGATGTTCTCTGATTTTCCCTGGGTACTCGATTCATCATCTGTAGGGATACAAAAACAGAAGATGTCCAAGACAACTGCAGGAGCAGCCTCTTACTCCTGGCTGCCACAGAGCACCCTGTAACACTTGTTTACAACAGTTAGTACAGGAAAAGTTCATGGAGACCTTTCTATTCCTCAGAAACAAGATTTTCCCATACATTACTAGTACCAGAGCATACAGTTAAAGCCTTCTTGGTCTTTTTAAAGAAGCATTTTATCCCAGGGCCAATTTTCCAGGAGTCTTGAAACTGTGCCATGGATTTCCTATCCAGAGGAAGGGTCATGTTTCACTCTGCTTGTGGTTAACACAATTCTTCCTATTAATCCAGAAATAAAAGGAAAGGTTCCACAGGCACATTGTTTGCATCCTGCTGGAGAAGGGTGAATACAGGTACTTATTTATAAACTGACCTTGCACAGATTCCACAGGATCTTTCTTCTCTTGCACCAAACTCTCAGCATTGCTCTGAATGATCTTTCTGAGAGTCACCAGCCACTCTTCCATCTCCTGCTCAGTTTCAGCTGCGAGATAGTGGCTGTACTTATCTATCGTCTTGAGTTCAAATGCATAACGGCGCATTTTTGGACACTGAACAAACAAACAAGAAATAGCAAATGTTGTATTACACTTTCCTCAGCTACTCAGCTCGGTACCTGTTATAAACCTCCTGTCAGCAAGGGCACTGTAAACTGAAATACCAAGACAGGCAGGGGGAAAAAAAAAAAATAAAAATCATATAACCCCAAAGATCCTTCTTGACAACAGAACCTCTTCTGCAGCAATTGCAAAGAGCTTTCTGGCTGGGAATAAGCAGTGCGTGCCTCTGGGCCGCTAGCTGCTCTGACAGTAAAAGCAAGGCAGACTCAACCACAGTTGCTGCACCGGGAGAAACAGGACCAAGCTCCTTCTTGTCTCATGAGACCTTTAATTTATCCAGGGAAGCCAGGAACTGAATTTGTCTAACACAGTAAGTAATTCTGCCCTCTGAGATACGTACAGGCATCCATCTAAAAGCTAAAATGGCTCAGTGCAGATTTTCTGAGATCTGCTGGCCTTTGAACAGCATTTTCTAATGAGGAGACCACGTAAATCTGACGCAGTCTGGGAATTACATCCTGCACATCACCAAGGCATGTGCATAGTAATGTGTATAGCTTGTACTGTATTCAGAAAGATAAGTATCTATGGAAATGCACAGCTCTGACTCATCTGTGCTGAAGCAAACAGACGGGGTAATTTACCTTGTCCTGCACTAGCTCCTCTACACTCTGTGCTTGGAGCTTCAGCACAGGGGCTGGATGGCAGAAGGCAGAGCAGCTCTTCACTACCAGCAGAACAAAGCAAGTTTAAGTTCCACACAAATTCCTGCTCCTTGCAGCGTTTTAACCCTGCAAGGTCTTTACTGCTGAGAAGTCCCAAAGGGCTCCATGCTTGCATGGAGCTATCAGGACCTAACCTAAGAAACAACAAGCAGTGCGTGCAGCAAGCAGGCCAGAAAGGTGCGCAAGACTAACTCACACCAATTTATACTGACCCCAAACTTCGGGGTGTTCTGGAAGGTACCTGGCCTACAATAACCTGGTGGAGGAGGCAGATAGCAGGGAAAAAGCAGATAAGATAATAATAAAATCCTTAGATGTTACTCTGACAGCAGTATATCTTCTGCTTGTTGCCTGGGATGGCACCGTTATGCAACTGCTTGCCGGGATTTTAATCAGATTGCCTGACAAAGCATACGGGCTTTGAGTTAGTTGGTAAATCCATACCCTTCACCTCTTTGTTGCAGTCCTGAAAGAAGCATTTCCATCTCTGAGCAAAGCGTATGGCCATGTATGTCCATGCAGAAAGCACACCTACCTGAACAACATCATTGCAAGCGTCCAGGAAAATACAGCCTTTGGATTCTTTTGATATTTTCTCATCTTTGTAGGAATTAAGAATATAGGAGCCATCAGTGAGTTGCGACAAGTAAAAATATCTCCTCTTGAATACCTGCAAAAGCACAAAGTTTCTCACATGTACGGAAGCATTCATTCTGTTGTATAACCCTAGTGACAGCCTCATTTTCAGCACCAGCCTTCCTGCCAGCCCTCAGCTGGCTCCGGCCTCCTTCATCTTTACAAAGTAATGCCAGCCTGAATGCAAGCCAGGTAACACTTGTATAACTCACACTTGTATTCTTGTTTGAAAACTTCAAACCTATTTTCATGAACTGGCTTTGGTTCTGTCTGTCCAGCAGACATTGGACCATAATTCAGGAGGCCATTTCAGCAGCAACTAAGATGTAACCAGTCTGTAAGGAACAGTGAGTATTTCACAGTTGCTAGAGATGACTACTAGGAGAATCATGCAGGAAGCCACGGCAATAGGGATTGCAAGAGGCATTTCCACTGTCCTGGTAGATCTCTCTCCAGATTTTACAGGGCTAATATCTTATGAGGTATGGGATTTCATGCCAAAACATTTGAAACTTCTGAATCTCTTCAAGGGAAATGCAGAAGCAAGCACCAAACACTATGCCTATCATCTTTGGCCCTGCCAGCAGAAATAATTGTCAAAAGGCTTTGATCTTTCGACATGAATAATATAAACCCAAGAATAGAGGGGATATCTCTTCTGATCAGGCCACAGATACTGGTGGTGAGCATGGCCATGGCAGAGGGACACCTAGAGAACCTTGGAAGTCTATCTTGGCAGAAGGAAAGAAGGGAGAAAACCCTCATGCCATGGCACAATGTGGCACACTGAACTAAACAGAATGCAAGACACTGCTTAGCCAAGCAGAGAGGTTCTTCATAAAGAAAAGGTTATTCTGAAATAAAGGTAGGCAGCTGTAGCCCAATTACATTTCACTTGCAGGCTGACTCACCACCAAATCCATTCTGCACATCCTAAGCAGCATGTGAAGAGGCACCTGCAGCTCTGCACCTCACGGTGCTGAAAGAGTCAGCACCCAAAGGGTGGGCAGGCCCGATTCTGCGGCAGGACCACAGCCTCCCAAAGTGCCAGCAAGACTGAAGACTTCCAAAATCCTTAGATTTCTCACACTTGCCTTAGGAGGTGTTTTGCAAGCCAGCTCAGAAAACGGCCTCTGATTCTGTGTAGTTTGGTTGAGTTTTGCTAGAGACTATATGGACCTTATTAACAGAACTGAGGTCCATGTAGTTTAGACACCATCTCTGAATGCTGGGCCTGAGATGCTGGGCTCTGAGGCCATCATTAAGCACTACACAAACCTCAGTCAAGCATGCACAGAACTGCTTTGAACATTAATGACAGCTCCTCCAGAAGTGACAGGGGCAGAAATGTCTAGCCCTTTGACCTTGCTACTCAGAAAAGCAGAGGATTAGAAATCCCTGTTCTGTCCTGCCTTCAAGCTCATAAGGAGTCATTATAAAGCTCAAATTAAATTTGAGCACATGAACTGTCTGGTTCCACTTCTCATGCATATGTAACTTATGAGATTGAGCCTCAGAACAACCGATTTTTATTAAGATTTACCCATATTCTAAAAAAGCAAAGAGCCTCGCAGCAGCCCACAGTTGAACATGACTACCTAATATTCCCTTTATGCAGTAAGACGACAGCTGCATAGTAAAAGAAGATATTGACAGCAAAAATCTGTGGTGAAGCTATTAAAAACTTCCACTGCAAAATCTGGGCAATTTCATGCTGGATTATGTACAACATAGAATAGCAGACATTGCAGCTGTTGCTTTTCAGGTCAGTAATTCTCTGTCTTCTCAGTGACATCACCCCTGCTTTTAAAGCAAAGACTTGTCATTTAAATTTAAAGCTGGTCTCCATGCATATTTCCTACGAGGGAAGAAACTAGCAATTCAGAAAGCCTATTTTGTAGGGCAGCTGTTTCAGTTATTTAAATCATTTTCCTCTTCTGTGTCTCAGTTGCCCACTCAGAGAACAATCTGAGATTTACTAGAAAGTGCTTCACCTTTTTGATCAGCTTGCCTGTCACGATTTGAAGCACATTAGCATTATATTCTGGGGAGGGAAGGGTCTAAGACGGTTTCCGGACTGGGTTTTCCAGCGCAACTTGGGATATTCTGCAAGAGGAATGGACACCCATCCAAGCCAGAACTGAACAGCTGCACTCCACTAGTTTTAGACATTTGCTCTGCACTTAAGGGGACTATGCTCCATTCACAAGAAATATAACACTGGATCAATCTTACCTTCATGGTAACTGTGATTGTGCTATTTACATTTGCTTTATGCAGCCAGCCTTGCTTTATCACACCACCCTTCTGGGAGCACAGTGACGAGGAATCCTAGAAGAGAGCAGAAGACCAAAACAGGGGGTCACCTTAACTCACTCCCTTGGACGCAAGGGACACGTTTACACCAAGAAGTGATCCTGTTTTAACTACAGCAAGATACATGTACAGTGTACCACAAGAAATGTAAGGGCTACTTCCTTGCAAGAAAGAGTCAAAATAGGCCAATTCACCTTTAAAAGGAAAAATTGCACCCACACTGATAGAGTCACATTGGAATTTTGCAATTTAGAAAGACACGTTGGTGCTCCTGCAGTATTTCAAAAACCAGGGGAAGTAGGGAATTTGCAAAATGGTCTGTTTGACCAGTTGCAAAATACAGAACTCCATATTTATTTCATCATTTTTTGTATTTCATTATTTCATCATTTGTTGTATAAATCAACTTTCTATTTTAAATATTAGCA
>VZSV01000010.1:3834048-3851372 GCA_013398735.1 Nothocercus julius | reverse complement strand
GTTAATTTTGCCTGATGATTTCAAAACACATTACCGACAGACTGCTCATTAATTCAGCAACGGGATACTCATGTGGTGTGAGTAAGCACTGACATTCACCTTTTACAGAGAAGAAAACAAGGTTAAGTGACTTGTATCTGACAATAAATGCTAGAAGAAACAAAGCTCTGCTGCTCTTGTCCAAGCAGAGGCTCCAGTTTCTTAGTGGGGCACGTAATCCTCCTGGATATGCAACAGCTTTAACAGCTGCAAGCTGCAGCTTCTTTAAGTAGGAATAGCTCACCAGTGCAATCCAAAAGAAATACGGCCCAGATGAAACTTCTACATGGACTCCTCTCAGTTGGAAGTAGTTTTGTTCTATGAGCTGATGAGATTTGCACCATCTCTGGAAAAATGCCATTTGGGGAGCAGAAAGCAGGCGAGCTGTTAGGAGCTGCGGCACAGGGATCTCGCGGGGAGGAAGGAAGATCACATCCCTCTGGAAACACGGGAAAACCCTCCTCATAAATCACCCCGCAGCCACAGCCCGAGGCTCGAGAAGTCTGGGGCCTGGTTTTGCTCTAACTTACATTTCTGGGAAGCAGGAGAACTCCTCTAAAATGCCTTGAGCCACGAGAGCAAACTATTAGGAGAGAGAGGCCTCTCTAAACCAGGAATAAACACACTTGACAACGGCAACTGTTCACGTTCTCCCACTCCAGTCTGCCAGCTCCAAGTGGCATCACTTTCGCGCTCAGCGTCAGCAGGGGCGACTAAGCCCTAAACACCGTTGCTCTCATAACACCGTCGCTAACCGATTCCTGTTTGCAACACGAGACACTGGCTGTTCTCTCCGAGTTTCTGTTGTTCCGTGCATCTGTGCCAAACATCTCTTTTTTTTGCCTTCATCTGACATCTTGCACAGAAACACAGGTCAAAAAAGCTCATTTCCTTTGCAAAAGGGAATGACTTCATAGAGAGGTTGTTTTGAAGACAGTGCAAAGGCATTATGCTCTGTATTGCATTACTCTTCTCCATGTTACAAGATCAGAAAACAGAGCTTAACAAAAAATATGAGAAAAACACAAAGGCAACTTCTGAACTAGGAAAAATACCCCAGCTGTCTAGTTCTATGCTTCCGATTTCAAAAGCAAGAGTTTGGCACTTTAGCGCTAGACTTGTGAAAACTAAAATCGGCTCCGAAAGCAAATACGTGATCCCACATAATAAAGGACAAGCAAATTCTGACGCAGTAATCTTGCCTTCTCTTGAAGCTTGACCAAAAGCGCCTTTTGGTCACGGAGAGCGGTCGTGCACCTGAACACCCCCCTGGCCACCAGCTGGGCCCTGTGGGGACAGACAGGGCCAAATCACCAGGGAAGCAGCAGTTGCACCAAGGGTCCCAGCAGCCCGACGTTGCTGGTGACACGCGAGATAAGGTGAGAAGTCACCGCCGCTCTCCCAGAAGTGAGCGCAGCCAAAGGGCTCCCATGTGGCGCTTTTCTCTGCTGAGCCGCTAGGACACAGGGAGGGATGTCCCCAAGCTCCTCGCAGTGAACGTGAGACGCGGTTTGGTTTTAATGACAGCTGGGCATCTCCTGCGGTCAAGCGGAGCCGCTGCGGGGACTCTGGGGTGGCAGCTGCCCTAACAGCGGGTGAGGTGGCCCCAGCTGGGGGACGTCGGGGTGGGGACACGTCCCCTGCACGCTCCGGGGTGGCCAGAGGTGGCAGTGGCCAAGTGCTGCAGGGACAGCAGCCGACGATGCCCTGGCTGAGGCTGCTCTGCGGACGGGCCGGCAGCAGGAGACGGGGACAACACGGGGCTCGTTTTGGGAACTCTGCACCTCCCGAGGCAGCCGGGCGCCATCCCTGCCCGGAGGCTGGAGCAAAGGAGATGCTTGAGGAAGCCGGGCAGGGCACGGTGCCTCCTGCAGATGGTCATGCTAACCAAAAGCAGCATAAATCACTATAAACTGAATTACCTTCACCCCCTTCCGGAGACGTATCTAGTTAAATTCATCACTGTGGAAGCGATTTTTAGATGCCCTCCTTGATTTCCTTGAAACAAACACACTCTCCTAATCAGGCCAGGTGTGCGAGGACGAGAGCATCAGAGGTGCAGGGTTAAAGGAAGATGCAGCGCTCTGAAGTTTTCCAGGGTCTCCTCCATAGAGGTACCTCCGAGTTGCGTCTGGGCCACCGGGGTTTCCTCCGAGGTTGCAATAGGAGAAGCAGAAATGCTGCTTTCTGTGGAAGAGGACCACTGCATCCCTGCTATTTCCAAGCACAGCGGGCAGGTGTGAATTTAAAGCTAAAAAGTAATAGCACATCTTGTTTGCAACTTTCTTTTTTTCCTGAAACACTGCAGAAAACAGTCTTTGCATGATGATACTGATATCCTCTGTTCTGAAAAAACAAGCATGTTTAAAAAATTGAAGAACTGCAGAAAATGTTCCTTCCCTTTTTTTGCCATGCTTGGTAAAAATGGTAAAAATAGAATAAAAATGCAAGCTTTGTGGGAGGCCTGGGTGGTCCATGTGGCTGGACCATGAGCACACTGTGGTTTGTGCCATGCTGCCTCTGGCCTTGCTGGACAAAATCTGTTCCCCATCCCAGGCACAGGATCTTGAGCTTTCAAAATGTTCAGAAAGCAAAACTGAGACAAGAGAATTTGCACAGCAGACACGTGAGGAGGGTACCCGTTATTCCGTGTTTCCTAGGATGGCATCCAGAAGTAGAGCAAGACCCAGCAGTGGCTCTGCCAGACGAGAGCGCAAAGCTCCATATGCAACGAAAGCCAATTTTGATAACGCAGGCAGCACCCGGGTCCTGCGCGAGCCCCTGGGCAGAGCGATTTCCACCCGGCCTTTCATTGCGCTGCCGCTCTCTGCTGCACTTCTGCATCTTATTCTTGGCAGAGGAAAAGAAAAAAAATCCATCTCCTGCCCCAGACAGCTTTTTATTCAAAACACCTCTCTTCTACATTGCAGGAAGCCAGCATGGATTAGCTCCGATATTTGAAACAGTTCCCTCTTAATTGCCCTCTGGAAAACTCTCCCTCATCCCTAGTATGGGCCAGCAAAAACGCCGTAGCCATCGCAGGGATGAGGCCACCGGATCAACAGCACGAAAGGCAAAGGTTGCTCTGCAGAGGGTCGGCCAAGTGCCTGAGGGTCAGAAGGGCACAAACCACCATCTCCGCCGGGATTTTAGGGAAAAGGAAAGGGCAGCAGGAGCAGGGAGGTGTGAGGGGCTCTGCTGACCTGAGAACTGACAGGGGAGCAGCAGGCAGGAGCCTGCGGGGGTGCTGATGATCCCAAGGGATTTGGGATGCTGGGGTAGCAAAGGTGCTCCTGGAACCAGGATTCGGGGCAACACGGCAATGTCGGCTGGTAGCCAGAAAGAGACCACCCAGCAAACCCCCAAAACTCAAGAAGCAGAAACCAGAGAAAAGGAACCCATTGTCTCATTTAGCCTGACGCTCTTCAAACGCTTAATTAAACTTTGGTTAATCACCTAGGACACCGGTCTTAGTTCAGCATAGCTCAGCTCGCTCCTGAAAACGCGCCAAGCCTTGCTAGGGGGGAGCAGCACGTCCAGGAGCTGCTCCCCCGTCCGCGGGTCCCTGTCGAGGAGGAGGAAGAGGAGGAGGAGGAGGAGGAAGGCCAGGTGCCGCCGGCACCGCAGCGCTGCTCTCCGAGGGCTGCGGAGCCGGCCCGGATGCACCGCATTTCCCGGCCTCGTGTTTAATCTCCGCAGCGGCCCCTGCAAAGCCAGTTAAAGCGGCGCCGTTAAGTCCCAGCGCGCGCCCGCCTGCTCAGCCCGCTCCTGCGGCGGCTCTAACGGTAAATTAGATTCCCCCTAAGAGCCTTTTGCATCGCTAAAGTGCTAGGAAGAGGCTTTGGGTACTCAGCGCTTGAGATTACTCTGTATTTTTAGTCCCGTTTTATACTGAAATGTCTTCCTGAAATTGCCACTGCGCTACCAAAGTTGTTCTTTTAAAAGTTTTAAACTCATTTCTTTCAAAGCTTTAACCCCTCTATAGATCAGAACAAGTCCCAGCAGGGATCCTTGGAGGACCTGATGACATTACAGGGACTTCAAGGGCCCCACGTCACGGCAGCCAGGCTGGCAAGGCGGCTCTGCGGCACAGACGAAGGATGTAGGTCAAACCGTTTGCAGGCGAAGCTGCCGCTGGTGAAAGGATGTGGCCTGTCCCCAGCACGCCGGCGGGGACACCGAGCTCCGCCAACAGCCCCACGCAGGCTCCGGCCTCGCTGCAAGCGGCCCCAGGGGATGACGGGGCCAAACTGCCAATATCAAGGCTGGAAATAAAGGTTTAAGCCCTGAAATCGGGCTCTGAAGTCGGGTTTTGGGTCACAGCGCACACGGTCCAGCCGCCTGCCGCAGTCACGGCAGCAGATGGCACCCACCGAAGTCCTCGTGAAAGTGGAGGACAAACCATTAGTTTAAAGCAATTAGAGTCCTAGAAACCACAAATTCCTTCACAAGGGAAAGCCAATATCCGAGAACAAAGCAACGCTGCCCGTCCAACAACAACACATTTCTGCAGGCAGAAACACGCGGCTGTGCCAAAGCAAGCGCTGTTCTCCGCCAAACACGCGCGGCATCGGGCCGGGCCGGGCAGGCGGGTGCACGGCACCGCTCCGGGGGTTTCTCAAACCTCTGCTGCCTTCCCCCGTGCCTCCTGCAACCCGGATGGGTGTTAGAACTAAAAGGGAGCTGCATTTCTGCACTGCAGCATCAGCTTCCTTCCTCTGCCGTCCGCCCCGGCCGTGTCCAGCGCAGCTGCGTGGGCAGAGATGGGTACCCAGGGAAAGGCAGGGGGACCAGAGGGTCCGGGACACGACATGGGGCTCTCGGAAAGGGCTTCTGTCCCGAGACCAACACTCCCGGGAGCACGGGAGCACAAGGAAAAGGGAGCGCGGTGCTCAGGTCCCTGCGGAGCCGGGTCACAGGGCTCCGCTTGGACAACAGCACAGGCGAAACAACGGCCTTTCTATGGGGCTATTGACTGCCTACCAAAAAGCAGCTTGGCTGGCATTTTAACAGGAAACTCAATACACGGCTTCAACAGAAACATGCCCACGAACACCGACGCGAGGCTCTGCACAAGGGAAGCAAAGGGCCTCATCCTGCCCGCCCTCCTCCGACCCGGCGCAACGGCGGCGAAAGCTGCAATGGTCCTTGGCCACAAAGCAGTGGGGAAACGGCAGGGGATTTATGCATTAATCACGAGGAGGAAATCTTAGGAAGTTGGATTAAATTGTCTCCTTTCTGCATCCATTTACAAAGCCGACAAAATTCCCTAAATTTGCTTTCAGAAAAATGGTCCCCAATAACAGCTGAGATTTTCATGGGGGGATGGCCAAGAAGGTTATTTTACACTTCCATGGCCTGAAAAACAGTAACTACCTGTTTTCTGATTTCCTGCCTTTGTATACTGTACAAACATGCAACTGTTTTCATTATAGTATATGCATAACGTTATTTAAACACCTGTTCTCTCAGAAACAGAAAAGGTATACTCAAAGCGATGTGATTGTAGGGAAAATGAGGGAAAATGTTTCATTTCAGCCCAAAAACGACAGGACGTCCGACTTTGGTTTCTCGCTGCGAGAGCCGTAACAGCCAACGCACGCAGGACTGTGCGGCCCCGTCCGTGCGAGACTCGGTCTTCCCGCCAGGTTTCCCTTGAAAATCCCCCCGGACACGGCGTTTTCTCGCATGCCCCGAGGGGAAGCTCAATGCAGTACGTGAAATCCACCCTCACAGCTCATCTAGAGAGGCACAAGTAACCTGAACATTAACAGCGATGAGTCTTTAGAGCATCTGTGGGGGAAAAAGGAAATTGCAAGACCACATGTATATAAAAATATATTGCTTCAGACTGTGCAACTGTTCCCAAACATTTGGCGAGTGCTTTACAGCGTGTCTATTTACTACTTCATCTACTGCAAACCTGCCATCGAAGGAGCAGTGGTTGTACTTGTGTGCAAAGCCCAGTCAAGTCTAAAACCAAAGAGTAAAGGAACAACCTGAAGCAGCTCACAGAAAGCAGGAGGCAACGTCAAGCTGGAGAACTGAGTAAAAGCTAAAGAGAGAAAAAAAAAGAAAAGGAAGGGAAGAACCACCCCTGAGACGAACAAGTCACAGTCGGATTGCTCCTGAGACTGGCAACACCCCAGGGCAGAGCGCGACCACTTCCCACCACGCTGCCTAGGCAGAAACACCTCTGAGACTGAGGAAATCTCCACAGTTCTGGGATTTTCTCACGAATCTTTTTGGTAAATTGGAGAATTTATACGGAATCTGGGAAGTGAGAAAATTCACTTGACAGCATGCATAGGTACAGACAGCTGGGGAATTTTTATCTATAGAAAATCTCTTCCAAAGCCAAGGATTCAAAGATCACAAGTCAGGGCTCTCTGAAATTGTTTGGTCTATAAAAGTTCTTCTTTTTTTTTTTTTTCCCTCCTCTTAAATAGCGCTTTGGGGACTCTCTTCCTGCCCCCGCTTGCTGCCCTGCTGTATGACGACACCATCAGGCTCTAACCCAAGCGAGATGGAAGAAACACAAGGACGAAAAACAGTCAGTTCAGCTAGATATAAACAGGCCAAAACTGTTTTTACACTGGCCAGAGAGAGGAAGTTGGAGAACACAAGGTGAACGCCCAGAATCCGGGCGATGCTGGAGGTGGTGCCCACAGAAGGGCTGGTGCGAGGCTGGGGACAGAAGAGCCGGAGCAGGGCAGAGGGTCTGAGTCTCGCGAGGCCGAGACAAGAGCAGCTGTCGGGTGACCACGGCCGGGAGCTCCGCAGGGCCCAGCGTGGGCAGCCTCACGGAGCACGAGGAGCCAGGGGCTTCGCGGGAGCTCCGGGTCTCAGGGTTGGCAAAGAGCAGGGAGGGAGGGAAGTGGTAACTGCAGATGCAAGGGTGGCCGAGGGCGCCCGGGTCTCCCTGCAGCCGGCAGGACCTAGGAGAGATGCCCATGGAAAGGGGGACAGTAGGAAAGGACGGAGAGGAGAAATAGAGCACGGGGCTGAAGATCACACAGGAAGTATTTGTACCAGGGACTGCCAGATGAAAACAACACGCCGAGCGTTTTATGAACTGGCTGAGGAAGAAAAATCTTCTAGAGAGAGGGAATGTAGGAAGCAGGGAGAGGTGTCAGGATGGTGCAGAGGAGGGTGCGATTGGGAATGCACATTTTGTTCAGCTGGAGATGCAGGCAGCTGGACACAGGCGATGTTACGGGATAGAGGGCTCGTGCAGACACAGCTGGGGAGCTGGGAGAGGGTACGACCGACCACTGAGGTCTCCTCTCCAAGCACAAAACACATCTCCCCCGGCAGAGCTGGCTCCTCGAGGAGATGCTGGCTGATGCCTTCAGCAGGGTCCCCAGCACCTCCTAAATCTCCTGCAAAGCTCATCCTAAACCCTGGAAACAAGGGCTTCCCCAGGCGCAGTCCAGCACAGTCTCTCTTCCCCAATCCTCAGCAAGCTGTAGGACTTCTCTTTTAGACCAGAACTGGGCTCACAGGGCTAAGGGAGCCCAGCTGCACCTTAAAAAGGACTTTAACCCTTCCCTGTCCCAGCAGGACACAACCGCTAGCGCTTAATTTCCAGGCATCTCATCCCACCCAGGGATCTGGGTGGCAGCCCCTCCATCCCCACCTCCATAGAGGGGTTATGTGCCAGCCTACACCATTCCCCAGCTCCGAAACCCAGTGCAGACAGTGCAAGGCTTCTGTGTCCCCCTCTCCCCCTGCCCTAGGGATAGGGGGGTGGCAGCATTTGACATAAGCTGTCACAGAAATAAGAAGCCATGTGGCAGGGAAGGGGAGGACGGGCACACAGACCCGGCACCCTGCAGGAAAACACTTGCACTGGAAATGACTCATGTTTTCCACCCGCAAGCGGAGCTGGAGCCCGGCCCCTCTCCTTGGCACCCCTCCGTGCTGCCCGGGTCCTGCCCACCCTCACATCCCTCCTCCTGCCTTGGTGTCCATGGGTGGCTACAGGCCCAGGGAGGCCCCACAGTCTGCGCTGGACGGGGTGTGCGAGGGGCTGAGGCCCCATTAACAGGACGGACTGGACCCTACGACCCTGGAGCTTGAGGGAAAATCTTTTCGACCGAATTACAGGGAAAAAAAAAAAAAGAAAAAAAAGCCGCAGGGTGATTGCATCAGGCTTTTGTTGCTGAACCATTCCCCCTCCAGCTTCTGGCAAACTTAGCTGCATGCACTAAGGCTTTAAACACTAGCCAGGAATTGCACCACTGCATATTGACAGCGACTGCATCCGCTCGGGATCTCATCACTACATCTGCTGGCAGAGCCCGAATCTGTCTTTGCAGCAAATCCTGGCCCAAACAAGCTATGATGCAAGCCACAAATTACCATACGGTGAATCTAGCTCAGAGCTACACGTCAACAGGGTATTTTGTAAGCCACATGCTTCCTTTCCCAGTGTAATGCCCATATCTCTAATGACGGTTTGTAGTTTTTGGCTTTCTTTGCTTCTGAGTGGGTATCACAGTAGTTTGTGATACCAGTTTGGAGAAGTCTTGGAGAAGCAGTCAGAAAGCTGATTCCTTTCCAGGAATCAGGTACTTTTGGTGGAAACACGCAAATATTTACCCCATCAGTTCTGCTTAGGCCTGTCAAACAAAAGAAAGAGCCATGCCCTAAAATATCTTCAGGTTGGCTTAGAAATTATAGGAAGCCAGAATAATCAGCATACAGTTCTTCATCTTCCTTCATAGTTTTTAAGAGAACACATTTCTTAAGCTTAGCTCTGCAGCCACGAGGGCCAGGAAAGTTTCTTTCCAGAAAGCTGAGATTTCTGCATAATCATTTGAGCTAAAGAAAGCAGGTATCAGAAACAAACTGCACTGCAACAAAGCAATAAGAATTCATAGCCAACCTGCCGGCAACACAGGGAGTGATGCAATGAGTGCAGAGTCCACAGGATGCACATTTTTGACCCAGCTTTGAAACGAACCTCCTTCCAAGCTGATCCAGCAGCTCTCCTGCCCAAGACTGTTAATCAGGGCCACCACCTGAGGTTGCTTTTGCTACCCTTGCTCAGTACAGACTGGCCCTGCATCTCCAGGCCCCGAACACAATGCTTGAAGCCACGTGTGTCCCTGCCCACATAGGCACATCCCAAGCGGAATCCAACCCTTCTGCACAAGGAAGAGAGGGAGGGATCAGCGCATCCCTACATCAGTAGAGCTGCACTTGCATCCCGCTGAGCATCTGGCACAGAGCACGTGAGATACAGCAACACAGCACAGTGTTGATTTTCTCCTCTGAAAATAACAACATTAATAGTATTTGGCAAAAGGCTACTGGTTTCCATGGGATATTTGCACTTCTGCCAGATATGGCTTCTCAAAACATTCTGAGAGCACACACATGCTAAAAAAAGGAAATGATCACTATAATGACAGTAATACATGTTATTTATGTAAGTTATTAACTGGAGGATTCCAAAGTGCTTTTCAGATTTCACTGCTCTTTCGTCATTTATTTATATAATATCAGTTCCATATTTAGTATTCAGTTCCAGAAGAGCCGAGCTCCAAACATCTTTAAACAATTAATTGCACATCAGCAGAACCCCTCCCTTTCCTGCCTGCTCTAAAACCCCATGTTTTTCACTCAAGAAGCTGCGTGCACAAGCCAAGCCAACGGCACAGCAGCATCCCGAGCAGGAACAGGAGCCGGGCGGCTGGGGGAAAGGAGCCTTGCTGCTTGGCTGGTGCAAGAAGCGAGGCAGGCGATGGTTAAGCCCCAGCCGTAGAGCAAGGCTGAGGAAAACAAAGCAGAAAGTCAGTTCGTTTTTTGTGGGGTTGCCGTAGCAATCTGGTAACCACCCACAACAGTGAAGTCAAACCCCGGAGATGTCAGGGCTGATTTCAGCAGCTCAGGAAGTTGCTTGTGTCAACCCCTGGCTTCCTTAGGCAGCTCTGTGTTCAGGCCGCAGGGATTGCACGCAGGTGCAGACTGCTGCAAAGTTGCCCACTTTTCTCCCCAAAAGAGAAGGGATGGGCGCTCCAGAAGGGCCTCTTGAGTTGCAGGGTAGACTCTGCCCTGCATGAATCTCATCTCAAACCAGCTAAAGGCAAAATGCTGCTGCTGAGGGAAGCAGCTGAAAGTTCCTCCCGGCTTAAGAGATCTGTAAAACCCCAGTATAAACTCCCAGCTCCAACGCACAGAGGGACACGACAGAGCGTAGGACACGCCAGGAGCGACAGGGAAGCGCGAGCTGTGTGTGGCTCTCCCGACCCCTCGCTCCGCTTTGGGAAGACCATCTCCATGCTGCCTGAGAGCGCCCCAGCCAGCTCCATCCCGTCCCTCCGCGCCCGACGCTCCTGCGGACGACTCCGCGCGCACGGAAGCGGTCGCTGCTGCTGGCGCTGCCAGGCTCCGTCTCCCAGCCCTGCCTGGGCGGCTCCAGCGCGGGGACCCTTCCCGGGCCCCCCAGGTGTGCAGGGCACCACGTCAGCGCTCGCGAGGAGCGTCTGAGCCGCAGCTTCTGCCTCCTGCGGGACCCGCCGCTGCCCGCGGCACGCGGCCCTCGCTCCCCACCCGCACCTCCTCCTGGGGCGACACAGCTCCACGGCGGGACCGAGGCTCCTGCCACGGCCAGAATTGGGCTATCCACCTTCTTCGGCTCAAAATCAGCAAAGCTGAAGGAAAACAAGCAGGATTTGGCATTTTGTGTGCCACTTCCTTCAGCAAGCAAGGAGAGACTGCTCTATTTCCTTATCTTGCACAGCAGCAGTTACAGAGAAAACATGAGGCTCTTGGACATGACCATGTCCTAATTATATGAATTATATGATGGTGACTTTCTAGCCGCAGCTGGAGGGGATCCCCCCTGCTCTGGCAGATGGGAAGGGGCCCTTGTGTACAGGCAAGGGCCACAGCAAGGATGTCACGGAGCAGGAAAGGCGGGAGCCGGAGGGGAGCAGGGAGCAATCTGGGCTGAAACAGGGAGGCTCTTGTTCCACCCACTGCCACTTCCAGGGACAGCCCGGATATTAATGAGGACAGAGAAAGAAAACACGTTGCAGCCAGAATGGAGAAGGGTGAGAAAGGGGTAGGAATGAATAGAACTGACCCCATTAGAGAAGCAGCGGGAGGCAGGGAAAGCTGGTACAGACCATGGAAGGCTGTGCTGAAGGAAAAAGGACCCAGCAAGGGAGAGCTTTGATTTGTGTTTTTTAAAGGAATGAAAGAGATGGAGGAAAAGGGCAGCAGGGAGATGTGTTCGAGCATTTCTGGGCTGACAGCAGCAGCCACAAAGGCACGTGAAGCTCTGCTGTTCCTCCTTGGGCAGGACAGGAACGGGGAGGTCGTTCCACCGGGGAAGCTGGAGGCCGCGGCTGCTGCTCAGCTGCCTGGTGAGGCTGCGACTTGCCTTCTCGAGCCACAGAAACGTCAAGAGCTTTGTGCAGTTTGACAGCATTAGAGACGAGGAATCAACATGCAAGGGACTACCAGAAATACTGTAAGAGCCACCAAAATGCACGTATAAAAGGGTGTTACAACATGCACTGCAACAGTCCAGCATCAAACACTCCTGGTCCAGGGGGGACTAGGGGAATGGGGCTGAAACGAAGCCCTAGAGCCATCCCCTCCCTGGATTTTCGGAGCATCAAATCCTCACCCGCATTGCGGGCATTAGCTGCAGGCACCACCAGCAACCATCTGCTCCAGGCGTTTCACCGCAGTGACAGCGGCAGGTCGGGGCAGATGCTGCCCGTGCAGGTGTCCCCGCATTTTCACGATCCCATTGCTGGCACAGAACAACCCACTCCGCCTTGCCCGGCAAGCACCAAAACCCCAGCCACAGGGCCAGGAAAACGTGCTAAGAGGTGCATGTGAAAAGCATTAGGGCTGGACGCTCTGCTCTCTTCTGCAGAGCTCGCCTGTCCTGCGCAGGAGGGCCCAGATTTATCCAAACGATGTCTGAGGAAGGGAAAGGTTCAGCACCAGGCACCCGTCCCGGCCTCTTCCTCTCTGTAAAACGGCTCCCCATGCCCTCCTTCCGTCACAGAGACGCTGTGTGCTCAGGCAGGCACAACCCGGGACACTTCACTGCACGCACCCAGCCAACCCCGAGCCAAACTCGGCCCCTCAGTGCACACGAGCCCTGATTTGGGAAAGCATGTGATTAATTTTAAGAATGCATTTAAGTATTTTCTTGAATAAGTCCCCATGAGCAATAATCTCTCTATAAAGACTTCCACGGAAGTCATCAGACGCCGGAGTCACCCTGGGTAAAAGCTGCCCTATGTAGAGTGACAGCAAAACGCCCGCCCTCTTCATCAGGGACAGAATTTCCTTCGTCTCTTTAATACATCTTTTTACTACTGAAGTTATGCAAATACAGCACACTGACTATACCCTGGAGGAAACGCACATGTATTCTGTCTATCTCAAGAGCACCAAGATCACTACAAGCACTGCATAAAAACACCCATCATGCTGATCAAAGAGAATTTAGCTTATTAAAAGAAGATTCTACGCAAAAAGCTGGTTTCCTCTGCATGGGTGCAAATCCACTCATAAATAATACAAATGAAGCTGAGGAGACTCACAAGAAGAACAAAACGCCTTTCTGCCTCTAGTCAAAAATCTTAACATCGTTGCTGGGGGGCTTTTTATTGCCAGCTTTGTGCTCGAAACAGAGCCACACGTACGAGCCAACCACAGGAGGATCAAAACACTCCTCTGGGCACGGAGCAACGGTGAGGATTCAGAGCGCACGTCCCGCGGCCGCGCGCCGCGCAGGGCACGGGACACCGGGCTCGGATGTCGGTGCCCAGCAAGAACCCGCACGGTCGTTTGCGAGCAGAGGCTCTGCCCCACTGCTGGGTGCCACGCGCTGGCACACGCGTGGCTGTGTCCCCGTGCCCGGGGACACGGCCCCGGGCTGCGGGGCGCACGGGGAACGGGCCACCGAGCCGGCCCAGCCTGCGCGGCTGCTCCTTCCCAGATAAGACGCTCCGGGTCCGCGTCCTTTGTAAATCTCCACAGCGAGGCAGTAAGCGCATCCTCAGCTAATCTGCGTAGAAATGATCTACAGAAAACAGGGGTAGCTGTGCGAGACTGAAAATTGCCACCAGATGACTAGTTCTGGCAGCGCTGTGGGAAAATAGATGGTCTGGGTTTTGTCAAACGCTCGCTCCTCTGATCTCGTGTCTCCCACGTATCCTATTGCTCCGTCACAGCGCAGAGAACGGCACCTTTGGAAAGCCTGCAAGTGGCTTCACATACAGCCCAATTCCCATCCGAGGCGGGTGCTGCCGAGGGCCCTGCTCCCGCGAGGAAGAGGAGGTGGAGGAAAGCTCTGGCTCGGGTCGGCCTTGCTTCCACGCAGGGAAGGGGCCCTGTCCAGCTGCCTCGGGTCCCAAGCAGCAGGGAGAGCCTCGCTGTTTTCCTGGCGGTGCTCCCAGACGCCCGATTACGGGTCTCCGTCGCGCAGCGCGTGCCCGTTATCCGCCGCACTCCAACAACGCCGGGCGCCCTCCTGGCAGGGCGAGCACGATGTGATGGAGGATGAAGGAAAGGGGAAATACGACCTCGGCAAGGCCAGGGAACACACCCGAGAGCACCCGCGTGAATCCTCCTGGCACAGCTCAGCTCTCGCCTGCAGCGCTCCCAGAGCTGCACAAACCCCACGCCGACCAACGGCTCCGTACAGGATTTCCATCCCTCCCTCCATACACAACCTTTCCATTAATACGCAGCAACATCCCGAGCATGGAGAGGGGAGGAGGGAGGAGATTTTATCGAAGGCCCGAGTCAAACTCACCAATGTCTGTTCACTGCCAAAGGTGCCCTGGCTGCTCTCCTTGAGCTCTAGCCTGGTTGTTTCTCCCCAGGGACCATTAACATTTTGTATTCTGGGTTTAAAGTTATAGTTCTAATACAGTATTTTACTATCAGTGACACAAGGTTTAAATTGCTGATAATCTTTCAGTTAAGAGCAGCCTAAACCATCATGCTCATGCTTTGGCTGTTCTCTTTAAGCAAAACTCAATCAAATTATTTGTATCTTCCCACACATCATTTATCCCACCAAGCAACTTAATGCCTTTGCTATATTTGTCTGTTTATTTAAATAGTGACCTTGTTTATCAATTATTCTGCCCAAACGCTATGCACTAATTTATAATCAGTAGGATGCATCAGGGACCATTCAGAGCTGCAAGTGATATGATCTGCCCTACAGTTGTGCTAAGAAAAGCGTGGAGAGAGAATAAGGGCTCTCACTTGTCCCCGCTGCCGAGTCGGCCCATGCACTTGTAGCTCTGCTCTGGAGGGCTCTGCTTCCTATCAAGGGGTTCCTGCTAATTCATTTTTCTCACCAAGCCCTCCCCACACAACCTGTCTGTGCTGTGAAGGTGATGCAGGGCTGGGGCACTAGGAATCCCAGCACCAGGAACGAAGCCCTGCCGGGAGTCACCAAACTCCCCCTCACTTTACTCCGGGTTTGCAAAGAAAAGTCTAAATGTTCTCCTGGCACGAGGCAAGCATAACAAATCCAGGAACAGAAGCAACACAGGAAGAGCTTCATTGCACTTGCCGGACAGCACTAATGGAGCTGCATTACACAGAGCACCACGCGCACAGCCGGTGCAACGCTCCTGGCTGGAGGTGCGGCTCCTTTACAGCATGAATTACGGTTCAGCGCAAGCTGACCTATTCCATGATGTTAAAAGCTCTCCTCACTTAGACATTTTCACTCAGTAGTATTTCATCCTCTGGCTGCAAATGGTTGCTTACTCTAAGACAGCTCCTCGTCTCGAGGGAATGACTTGAATGCCCAAAATACCAAGCCCGATCCAAGCGGTAAAGGAGCCCAACCGCTCCCGCTCTTCCTGCGGGAGGAGACCTGCATGTCATGATGGTGCACACAATATTAGTTCTAAAGCAGAGCAAATGAGGCCTCACATGGGCGCCCCTTCCCTTGCTCTCATCCACGGATCTGTCACCCAAGGCAGGCGGACAGCAAAGGCATCTCGCAGCATCACTGGGACTACTTCAGGCAGAGCATCCCGAGGGTCCCAGGGTGTATTACACCACTCCAAGCTCTTATTGACTTAACAACATCTGCTGTGTTGAAGCAGCAGGAAAAGGAGGAGCTCCTAGCACTCAAGGTCAGCAGTGTAACCCCAGTCTGCTTTCAGCAGCTTTCAGCAAGGCCCCCCCGCAAGGTGGTTCGGCCACGTGTCCCCCACATCTGACACCACGCTGGACCTGGGACACACCACCCTTGCCAAGCACCTGTGCAGGTGCCACATGTACCAGCGGCACCCATGAACCCAGGCTCGGCCCCTGGGGGATCCACACGGCTCTGGGCATGGGCTTGGTTGCAGCCTGCACGTCTGCCATGGGTGTCCTGAACTTCACTCCGCGGTGAGAAGGGGCTGCACGGGCATGGGGTGTGTTTATGCCAAGTGGGCAGCTCCACAGAGAGCTTCAGCTTGGAAATATGATCATAATCTACAGCTTTTTAGTCTCCCCCCTCTCCACCTTCTCCTGGGATCCCATCTCCACTCTCCTGATGACCAGCACACCAGGACATGGACAACCCTTGTGAGAAGGGGCAATGACCTGGTGGACAGAGGAACCACCTGCTCCTTGGAGCAACAGGGAAACCACCTACTTTGTCCCGAGTTAGCGAGAGAGTCCAAAACACTCATCCAAGATACCCTCGTAAATTCACACCACCTCTTTCACCACTCCCCGGATACTGCAGCATCTTATGGCTCTTCCTAGTGATGCAGAAGTGCTTGGATTTATCCTTTGCTGCTAAGCTGTCAAGAGCAGGAAGCTCTGCCAAGATCTAGGAAACAGAGACACCTGCCCTTACCCTCCTCCAGTGCTCAGCTGCAAACAGCAGCTCTGGGACATCTGCCCATCAGAAAATAAAAAGAGAAAGTCAGTAGGGGGATGGTGAGGGCAATGAAACCGTAGAGAGGAACAAAAAGAAAGTGGTTACCGATGGGTGCTGAGCACTGCTGGCTCCCTGGATTACCTTCCTTTGGGTGGCTGCAGGGTTTTATTTATTTTCATCTGCAGTCCACCCGCCCTTCCACTCTCTGACAGCGGACACCCGGCACGGGCACCGAGCAACCATTTGCCTGTAGGATACTGAAGCTCTTCGGGTCCTATGCAAACAATTTCATTTTTAATGAGAGGTTCCATCAGCTTTTAGAAAGCATTTATTCCTACGTATCGTTTATGAAAGAGCAAAAACAAAACACGTGGAAAGTCTGCAAGGATCCCTGAACAACTGCATATAGGAAACAATAGCCACAGCACCAGGAAATCACATAGTATCATTGCAATGGTATTTTTTCAACCTTAGAAGCTAGCACATCCACAAGAAAATTCTGTTTTAAAAGAAGAATTGCATGAAATTCTCCATTTATTTTACTATCAATCTACCAGAATAGAATTAGCAACAATTATTCACTGAACTTGCACTGCACTTGCCTCATGTCCCATCGCCTAACCTTCCATCAAAGTCAAGGTCAAACGTGATTGCACACTTAAGTGATTCAATGAGCAATGATGAAATACAGCCTGGGATGCTTTGAATGGCCCCTGGCAGGGCACAGCAGCCGACATTTGCACAGCTGTGCCTGTAACAAAGACAACCTGCTGCAGCACCCCATGCGCAGGGAGGAAACGCGCCCGATGAACACACGGCGCGCACGGCGGGCGGGCGAGTTTGGCTCCCGGCACACGCTGGACTCACAGCTGATGCCTCCCCTTGCCAGGCCGTGCCCTTCAGCACCATCCTCATCACTTGCCAGGTTTACGCTGCTTGTGCTGGGCACGCTGAGAGTTACCTGTTTGCCCGACGAGCCACACAGCTACATTCCTGTGAATTCCTCCTGTGCTCCCAGCGCAGCAGCACTAAGTAGCCCCAGGTCAGTCAGCCCTTGAGATACTCCCATCTCCGACCGCATTCAAACAGGCGCGGTGGCAAACGGCGCCGATGCGAAAACACAATTCGGAGCACGGAGCCCCAGAGCGGTAACTCCGACCTGTCCTCCCGCATCCGCAGCCTTGCCCAGCCCCTGCCCAGCCCCTTGCCCTGCCCCAGCGCGAGCCCTGGCTCTTCCCCTGCACATCCCCATCGCCACCCGCATCCGCGCCGGGCGCGGCCCCCGGCGCTCACCAGCACGAGGGAGCCCCGCACGGCCTCCGAGACGCTCTGCCGCAGCTCGGCCGCCGTGCCCGGCTTGCTGAGCCGCTTCGTGAACTTCCTCACGTCGGACATGGCGACA